>CM076577.1:792981290-793581290 GCA_034641835.2 Pinus albicaulis | reverse complement strand
TATACCTCGCATCTGTCACTTGCCCATCAAGCACCTTACATGTGAAGAGGTTCTTCGAATACTCCACCAATAGATGGGACTCCCAATATGGATCTATACTCCTCAATGACAGTGCTGCTGATTTCTGTAATGAAGCACCTGTCACCACATAGCTCCCTTCTTTGACATGCTCAATGAAAAAGCCACATTCTGGAGTATTGTTACCCCACTTTTGCTACCTCCCTTGAATTTTCTTTTTACTAAGACAATATTTAAGCTTATGGGGGTCAACCTTCACTTGGAAGCCATTTCCCATCCAAAAATTCCAAAGTTTGGCCAATGCATGCAAGAGTGCCAATAACCCCTAGTCATCATATATAGAAGACTCCCTCCTATGTGGAAGTATCTTTTGATTCTCCAAGGTTATGGAGTAACCCCTTTTCACCATGATTGTGCCACCATCTACTCCTGAACCATCATCTTCCAGCGTAAATAGCTGGGTGAGAGATGGAAATGAAGATATCAGACAATTTCTCATCCCTTCCTTGAGCCAATCAAAGGTTCTCTGCGTTGTGCTAGCCTCTCCCAAGGCTCCTTCCTCAGCCAAATCTATGAATGATGCACCTTGTTGTGATAACTCTTTGATCATCTCCCATTCAGGGGGCCTTCTCAGTGGAATGCCTCCATTTAATGAAACATCAAGGCCTAGAGTAGACTGTATATTTGAGTGGATTGATTTTTCCCTACTTCCACTGCACAAATTAGTCTCCTTCTTATGTGCATAAACCTTCTGAAATGGAAAGGTGGGCATGCCCCTAATCACTTGATTTTGCCCATCCTTCTTATCTTTCCCTTCGATCTGCAAATTCTCCCAGTTTGTGGTGACCTTCCCCAATGTAATCAACCACTACACACCTAATATCATATTTTTGTCGAGATTCTTGACCAAAAAGAAGTGATCTATCATGGTTTATGTCCTCAAAACTATATTCAATGCTAGAACACAGCCTCTCCACTTCTTAGTCCCACTGTCTATCAATACTGACACATGTTGTTCCTGGATAGTACCCTGGTCTCCATATGTTAGAGTCTTTGGAACTTCTTGAAGGGATACAAGGGCTCCTCTAGTTGGAACAATTGCTCCATTTCCATCCCCATGTGGTGATGAATCTCCTCCTGGTGCTACAATTTTGGCATCTTTTTCTAGCTCTTCCTCTTCTTCCTCATAATTATTGGAGAATACCCCATCATCACTAAGAGACCCTTCATCTTGGTCCTCTCTTGAGGGAGGAATCTCCATGCCTTCCTCTTAAGAAGAGAGCTCTTGCTAGACGGGGGATTTTGCCCTTGGAAAAGTGCTTTGAAAGTATCCAACCCTCTCAATAGAATCTTGGAGCGCAAGTGGTCTATTGGATCATCATTACTCATGCAAAGGAAATGACTTCTTGATCTTGGCTATCTCAACCAAAGGTGTTTCCGAATATATTTGATCAAACCTTTCCACTAACCTCATATTGAACTCTGCATATGTAGCCACATTTTCATTTCTCAATGTAGAAAAACCATGAGACCACCAATCATGAGCCTTCCCTTCAAGGTGCAACGATGCTACCTTAATGGCCTCCACTTATGAAACTTGGTGCATTTGAAAATATATGTCCAACTCCCTTACCCAAGCCTTAGCTGTGGAACTTGGGTGACCCATAAAAAGTAGGCAGAAAGAATCTACCCAAAGTATGCTCCATGCACCTCTTACCACTATTATGATTACTGGGAATTCTATTTTCCTTGATCTGGTAGAACCCTTGGAAGTTTAGATGCTCTTTGAACCTCTAAGATTGAGATTCACATTCTAGGAGATAGAGACTAAGATTCTCCTCCCTTTGTGTCTCTCCTTCCTCCTTCCCTCTTGCTAGGAATGTAGGCATAGTAGAGCGTTGTGGAACTGGTTGTAATGCTAAATGCTCACACCAATAATGTGAAATTTCAGAGCTTTCTTCATGTAAAAACCCCTTAGGGGACCTTTTATGTCTTTTCATCCTCATCTCCTTGATGTCCCTCTTAATATCCTGCAGAGTTTGGAGAAGAAGCCTTGAAAATTCCTTTCCATTCATTTCTCCTGATATTGGAGTATTGCCTCTGTCTCTTTTGTAAAAATTCTCCTTTCTGTGAGAATCTTCTCCTTCTTCTAATGACATAGATGTGATGTCTCATAGGTTGAGCCAATATTATGCTCTGATACCAGTGTAATATTCCAAAATAGGAAAAGAAGCAATATTGAAAAAAAACTAGAAAAATGCAGTGAATATCAATACATTAAATATGATCCAATAATATATCCATTATATTAAGTATTACATCAGAAAATAACTACAATATCTTGAGGAACAAGTTCCTCAATCTAGGCAAGAGGAGCCTGCAATGCTCAAATGCACCAAAACATGAAATGTGGCTGCTACATAAAATGTCAGAGTACAAGACAACGTCGTCCTAGTGAGTGCAACTGCAACTATAAAATTTAAATATATATATCTATAAATATTGAGCTCAAGAAGTGTCAGGAATAGAGATATAAGCTCCCAAACAAATTTCCAAGACAACCCAGGAAAGGTTTCCAGAAATACACAAAATATAAAAATGATGAAGTGCGGCCCTAGGGCTGAAAAATATTTGGATAGATGATAGGAGGTGGATGATCTGATATATAAATGGTTGATCCTCCTACGATAGATCTCTCGGATGAAGGGTTTCTCCCCTGACTGGAAATATAGCTCACCAACTAGGGCCTGTTATTCATCGGTATTTTTCACTTGTTGGTGATGACTAGTTGTAACAGCCAAGTTTTCTAGCAGCTGATCTAAAAAATTGTCAAATTTGCCAGCTGGAAAACACCCATAAACTTTTTTTCCCTCTTACCTTTTAGTCTGTCGATGATGAGATGAAACCTCTTTATCAAAGTCCTATCTAGCCTCATCCATACTAGTTTTCCATCAGCTCCAAAGAAACAATCCAAATGTATCCAAAAAGTCTCCCCTAAGTTAGGTAGTCACGCTTTAGGAATTTCTCCCTTGTCAAACCACTGTAAATCCAAAGAACCTCTACCTGCTATAGACCAATCATGACAGACCTTCCCATTCTTCAAATAAATTTGGTTACAACCCTAGGTCGCGCCACTAATACACCCTCAAGTCTCAACGATACATGTACCATAATTCAAACTGATTCTAGGTGTTTTTACGGTGTTTTTAATGGATATTTCAAGGGCAGAGGCAAAGAAGTGGGCTTTAAAAATGATTTGCATGAGTTCACTACTATTTGAGTTACAATGTGAAGCTAACAGGTTCATCATCATTGAAGAAAGATTGTTAAACAGATGGCCAAAAGAGCCAAATAGTTTTGGGCTCAAACTAACTTCTGCCATCATGTATAAGAGAAGCCACTATCGGTATGATTCATCAAAAATTCTTCATTTGGTTGAGGAAAAGTTTGAAAGGAAACTAGACATTTGTCAAAATAGGCCTCCTTCATCTATAAGTAGAGGGCCAGTGCAGTAGTTGACTTCAGGGTTTGAATGAGTAAGATACAAATGGTAAGAGTAGCAGAATATAGTTGAAAGCTTCTAAATAGGGAAATCATGTAAAAAACAAAGGAAAAGCATGAGTACTATAACTATCAAAAAGGCTGGCTTATCTCCTATCATAGTTTTCTTTCAAGATAGTATGGAGCCAAGAAGTGTACAAACTTTGCTAAGGTGTGTGTTTTCCTTAAAAAGCTACAAAAAGCTCATCTCCTTGATAAACAGGCTTGACATTTAGTCTCTGTTCCTTTAAACAAAACAGAGTTGAAAAATAGTTGACATCAGTTGGGTTAGACACAAGCCAAAGGGTGATAATTGTTTTTCAAAAGGTTTTGGAACAAACATTCAAAAGAAATATCTGCATACCACTGTTACAAATGAAGGCAGTTTCCTTATGAAAATAGGTCAAAGGTACTTTGTTGTTACATTTTGAGTAGAGGAATTTTTTTTAGAAGAAGTACCCTTCTTGATAGACAGAGGACAGTAAAGCTTAGATGGGTATAACTAGGCTTCACCCACACTCAAAAAGAAGCATCATTTGGAGAATGCATCTACATTCATTAGGTGGATTTGAGTCAAGTTACCTCTAACAAGCAGATGTAAGTATAAGGAATAGAAACCGTCATCAAGTTTTAAAGAAATAGATCACCTCCTTGCAAAATGGAAAAAGAGGTTTCACCAGTCATTGATATGTTTTGGAGCGGATTTTCCATGTTGAAAATGTCATTAAAAATACAGCAGTGGCAAACTTTCTTGTTTTAAAAAGCACAGTGAAAATGCAGTAGAAAATTTTTGAAAGTCCTAAACAAAACCTTTTTCATATAAACAAAATTCCTCACCATGCTTCTTTTTCAAAGGTCCAACTCCACTTTTTGTCGAGGGTTTGGTGCAAAGGGTCGTTAAAATATTTTCAAAGGATTCAAAAACCTCACCAAACGAGTGTGAAAGGGACTTTGAATTTTCCATGTTTAAAAGGAGGTAACGACCATTGCTAAGTGTTATTTTGAAATTCCAAAATGCACATCACACCTCCTCCTACCTGCTCGCTGGACCTAAGAGGACTTTCAAGCAGGTTTGCAGAGTTTTCAAGGGTTTTTGACCGCGCGGCACGCCTGTAGCATTGCGCGGCGCGTTCCGGCGAAATTTTTCCACAGGGGTACATTGTCACGCAGCGCGCCTGTAGTAGCGCGCTGCGTGCCTGTAGGCGCCGGTCACGCCCGCCCGACAGTGACCTGGCATCTCTCCTTTGCGTGGCGCTTTCCTTTACCAATGTGTCACGCACTTTTTGATGGTCCAAACGCCTCCGAAATGTTTCGAAAATGGTCCAAAATCCTCAAACAACTCCATCATCATTTTCAAAGGTATTTTATGTGCCTCCTCGCTCTTTTCAAAATTGTTAAGTGGTGGAAAAAGGAATGAAATTCATGGTGTAAATCACTGTTTTGAGCTTTTTAAAGGAGAGGTGTTTTTTGTTGAAAACTCGAAATAGTTGTGTTACTATTTGCCCAAGGTGAGCATAGTAAAATTGGTGCATTTCTATTGATGTAAAAATCCCAATAACTACCCTCAAAACAATGATGAAAGGTAGAGGCACTGTTTAAAGGTAGAAACCCAGTATTTGAACAAATGAAACAGTGGGCCTATTTTCAAACAGCAGTAATCATGGTATAAGTGTTTTTGTCATTTCAAAGGTCTCTTCTGTGTGGTAAAAAAGGGCAAAAAACCCAGTGTTTTCTCCTTTACTCTATCAAGCAGACTTTAAATGAGTAAAGCAATTTAATTAGTTTGGAGATGTTTGTCAAAATATGTGTGAGAAAAAAGTGAAGACAAGGAGGGTGTTTTGATTGGGAGGAGTTTTGTTTTTCCTTTGTCTAAAATACAAGGTTGTCGTGTTGTCCTCAAAACACCTAGAGCCATGTGCCCTTACACAAACACAGAAATCACTTGATTGTGTATCTTTTGTTGACTGTGTACTTGTTTTTTAAAATTTTTTTGTTGATTGGCATATCAAGAGAAAGGGTAGTGTTTTGGGAGCAACAGAGACCTAATATCACAAAATCATCTCACACAACATTTGAAACTAATTTTCCATGATCAAAACAGTGATTTATAAAGAAGACAGAGTTTTGTTTGAAAAAACATTCTTGAAATCCTTTTGAGGCAGTTTGGTTGTGCAGAGAGCATCCACAACAAGATGCCTCCCAGGCAGGATAGTAGGAGTGGATTGCATAAGAGATATGAACCTATTTCCACTAAAGAAGTGAATGCACACCCATCAGTCTTGTTCAATTTCCATGAGGTCGGGTGTTTATATTTTTGTCAAAGGGTGCAAGAGGTGAAGAGTTTCTCTCCTTTAACACATCTTTGCGCTTTGAGGTTCAAAGACAAGCATTTCTAGTTGGCAGGCCTTGATTTCAAATTCTCCCCAAGATCCATCTCCAAGGCTACTAAAATCCCCTATATTGGTGAGAAATGGTTTAAACAAAGCCATTTGGACTCAGATGATTACAAGCCCTTCCTAAAACCTGAGCACAAAGAATCATGTCCTTCTATTTTCCCTTTCTCATATCTTTTAGCCAGCTAAGCCCCTCTCATGAAGATTATCATGAATTACTTCACTTGTGAGGGAAGATTCTCCCGAATTTATGCATATCACATTCGACTGCTCATGCATTTCACTAGGAATAGATTGGTAAATCTTCCTTTCTTCTTACACAAGAGCATTGAGAAAATGGCATCCACTGTCCAGAAGAAGCCTCCTTCACAGCAAATAGCCTGTCTCTTCCATCACTCTCTCATCAAAATCATCATCCTTCATCAGCTTGAAAAGAGAGAGGTCTCTTGGGATGTTTTCATCACTCATCTGGATTTCTCCAATGTCCCTCCAGTCCATACATCCCCTACATCTCCTACTCATCATCCCTCGCCTTCTTCTAACATACCTATTCCTAAAAAGCTCAAATTTACTACAGAACAAGTAGAAGAGCCTGAAGAGGGAGAAGAGCATGATCATGATGATGAGGAAGAGGATGAAGGGCAGCAGCATGAAGAACAAAAAACTAATGATGAAGGGTAGTAGCATGATGAACAGCAGCAAGGGGAGGAGGAAGAAAGTGTTGAACAACAGCATGACAGTAATGAGGGTGAACAACAGACTCATGATGAGGGTGAACAGCAGCCCTATGATGACAGACAGCAACATAGTGAAGGTGAGACAGAGTAGCAAGGGAAGCATGATAGTGGTGAGCAAGAATAGTCAAAAGAGGACACACAGCAGCCTTATGAGACAGAGCAGTAGCATGAAGATGATGAACAAGGGCATGACATTCATGAGCAAGGGCAACCAAAAGATGATACACAACAGCCTCCTCAGGAACAACAGCCTCTTCAAGAAGAAAAACAAACTCAAAAAGAAGAGAAACAAGGCGACAAAGGTAAAGGGGCCATGCCCTCTTCTCCTAAAAAGGCCAAGCCCCAGATAGCAAAGAAGAGAGTGCCTAGGGTTGTCACTCCAAATGTGACAAGGGCCCTCCGAAGTAAAGGAAAATTTCCAAAGAAGCCCATGATTGATTTTCCTAAAAGGAAGAGCACTAGAATAGCCACCCAAAGCAAAGGGAAGGGTAAGGAAGAAGGAAGTCATGAATAAGAGAGTGCATTCAACATCATCCCAATCCAAAGCGATGATAGTGATACTGAGGCCTAGATTCTATAAAACCTCTTAATCCATAGAGAAGGCCAAATTGATGCTTTGAAGGATGATCTTCATAGAGCTAGGAATTTCAATCAATTTTTGCAAATCCAAAATAGGCAAATGAGTGTCCATATGGTTGTTTATGAGACACGGGCGACTAAGTACAAGAAGGAGGCCTCCAAAGCCCAAGCAAGGTTGGAAGAACTCAAGGGCAAGTTTGATGAAAGTGAAGGAAAAGATCAGCCTAGGTGAAAGAGGCCAAGAACCATGGGGCTTAAAAAGGCCCTTGAGAAGCAAAAAGAAGAGGAAAATGCCCTTCTCCAATCTACTCATCTCACTGCATTGTTTGAATAGGAGATAGAGAACAATAGGGAGGCATGGCTTGAGCGAGTAAATGACCACTTGGAAAAGAAATTGGAGAAGGCAAACAACGATTTAGACCTTCAAAGGAGAATAACGAGGCATTATAAAAAGTTAAATCAGTTTTCCCGGCGCAAGTTGAAGGCTTCTCAAGAAAAGCTCAAGGAGGCTAAAGGGAAGCGCCCGACACGGAAAGTGAGGAAAGACATATCAGGAATTCATATTTTTTCCTTTTCTTCACAACATTTTTCTGAGAACCCTTGAGGGTCATGCTCACCAATTTTGGGCGATTTTCGACATATTTTGGTTTTTTGGCATTTTTGGGTTTTTGTCCAAAACTCATGGGCTTTTCCATTTCAGTTTGGAGGATCATCAAAGGAGGAGAATGGTATCATTGGATGCCATAATTTTAGGAGCACATACTCAGTGATTTTTAGGACATTTGAAGATCATTTTCTCTCCTGAAATGGTGAAATATGCTCGCTTTTTCTACACTCTACCCGGTCTATCAGCAAATCTTATTTTATGGTTTTTTGCACACAGTCCTATTTTTGGAGGACTTTCAGGCATCATATTGGGAAAATTAAAGTTTTTCCATAAATTAGGCACTCATAGCTTTCCAACAAGCTATCATGAGCCTCGTTTCCAGATCGGGAAGGCTGCCAAAAGTTGCAGTCAAGTCAGGGGACCTTTTGCTGATGTATTTTTTGAGTATTTTTGTAAAAACTGAACCTTTAAAAACTGCTTTTTCCTCATTTTCGTTTAGCTATTTTTGCACATGAGAAGTTATGAAAAGTCAATTTATTTCCCTCTTTGAGCATTTTTAGATATTTTATGAGATATTTTGTGCCTTGGGCTTTGCAAAGCCTCAGGGACAAGATTAGATATTTTGAATAGGCGAATGAGAGTGAAAATTGAACTAAGAGGTTTTCCTCACTTGATCCTATATATTCCAAATGATTTCATTGTAAACAAGGCTGAACTTGATGATAGAAGCAATATATGGTCATATAAGCTTTGGAATAAATACTTGTCTCATGCTTTTGGATAGTCTCTTGGATGTTCTTGGATGATGAAAGAGGATTGTTGTTGGATTCCATGACTTGGTAGAATGGTATAATGTCTCTCTCTTTGTTTTGTTTCCTAGTTTTCATTCATGAATCCATGTTTCTTGCTTGCTATAGAATAGTAGAGAACAAATTTGAGACATGCCCTTGGAGGCACCTCAAATTTACTGTTTCTTCATAGCTTCCATGTTTTCTTCATCCTTAGTCACATTAAAGAATTCTTGATTGATCTTTAATAACTTAAGGATAGTGTTGCTTATTTAATTCATGGTTTTATGCATGCTAAGTATGATTTACGGTATGCCCTGCTTACTCATGGCTAGCCATAGCTCCATCCATGAAATTTCTCTTTGACTGATTAGATTGTCATTTTTTGAACCAAGGAGGTCTTGTTCTGATCTTGCCCTTTGTCTAAGACTATGTAATCTTGTTTTCAAAGTGCCCAATAACTTGAAGTACAGTGTTTAGGCGTTCTGGCATAGTTATTTAAGTTGTTTGTCTGTCTTAAGTGTATTTCCCCAAAGTCTGATAGCCTTTTCCCAAAGTTAGAGAGTCATATATCTCTATGCATGGCTTGAATGTTTATTTCTATGTATTGATTAGCCTATAGTTACATTTCTCATGATTAATGGTTTTCATTACCATGTTTGTGTCAGCTATTAAACTAGTTATGCTTGGAATACTTTGTTATTCACAAACTTGATGTCCATTTTATTCCATTTTGCCCAAAGATCATTTCTACCTCGAATCAAATCGGCCCTTCAACAGCCTTGTATCACCATCTGATAAATTTCTTGACCTTTTCGACCCCATGGCCCATTTGATCTGACATATTGTTACCTATCTTATATCTTTGATCAGTTTCATCCCTCACAACCTAAAAACCAAAACCAAAAAACTTACTTCATAACTAGCCTAAAATCAGAACACAATAACAAACACACAGATATCACTTACACATATAGAGAGAGCCCTCTCTGAGTCCAGGAAGGCTAGGTCCTTGGGCTCCAAAGATTGGTTTGATGTTACACTGTCATTTGGCTTGCCAATCAGCCAAATCACGGGACCCTAACAGGGCCTTAACCTCTCCTATGCAACTACTGAACAAATTAATAGAGTCTCTGAAGGAAACTACACTCTAGGTGATGGTAACAACTTGGTCTGATGCCAGATAACAAAATGATGCTCAAATACCCTTCTTGGTAGCCTCCCAGATGAAGGGTTGATCCCTCCACTAGAAAACAAGCTTATAAACTGAGTTTATCCCTCCTCCACTGCTACTTCCCTGCAAAACAACACAGTACTAAAAGAGACTGTGATGTGGATAATGGTTGAAGATTGGCCTGATGCCAGATGGTGGAAATGCAGCTCAATAAACCTCTCCTGATTAGGCACTAAAAGTCCCCCGAGGATGAGGGTGGGATTCCCGCTCGGAACATCCTTGTGCTAAATAACACAGCAAACTCTGCTAAACAACTGAAGCATGAGAGAAGTCATAAAATACCAATACAATATCAATAATCAGAATGCCCTCTATGGCTATAATTCTCTTCCTTTTATATTTGGTGTCAGTGTGACTTCTAATCACAAGCGTACGAAAAAATCTCACTTTAGCTATGCATAACAAACAACCCTAACATCAAATGTGGTTGTCAATTTCATTATATATGCAGTTATTGATAAGAATAAATACTACAAAATTCTAGATCTATGTAGTTAAAGACATTGAATAGCAAGAAATAAGCAAGAGTTTCTCCATGCATCCAATCAACAAGACAATAATTTTTAAAGAATCTTTTGCATTATAAAAACTTGGGAAGGGAACACACAAATACGTTACCATTCTCCCTCAATGGTATGGGCTCTTGTATGTCCTTTGTGCTACATATCTAAGATATCTTTCTCTTGATGGTGCAGAAAACCTAGACAAAATGGAACTCAAAGGGAGCTCACAAGCAAAAAGTAGAAAAATATGACAATGATGAGAGGATCAAAGTCAGACCAAAATTATAGATCAAAAGTGATCTCTAGGCAACAAAAGGAAGTGAATGAGTGGAAAAACCCTTCTATTTATAACAAAATATTGAGTTATTCTAGATATTGGTGCATAATTTAAATATTATTAACCAAATCTAGATCCAAATTTTATAGAATTTTATTATTTTTGTAGGAGGGAAAAGGAGTTTGAATTTTGTCAAATCCCTTTATTTATAAATAATAAATAAATAAATGATTTATTTATTATTTTAAGAGTATGGCTAAAGAATAATTAAATAAATAATGATTTATTCAATTATTTGTAAATGATTTAGTCAAATTTAACAAGGAATATTGTTAAATAATGATTTAAATAATTATTCCTAGAAAATAATAAGATAAATAATGATTTATCTAATTGATTTTCTTGTTTTGGGTTAAATATTACTTAGAATATTAATTAAATAGTGGTTTAATTAATTATCCCTAGAGGAAAATCAAAAAAATAAAGATTTATTTAATTATCCTCACAGGATTTCCTATTTAGACCAGAAAAAACTAAATAAACTATGGGTTATTAACTTATTTTTCATAGTGAAAGCAATTTTACTATGGTAAAATTTGTCTTACATGGTGTACTTTAGTCCATCTAATAGTAATAGGTTAGATGACAAAAAATTGGTGTAACAGGTTTCCCCCCAACGTGCGAGCGTTAGGATCTTATCGTATGGCCGAAGTACGTTGTAAGAACTCAAAAACTAGACACCGAAGGGGAGTCAGAGAGAGAGAAATATAAGGTGGACTAAAGTGAGAGAAGAAAATACCCTGAGGAGGCGAGACTTACAGGTGTGACAAGTATATTTTGTGAGTGAGTACCTATTCTACATGAGGCGAGGGAGGCATACCTATGCCCGCCGAGATAACAAAGTATAAATAATAATGGTGCGTCTAGAGAACATGGGACTGAACTATATAGTACATGCTGGCATAAACATGGGTCAGATAAAAAACATGATAATGGATCCCACATACATATTGTGCCTGGGAAAACAACCAGGACTTATACAATAATATATGAGTACATGAGATATAAGTACAACCAAAGATGCCCTGTAAAACAAGAAAGGGCTTTAAAAATCTGAATGATACATGAAAATGAAAAAGGCGTTGC
This sequence comes from Pinus albicaulis, assembly GCA_034641835.2. Taxonomy (NCBI): domain Eukaryota; kingdom Viridiplantae; phylum Streptophyta; class Pinopsida; order Pinales; family Pinaceae; genus Pinus; species Pinus albicaulis. The sequence goes on along the minus strand of CM076577.1, from coordinate 793,569,468 downwards.
AAGCGGCTAAGGATGGAACCATAAAATCTATGGAGATGCATCCAAGGCTGTAGTAGAGAAGTCATCCGGGCATGTGGGGGGCTACCTAAAGGGCTAGCCCCTCATGAGGTCTGAAACATCTGACACACACCCAAGAATCACTGGTACAATATGCTGCATCATTGAACCATCAAGTATACGGATCTCAATCATGCCATAAGGAACTAGAACTGAGAAACAATCAATTCAAGTGGAAATAAAGGGTTCTTTGCCTGATCTGAGGCACCAAACAAGAGTGGAAGTTGGGACCAAGGTAGACTGCCCTCTAGACCTATCTTCTAGAATGAATAAGTTGACGTCGAAAAAAGGAGGTCGACCACAAGTGAGGCAATAAGGAATTTTCAAATAAAGCATGAGGGATAATAGTATAGCGACTGATAGACTAACACCAGGGATGACTGTAGAATGGGGGGTATCGAGTAGTGGGCTGACGACTTCCCTTGTTAGAGCATAAGGGACATGAATGATCTGGAAGCTACTGACTCGACTCCATAGGGGATAGAGAACAGTATGACTAGGGGCCAAAATGTGCGACACAAGAGAGGTACAAAGCATTGAAGGATGGAAGACTGTGGCAGGAGACAAAAGGGACTCGGGACAAACTCCATGGATGCGATGATGACTCAACTCGCATGCTCTAAACAAGGGTGACTCGATGATGCCGCCACACAGAACATGCTCGGTGTGGACCAATAAAGCATGAGCGAAAGATGTTTACTCATAAAGAAATCGAAACGAGAATGGACAAGTATGAATTCAAAGTGTTGCCCCCGGTAAAAGTGTTGCAAGTGAAGAAATTTGATTTTGAGAAGTAGTGAAGTGACCCTTCTTGGAAAAAATTCATCTAGGTTAACTATCAAATCACCAAAAATGGAAGGATACCCATTTGAGTTCTTGGTGAGAGCTCTCCAATGGTTCAAATGGTTTTGAAAACCAAGCTATGGTTTGGTCGCAGATCGCGAAAGAAAAATATGGGGTTTCTCTTTTAATAAGGCATTTTCCCTCTGATTTGATTCATTTGCAATTGTAGTTGTGGTGAATGTAAAGAGGAGAAGAGGCCCTAAATCTTGTGGCGATCGTAGCAGAAAAACCGACCGTTGGAATCGAGATCCACAACTTTAAGGTAAGTGACCTTACTTGTCTAAAGGAGGCCTTAAAGCTTCTTGGAAGGAAGGTCCTCGTGAATAATCAAGAAAATAATATGAGAATGAACTGCTAGAGAAGGTCTATAATCATCCCCACCCATCAAGTCAAACAAAGGGATCAAGTGGGAAGTATGGTATCACACAAAGTAGAATATTTTAAGATAGGGTATCAAACATCTATGATATATGGCTTGCCGGAGAGGTTGGTAGGTCCAACTATCCAAGGAATGGGAGGAAAATTTACCATACCTAGATTGATGGGGTCTAGGTCCAGAATTATCGTAATAATATCATAAGGTGGCCAAGGGTGCCATCATGCCCCCAAGTACGGGATATTGGCCCCAAGCATATGTGATGGACGGGAGTGATTTATTATGCAAAGGTGGGAATGATGCCCCTAGCTAGAGGACTTTGTGGAGTGCCATGGTGTTCCAAGTGCTAAAATAATGGATTCAAGACTTCAGTATCGTAGGCACTAAATCCTAAAGAGGATGATTAGAAGGTATAGGGGCATAGGTTACCCCAAGCATGTTATGTTCATGCCAAATGTATTTAGAAAAGTGGAATTTAAACACATTTTTACGATGTGGTTTTCCATTTGTTTACATTATGGTTATCTTCTGTGGGAAGAATGGATAGATGCAGTTCAAGAAAGGGAATGGAGGATTACCAATCTCTTTGGGTATTTCATATATGAATAAAATGGACTAAATTTCTAGGTTCGCATACATGATTTCACTATCCCAAAGAGAGGATTTGGATATAATGAACTGGTGCTCACCTAGAAAACACACAAGTTGGTCAACAACAATGTCTAGGGGACTGGGTTATTGATGTAATATGAAGGAATGATGAACTGGATCATCCATAGAGTGATTTGAAGTGATATGGAACTCTATAGGTTCTTCTAAATGGAGAACAATAATGATACTAGAGTAGACACTAGCAGATGCATTAGGAGGGTTGTGGAGAATTGATTCTCCTGGACTCTCAAATATGGGTGCCCCCTTACCAAAAAATTGGGTGTCAATGTAATGACCACAAGGTGTATGTGGTTCAAATTTATGGCTTCGATATAAGGGGGGATAAATAAAGTCAGGGGTGGCAAATGCTTCCATAATGTCTTCATCGTAATAGAAGATGGGGTGGTTGGTAGAAGAAAGACCACGTGATGCGGCGAAGATATATGACTCATCATAATGATAAATGAGGTTCACATGTGCATCATCATGGAGGGTGAATGATGAAAATGTAGAAGAATAATATACCAATTTTGAGCCCAAGGTGATCGCTAAATGGATTTCAGGCGAAGTAGAAGGGGATGCCCCAGAGGGGACTCCACCGTGGGTCTCATAGAATATGATAGGCAGAGGATAGTGGCCGAAGGCTCCGTCATCTCGACATCAGGAGGGGGTATGTCAATGGGAGCAATTGTGTACTCTAGTTTCTCCTCAGAATAATGTGCAAGGGAGAGATGGACTCGTTGCGCTGGCCTCGTATTGGCGAACCACTTCCAAGGAGGTGCGGTAATTTCTGAGGAGGGGACAGAGGTGAGTATAGTGGCCATGGAGATTACACAAAGCACAAGGGTGATTTGTGTGAAAAGTCTTGGATTCCTTGGATGAAGCTGGTAAAGTAACATGGAATTCTGGGACATCAGACTCAGGAAACATTTCGTTGACCATGGGTTTGATACGAGATAATTGAGGACAATTGTGGGTGGCATGAATAACAACATCACACAAAGCACACGTAGCTATACACTTTGGAGGCTTAGGAAGAGAAGGTGTTGTCTAGGCAGCCTTGTCCTTAGGTGCCTTTTTGCGGGCTTTTCCACCCTCACCCAAGGCTTTTGCAATAGGATTAGATTCATGTTGAGGTGGCTGAGGCATTGAAGCAAAGGGAGGGGTCATATTGACCGGTTGGACCGGGGTGAAAGTAGCGTAAGGTTTAAGCTGACTAGGCGAGGTATTTTCTTGGGGATCAATTTACCAGACTGGAATCCCTAGGGTCATGCTGGGAAGGGTCAAGGTAGCCATAACAGGTACCGAAAATAATCTGGAAGGGGAAGTAAGAAATGGTATCTGACCGGAGGGGTAGTGGCCAGGCGGAATAGCTCCCAAATCGTTAAGGCTAGGGGGAACTGTTCCATGAGGAAAAATAGGATCAGGGACACCAACTACAGATGAAAGGCCTTGAAGAGGAGGTCCTGAAGGCTGATTCGAAGTACTAAAAGCAGGTTGAAAAGGACGATGCTGCTGACTAGTCGAACTAGACTGTTTGAGGTCAGATTGATATGATTGCATCATGCAAACATTCGACAAGCTAGGGTGAGAGATAGGAGGGGGAAGACTAGGGAATGAACCAAGCAAGAGGAATCTTTATAGACTCTAGGTGATACACTAGTCGAAGGTTCAACTGCTTTTTTATTAGCCACCGAAGAAATAGTGGACTCTAGAGTGGTCTAAGACTTTGGTTCGTAATATGTCAGTTGATCTATAATGATGATATTTATATTGTGGGGAAAGAACATCTTATGGTGAACCGTAGATGCTACAAGAGACATCACATAAGCGTATCTATGACTTAATAGAATGTAGTAGTCTAAGGGGGCATCAATGAATTCAACGTCAACACAAACAGTTTTTCCTCCAAGAGTAATAGGACAATTGTGGAACATGCCAAGGGGTTGGGAAGAGTGGCCATCCCATGTATGGAGGGTGATATTGGAAGGGGCCAACTCAGGGGATCCGAGATGTTTCCAAACATAACATCATGTATGTGGATGCCCCCTCGTTAATGATACATCGAGAGACGTTGGAATTCTGGATCTTGACAGGTATTTGGAAGGTGAAGGATGCAGGAAGGGGGGGATGTGCTGAATTGTCAACATAGAAGAAAATCAAAAAATGATCTAAAGGATCCAAAAAACCCATAACAGTTAGTAGAGATTTTCATTGTGAAGGACATGACCGAAGGACTTCCAACGTTGACATGGCAGCAGGGGATTGCACCAAGTCATATATTATATTGAAGGTGTGGGTGGCTTTACCAAAAGAAGCGTTTCAATGTAACAGTCCTTTAGGGATATTGTTATGTACCTCTGCCTTAGGTTGAGGGAATTGTAAAGGAGCAATGGTGTCAAAATTGGCTCTTTGGGACCTGAAAATGGGGGCTCGGTTATGGACGTAGCGAGGGGCTTGGTGTACTAGCACGACCGAGTCTGAAGGTTGGGATCGGCAGTATTGGTTGGTAAAAGTTCATCATAAGGATCTATTAATCAAAGGTACCATATGGGGGCAGTTGAGTGGCTTCCTAACTTTCAGGGGGTTGGACAACCAGATATCCTTGCTGAGGGAAAATATTGGTAAAAACAACTAGTTGGATAGGAACAACATTAGGAGGAACCGAAGAAGAGGCTTGTTGTCCTCGAGATGCTGCTTGAGCTTCCTACATTTGAAGCATCTGAGGTAAAAGGGGACAATCATGGGTATAGTGACCATGGACACCACAACAATAATAAGGATTATTCATGCGAAGAGGCATTTCCTACTCGGGCTGAGCGCCCTATGAGTGGGTTGCAGTGTTAGATGTATTCCCTTGGGGATTTTTTCCTGGATTACCTAGAGCGGGTTGGTTTTGGTTGTCTTTCCTCTTATTTTTGGAAGTGGCAGGATCATTCACACTCTGTTGTGGATACACTTGACCCTAAGGGGGGCGTGGCTGTTGTTGCAAAGCTTGAGAAGGCGATGAAGACTGAGGTGCTTGTGCTGGAGGATCTGGAGCACCAATCTATAGATACAAATAATAAGGAGGTTGATCAACATTGGGGTAAAAAGGTTGGGAAAAAGCAGGCCCTGGCATCAAAGGATGTAGGTGGGCATAATCACAAGGCATGTCATTTCCCAGATACATGCTGCTAGGAGGGGGAAAATTGATGGGGGAGTTGTTCCCTCCCTGAGGGAAAACATAACCCATGGGAGGATGAGTGTACGGATGTGAAAGGGACCCAAAGATACCATTGGTGGCATGGGATTTCCCCAGTGCGTTGGCACCACTAGGTCTAGGAAGATCAGGTAAGACGGTATAAACATAACTAGAATGTACGTAGATCAAGTTAATGCTCCACTCCCTCCATGAAAGCGATGTTGATTTTGTCAATTTTGACCTTGTCCACATGCTTTAGCCCCTATTCACACCTAAGGGTGATTTATTCAACTGATATAATGATCCACATTCACATGAGAAGTGGTTTTTATTCCTACTAAAGAGATTTATGGGTCTCTCTACTCACTTATTCACCTAACTTTCAATCAAAATAAAAAATTAATATTCCAACCAGAGGGAAGCTAATTAGGAATATTACAACATGAAAGACCTAGGACTGATGCACTATTTCCTAGGCTTGGAGGTCTTGCATAGGCCGGGTGATATTTTCCTTTCTCAAGGAAAATATGTCGTGAAGCTCTTGGAGAGATTTGGTATGGTGAATTGTAAGTCTGTGTCGACACTGATGGAACTTAACTTTAAGAAATTATGTGGAATCGTTGTTGAGCACGTGCTGGAGAATCCTACCAAGTATCAACAACTCGTGGTGGCACTGATGTTCCTAGTGAACTCCCATCTAGATGTATGTTTTTTCGTGAACACTTCGAGTCAAGATATGGTTGATCCTCATCACATTCACTAGATTGGTGCCAAGAATCTACTACGATATCTTCGGGGCATAATCAACCATGGGCTGAGATACACTGTTGGGAGTTTGAGACTCCATGCATATTATGATGTTGATTGGGATAGCAGTGTGGTCGATCGCAAGAGCACATCTGAATGATGCTCCACCTTGGGTTCCGCTTCGATATCTTGGATGAGCAGGAAGCATAAGTTAGTGGCTTTGAGAACTGATGAGGTCAGATACATTCCAGTGAGTATGGTTTGTTATGAAGTTGTTTGTTTGTGAAATATCTTCAGTGATTTGTTTGGGCATGAGCTAGATACCACCATTTTCCTTTGTGATAACTAGAGTTGGATTCGTCTTTCGAACAACTTCTTTCAAATAATCTCGTGTTCCACGATCAATCAAATCATATTGGTATCAGGTATTATTTTTTATGGGATATGGTACAGTGAGGGGTTGTAAGGCTCGATCATATTGGAATTGATGAGCAGGTCACAAATATTCACATGAAGCCCCTAGGGAAGGTAAAGTTCCTAACCTTTCGTGAGAAGCTGGGAATCGTTTAAATACCCTATTATGAGTGTCTTTCTTGCATTGGAATATGAGCTCTGGGATCTCCAAGGGGCTTGGGGATATATTCTTGGAGATATAAGCACACATGGGGCTAGGCTTGTCGAACCTTGTTGTGCTTATGCCCCACCGTTATGATATTGAGTTGGTTCACCTCTCTTTGATTTATGACCCACACACATCCTACCCATGGAGTTTCAAACTCATGGGAAGTACCTCTCATTTTGAAAATGAGGTGGGAAATGTGGATAGAAACCAATAGCAAGACCAATGGATGCATTGGAGATTGCCATACTCTCTATGTCTAGGATGGCACATGTCCAACAACTTGATCTGTGATCAAGTATGATGAGTTTCTTACCTCTAAACTGACTTCGACTCAGTAAACTAAATTTAGGTTAGTATGTGACTCCTTTTGAGTCGATTAAGGTTTTATCCTCTAAAAATACTGCAGGTTAGTAAACTAACTTTGGGTTGGTATGTGACTCCTTTTGATTCTATTGATGTTTTATCCTCTAAACTAACTTCGGGTTAGTAAAATAACTTCGGGTTAGTATGAGACTCTTTTTGAGTCCAAGAGAGGTTTCAGACTCTAAGCTGACTTCGGGTCAGATGAGCGTGATGGCTTTGAGACTCACCTTTTGTTCTATTTGACAATAAGAGCCACCAAATCAAGTTACGAAAGGATAACGCATGATGATAGATGATAATACACGATGGTGCTGATGGATGACACATGTGGGTAGATGGAGTTCTCCCTAGTTGAGAAGGAGTGTTAATTCTAGAAAACTAGGTCCAAAATCCATGTTGCACTGCTCCTATGATGATGATAATATTTTTTTTGGATTCCTCTTTCTGAGAGGTGAAATATTGATCTAAATATCATTCTGTTTGGATGAGAAGAACATATATTTTTATTTTATTTTCCACACATGTGCAAGGTTGCCCAAATTTGTAATGTAGGCTCACATGCCTAATAGATGTGTCACACACCCTAACTGATGGATATAAATTGGAGAGACTTGGAGGGAATTTTATCATCAACTGATCACACATTATCTCATTGTGATATGATTGGTTATATTTCCTTTGGAGGCCTCTTCCCTTCACACACGTGAAGCTAGAGCTGTTGAAAATCCACGTATCTGTTTATGGTTGTTTTGCTGAAGCGTTGACCACGTATCCACGTGAAGCGTTGGTTGTTTTGCTAATCTGCAACGTTGACTTTTTGTTCACTGTCTTGCGATGAATTTTCTACATTGACTTTTGGTTGACCAGCGTTGAATTCCGATGAGCTGTCTTTGAGGGATGTGGATGTGACACTTGGAGGGTTGGCTGATCTAAGAAATACTTTGCTAGAAGAATCATCCCTTTGACTACCATAACACACACTATCATATATCTTTGTTTTACAAGAAGAATTGTAAAATTTGATCTATACTATTGGCTTGTCTTCTGTTGATCTATTATTGTGTTCTATCAAAATTTTACTTTCATGTTTATGTGATTTATAAATTGAATCGCATGGAAGAAATAATGAAGTAAATTTTCATTAAGCATAGAACACACCATGTCATTTTAAATTTAACAACTTGCCTTCCTCTGTGCATAAATACAGCTACCATAACATACTCATTCACCTTTTTCTCCACTTTGAAGGGTTGTTGGATGTTTGATAATGAAAAAAATGGTTCCTGATTGATCTTCATATTTAATTCCTCAAAGTACCTTTGCTAACCCTTTTCATACTATAAACTCTTGCCACTTTCTATCATGGCATGGAATGGTGTTTCTACCACTAAAAATGATTCTATGAATTTCCTTAAGTACTATGTCGCCCCAACAAAACTCCTAACGTTAGAAGCATTAGTAGGAACAAAATTTAAAAAAAGGCATCCATATTCGTAGGATCTCTCTTCAACTTTGTTCCACCTATCACATACCCAATAAAAACCAAATAATATTGTGCAAACTCACTCTTCTCTATATTTATTGCAGCAAGTGCTTTAATGTATCCAACACCTACATCGAATGTGAGTTGTGCTCCTCCTAAGTAGAAAATAGAAAATAAATATATACCAGTATATCATCCAAATAGAAAATAAATAATGAATATATAAAAGTGTGTAGTATATAATTCATTAACCTCATGAATGTAGCTAATGTATTGCATAAGATAAATGACATTACTAACCTCTCATACAAACCTTTCCTAGTTTTCAAGGTGGGCTCCTAGGTACCTTTTTCTCTGACTCTAACCTAGTCATGTCCAGAATTTAAGTCCAACTTGGTCAACTATTTCAATTCATACAACTGATTTATAAATTCATCAATCCTAGCTAGGGGGTACTTATTATTGAGTTTGGTTTTTATTAGGGCCCTCTAATCAATACAAATCCACCAAGTCTCATCCTTTCTTGGCACAATGATGATGGGTGGTTGACATGGTGATGTACTAGATCAAATGATGCCCTACATTAGTAGTTATTTAATTTTTTTCTTCACCTTAATTTATTATATAATAGACTACATGTAAATCCCAATGTCTGGAAATGGGTATTCTAGTGTAACTAGGATATCAAGCTCCACTTCTCTCTTAGTTGGTAACCCTTTAGGATTTGAGAACACATCCTTGTTTGCCTATAACAACTCTTCTAGCTGTTGTTTCTATTTCTTAGTACACCCCTCCCTGGATTCCTTTACTCTTACTAACTACTCTACATACTAAATCTCTCTTTAAAATAGTAAAAAAGACTTCTTTCTAGTAATGATTAGTTTCTTGGCTTGGTTTCTTCTTACTAACAATTTTTTTGAATTTCCTTTGCACACATTGATGGTGAAAAATTTTCCATCCTTGAAGAGATAGTATTGATTAACTCTCTACATGAATATTTCATCATGAATGTACATGTAGGGACTTCCAAAAACCACTCCACATACATAATAGGGAAATATATGTAGTTCTACTACATCAATGAAATTAACATTGATAGCAAATCCAATATCACACTATTTTTTTACCATTAACTCTGCATCCTTATTTATCCATTCTAATGGATATCGACTTGGATGATAAAGTAATTCTAATCCCAATTTGTTGAATAAATCTATTGGTATGAAAATAAACCATGATCCTTAGTGAAACATAGCATTAATATTTATCTTCTTGATCTGCATCTATCTGTGGAAGAGTTTGGTCATTTATTTTTCTTCATGTTGCTAGAGGCTACTGATATTCATCTCCTTCAACATTGATATACATGTGATCTTCTCATCTATGTAGGTATATTTTGAGATATTTTCTCGATTCAATAGCCATGAGCTTCATCTTATTATTATATGTTTTTATTATTTGGGCTAAAATCTAAATTTAACTTCGAACACTTCTTATTTATATAACTGTCAAGGCTATAGTGGTTATTGCAATCCTTAAACTAGTGTGTTGTGGGTACTATATTTTTATATTTTACCTCTTTCTAATTATTCTTACCCTCCTTATAAGAATTTTTGTTCTCTTTCCTCTTTTATCCAACTAATTACCCTTTCTTTTGTCCTATTTTCCGTAGGTATTGTTCCTACACACAAGCCTTGTCCACCAATCTAGGCGTAAATAACATCACTTGCTTCTGAATATGGATTTGTAAACCTCCAATATCGTTAAGGAGTACATACAAAATATTTAGGGATATACCCAACATTATGGCCATCTTTCTAAACTCTGTGTATCTTGTACACTCTTCCTTTACTTCTACCTGATGTTGTTCCACCAGATCTAGTAGTCCTCTAGATACTTGATAGGGTAAAATTGTGACTTTATGAGGATTTTAAATTCCTCGCACTCAGTCAATGGAATATATCCCTCCAACTTCAAGGTCTCTGTGCGGCTTTCCCACCAAGTTAAGGCATGACCCTTTAATTTTAGTCATGAAAATGAAATCCTCTATTTTTCCTCTATATGATGAACAATGATATAAACTTCTAATTACTGCAACTAGGGACTTATCTTCAAAGTGTTGATCTAACCATGTTAAGGTTTAATATAAATATTTTCTTCCACTTTTAATATGGACTGGTTCACGAAACTTGAACTGGGTTGATCTTTTACAAGTCCTTTCTTCGTCTCACTCTCCATTTCTTCCCAATCTCTTAATCTCCCCTGTGATCAAATTGTTTGCATCGCAATTCCTGTATTATCTAAATAACTTGAGCCTATTGTTCAAGGATTCCATGATGATATTCACATTATCATTTATATCTCTAAATTTTTCTTAGCCATGAAAACTTCCTCTCTATAGGATCACAAGGGTCAATTATAGATTCATCTTTCATGACTAGGGTTTTGTCGATTTTTGCTTGTCGATCAAAATCCCCTGCAAATATCGAAAATATACCCAATGAAAACTACGCTCATACCAATATGATTTGTAAACTTCCATGGATATTCTAGTGGATAGTTTGTCACAAAAAATATGATAAATTTTAGTTAAAAATTTCTAGAATATACACTATGAGGGTTTATTTCTCTTTATATTTCTAGATCTATAAATTACTATTTATTTCATATAGATGTATTAGAGAAAATTCAGCCTAAAATTTCCCATGAAATTTGCATGTACATAATTTTTAAACCAATCAAAATTATTTAAATTTAAAAAGAGATACATGTAAATATGTTGGAGGGAAAAGAAGAAAACTACCTTTTTTAATTGTATTTTTGGTTTATCTCCTTATAGGTTTACTCAAATTTCAATTGTTGACACTCATTGGAAGTGGAATTAAATTCCACACTTAAATATTTCCCATTATGCATACTTTTGAGAAGGCCCACATTGATAAAAATCAAAGATACATTAAGAAAAACATGTTGAACGAGCTTTTTCAATTTATCTTCAATTTTTTTCATTGTAAGTCTTTTCAGAAGTAGGCATAATGGGTACTTGTTGGATGCATAATTTAATTTGTATCCAAAAAGTGTCTAGTCTTGATATCCGAGTAAACCTATGTCGAAATTTTAATACAATTATGTACTTCCTGGATTCTCCTGATCTAACAATTATATGCCACTGTTAGATACAGAATCCTTATACTAAAATCAGGATTGCAAACACATGAAGAAAGATCAATCACACATAACACAAATTTCTTTACTCGGAAAGCATAAGCTAAAAACCCCACTATCATATATTCAGTATATATCACGGATCATGAAACAATCTTACACAAAAATCTAATCCAAGAGCTCTCAATACAATATACATTTGTCTCACACTGTTATGCAAAAATTGGCTAAAATATGCACCAATTTACTGCCTCCAGATAGCCTGCCTCTACTGCGCAATCCCTGCTGATAAAAATCCCTAAATTAATGAGATACTGCCTTTTCTTGACTACAAAATCCTCATTGGCATATCCAATGTGTGTGTGGTTTCATGAGTGCACCCACTAATGTCACAACAGATAGTCAACGTGTCCCTTTCACCTATCTCTTAACTGGGTCTGCAATGGATCTGACATGCATGTCGTTAACAGTCGTAAATATTTGGTTGCATGTGAGATCACTCCATGTGAATTAATTTAATATTTAATTCACTGATCTCTCACTAGTGTATCTTTAGTTACAACTAGTTACAACTAGCACAACTGAGTTTAACTCACTTAACTGCGTTAAACTACATTACAACTCACATAACTACACATCCAACTCCGTTACAACTTTGTATCACTCAATTACAACGAATTCCACTTGCATGTCCCACCAGCCAACCTTAGAAATCGTAATTCCTTCAGTCAAATGGTTTGCCACATCAGTTAACTGAAATCAAGTGGTTCAAGAGAACAGATTACTATTTATTGTCCAATTATTATTAAGAGATAATAATGACCGACATGCATTCTATTTTTAAACATGCCATCTATAAATATACTTCGCCCATGCATCTAAGAATAGAAACTCATCTATAAATAGAATTTTCTCAACCATATATAAATATACTCCTGTTATAAATAGAATTTGCTCGACATTCTAAAAATAGACATACAACTAAAAATAGCCTGCGGGCCCCACCTAGTGTAGGTGCTTAATTTTCACTAGGATCATCATCTTTTTGAATCTCCACACTCTCTCTCAACAAGAAAGGGATTATCCTTCACCCCAATCCTACCTCTATGGTATTCGAATTTTCTCCTGTTGAGTGCCTGTTGAGTCTCAAATATGCATCTTTTCCATACATCTTCCTAGACCTTTTTCATCCACCTGAACCTTCCAAGTTGTCAATATCATTGTATATTAATTGCAAAAGAGCATCTAACATGGTTTTTAACTATATTTTTGTGTCTGCTGTTTGATTTAGATTTTTCTCATTTAGTTGCGGAATCTTGCCACTTTCCGTAGCTGTTGCAACTTTCTGCAGCCATTTTGTGAAACTCTATGTTACAGGTGTCCTCAGGTAAAACGAGCCACATGGGCAAGTCAGAAATGATGTGGACATGGATCGTGTCCTATTGGCTCGAGCAAATTCATCTAAGGAGGCTACGGTCAAAGGTGGCCAAGTGGAAGTCAACCATAGAGTCCCACAGTGACAGGACTCTGTTTCTCGTCACGTGGAGATTTATATGGCCGTTTCTGAATTGCGGAAGACAAATCAACACTTGTACATGGCTCCATAAGCCGAATTCAAACATCCACTCTGCATAGATTTACTCTCTAACGCGGCCATGATCCTAGATCTTTGGACGTAATGGTTTACATGTTCTCCATCAGCATAAACTTCAGGGAATTAGTTATATTACCTTTGTTATAAATAACGCATTTGCATACGCATATTAGATTAGTCTCTGTTAGTTTTTATTAGTCTGCTCTGTAATGTAATTACGTTGCCACTGTGCCATAATATCACCTTTCTATTATGACTGCATTTTAATATATAAGAAGACTCTGTTTCCAAACGTAATTCGTACTTGAAGATTGTTGCCAAGGCTGGTGTAGAGGGCCCCTGCACACGCTGAGGTTTTGTGCATTATTGTATAGTTCTTGTTTTATTTCTTTAAGCTCATTGTGCCATAATTCATTCATGTGTTTATACATTGCATCTTTCATGGTATATATGCTTCATTTCTGTTTATAATCTTTCATGCTTTACATTTTACTTCTGTCTTTCATGTTTTGTGTTATTGTTAACTGATCAGTGTTCTTGTTTCAGGTTATAAATAGGCAGCCCAGGCATTTGCATAACTTTTTGACTAATGACATGGAATTAATATTGTTCTACTGCTAATTTGCTTTTCTTAGTTTCTGTTTAATTTCAGTACTGCTTTGTTCATTTCAGTTTTGCTCATTTGCTTCAGTAGTTAGATTTAGATATATTAAATTTCTCATAACATCTTCAGTTGCCTCCGAAAGCCACAGCTGGACTGATGGTGAGGGATTGAATTATGGATGTGTAGTTTGATATTAGTTGCCTTTCTGCAAGTTAGATATATTAAATTGCTCATAACATCTTCAGTTGCCTCCGAAAGCCACAGCTGGACTGATGGTGAGGGATTGAATTATGGATGTGTAGTTTGATATTAGTTTCCTTTCTGCAAGTTAGAAATATTAAATTGTTCATGACATCTTCAGTTACCTCCGAAAGCCACAGCTGGACTGATGGTGAGGGATTGAATTATGAATGTGTGGTTTGATATTAGTTTACTTTCTGCAAGTTAGATATCAGTTACTCAAGTTGTTTATGGTTACCTCCGAAAATCATAGTTGGACTAATGATGAGGGATCAGAAGATAAATTGATGTAGTTTGATTTAGATTTACTTTGTTGCAACTTTTGGATTCCTTTCAGTATAGTTTCTTTTGTGTTTAGACAGCAGCAAGGATAGTTTGGTTTTCATGCTCAATAGTTCACTGTTTGATTTATTAGACTAGCAGCACATTTTCATTTCCTTTCAAGTTTTGTCATTGTATGTTTCAAATTCCTTTTTAAGTTTCAAGTTGGTAAATCATTATAGAGGATATCATTTCCTTGAACAATCATAACCATACTTGTTTTTATTTTAGAATTTCCATCTCACATTAGAAAACCAAAAACGACAAAAAGTTAAGAAATAGGTTATCTTTCACATATAGTGCGCCGCACTTCATCAACTTACGAATCCCGGATTGATAAATTAATGTAGCAATTTAGGACACACTAAATTGACCAAACAGTGCCTTCATCAGAATATTTGCATCCTGATCCTCTGTAGGAATGTACTGAAGCAACATGATATTCCGTTGCACACAATCTTTGATATGATGATACCCGATATCTATATTCTTAGATCTGTCATGAAGCATAGGATTAAGGGATAGTTTAATGCAACTCTGATTATCACAATGAATCACTGTAGGATCTAAATGAGAACCAAACAAACCAACCAGGATCTTTCTCATCCAGACAGCCTCACATGCAGCTTGACTTGCTGCCATGTATTCTACTTCTGCTGAACTGAGTGCCATGGATCTCTATTTCCTTCTCTACCAAGAAATAGTTGTAGATCTGATACTGAATACCCCTTCTAATGTGCTCTTTCTATCCGTTGGGCTTCCCACCGAATCTACATCCGTGAAGCCATGCAACTTCACCTCATCCATATGTCTATACCATAATCCATACTCAGATGTGCCCCTGAGATATCTCAGGACATGCTTTCCCGCCTTCCAAAAGAGCTTGGTAGGCTTAACCATTGCTTAACTAAGCTAGTTCACCACATAGAATATTTCTGGTATTGTATTTACTAAATACATTAGCAAACCCACTAGCTATCGATAGACAGTAGCATCCACTACCTCTCCAAATGTAGCGTCCTCTTTCCTCCAGTTTCTTGGAAGAGGAGTATCCATGGATTTGCAGCCCTCCATGTGAAACTTACCCAGTATCTCCCTTGCATACTTGCCTTGAGACACAAAAATTTCACCATCTCGCTGCCATATTTCCAATCCAAGGAAATAATGAAGGAGGCCCATATACTTCATCTCAAACTCCTTTGCAAGGTCATATTGGCATGATGGTATCATCTGCTCATCACCAGTCAGTATTAAATCATTAACATAAAGAACAATGATTAAAATCTTACACTCCACCACAATCTGGTGAAGGTTTTCATCCGCCTCACCCTTGGTGAAGCCAAGTTCAGTTAAATAGTTGTCAATCTAAGTGTAACAAACATGGGGTGCTTGCTTTAGCCAATATAACACTCTTTTGAGTCTGCACACATGCGACTCGCTACTGAAGATCTCAAATCCTTTAGGTTGCTCAATGTACACTTCTTCCTTAATGATCCCACTAAGGAACACAGTATTCACATCCATCTTATTAATGTGCCAACCCATCTACACTGAGAGAGAAAGGATGGTCCTTATGGAAGAATACCGTGCAACAGGTGAAAAGGTTTCTTCATAATCAATCCCCTCCATCTGTGAGAAGCCTCGGGCCACAAATATGGCCTTGTGTTTTTCAACATTACCATCAACAACTTTCTTTACCTTGTCAATCCATCTTGAACATACCACTGATTTATAAACTGACCTTAGAACAATTTTCCAAGCACTTTTTCTAACAATGGAGTGATACTTCTCCACCATTGCATCTACCCATGTGGGCTCCTACACTGCTTCCTGAGAGGAAGATGGATTAGTCACAATACATTTTCTCATGAGAGCCATGTATCCATTGAATCGGTCAAGAGAGTGTCTTTTTCTGTGTTATGAAGTAGGGAATCCTACATTCTATGCTGCATCAAGCTTCAGCCTCTCAGCTTCTGTGGTATGTCTTCTACTAGTTTTGATGTTTGGCTCTGCGTGAGTGGACTCCTCCATTCCATGAACCTCCTCCTGTGGCTAATCCACATCTAGAGACTCATCTTTGCGAACCAAAAGTTTCTCCTCTGCAGGTAATTGTAGCTCCCTCTGAAGCGACAACTTCATGGCTTTCTCCTCATTGAATTTTATATCTCGTCACACCACAATCATTCAACTATTTGGAAAATACACACGATAATTATGGGGTGTTTCTGTGTACCCCACAAATATCCCAACTTCAGGAGTCGACTCCAGCTTCTTCCAGGTGTTCTTGGTCACATGCACATAAGCAGATGAGCAAAAAATCTTAAAGCGAGAAACATCCAGTTTCTTACCAGTAAAAGCTTCTTTAGGTGTACTCGTGCCAAGTACTCTATGAGGAAATTTTTTTTGCACATAACCTGCAACATTGCATGTTTCAGCCCACAAATGCATTGGTAGGCCCTGATCATCCACCATTTCTTGTGCGACACCCACGATCATTCTGTTCTTCCTCTTCGTGACCCCATTTTTCTGTTGGTTATGAGGTGCTATGAGTTCTCTTTGAATTCCTTCTTTGCTACATAATTCCTTGAATTAATTTGAGATGTATTCTCCACCATTATTGCTCCAAAGAGCCTTCACTTGCTTCCCTGACTTTTTCTCAACCAATGCCTTAAACTCACAGAATTTTGAGAATGTTTGATCCTTCTTCTGCATGAAGAAGATCTAGCATTTACGAGAAAATTCATCAACAAAAATAACATAATACCTGTTTTTTTATATTGAAGCAACCGAGAATGGTCCACACACGTCTGTGTGAACTCACTCCAAGATCACTAAAGCACAGTTCTCCTTTTCATGAAATGTGAACTTTGCATACTTCCCCATGGTGCAACCCTTGCACTGATCTAACTGAGCAATTTTTCCCATTGGAAGTCTAGTAGATATTTGTTGCATGCCTTTAAAATCTCCATGATGAAGATGTCCCAATCGCCTGTGATGTAATTCACCCTCATCCTAGTTCACCACTTTTTCCACCTTGACCATCATGGCAGCGCAACCTTCTACCTCCAACTTGTATAGATTCTTGACTCGAATCCATATCCTCTTGGCTTGACCCATTTTTTTATGTCGCAATAAATTTTTTCCATCACTAAAAAAAATGTCATAGCCTCTATCCTCTAACATTGCGAATGAGACCAAGTTTTTCTTTAGACCTAGAACATGCATAACATCTTTCAATAGAAATGGTTTACTTGAATCCCTCTCAAAGGTAATGGTACCAATGCTGGTCACACTGTATCTTCCATCATCGCCCATCTCTATATGCATCTAGAGATCTTTGTCCTCCAAGTCACTGCAAAGCTCCTTATCTCCTGTCATGTGGAAGTAAGCACCACTATCAAGATACCACATCGATCCCATTGCACTTGAAACCAAGCATACGATTAATGAGAAATCAAGTTCAAATTGCGAGGCAAGGGCCTCTAGCTCCAACAACCTTCTTGTTCTTCTTTTTCTGTGGGAAGTTAGTGGCAAGATGCCCATATTCGTGACAGTGAAAACACTTCACCTTGGACAGATCCAGCTTCTTGCTTTTAGCCTCGAATTTTGAGTGGAATTTCTTCCTCTTCCCTTTCCTTGCCTTGGAAGCCAAAGCAAAATCCTCTTCATCATCATTCTATGATTAAGAGCCATCTCTGGTGTTCTACCTGAACTCCTCCTACACTAGTTCTGACTACAGTCGCTCCCAATCTGGTAGTTTTTCTCATCCGTTAACAGAGTCTTGATAACTGTGCAAACTCTTAGGAATTCCCAAGAGAGCCAAGCTCACCAAATCATCATTAGAAACTGTGATTTCCACACTCCCTAGTTCATCCTGATATTGGAAAAACTTTGTGAGATACTTGGGAATATTGTTTCCCTTCTCCATCTTGATCTTTCTGAGTTTATCCTTCAGTGCCAATTTCCTATGGTCATTGTTGCTTTGGAAAAGATCCATCAAAGCCTTTTTTATCACAAAATCAGACCTATTAGGCTTCCAATCAAGTTAATCTCATGTAACTATTTCAGACCAATATTTTTTCTGAGGCTTAGCCTCCTCAACCTGAGAGGGCTCTCTCAAGGGTTTATGATTTTTGATAAATATGTAGATGGCTAACTCTATATCGGATAAAAATATATAAATGATATAAACTGGTTGTAAATCACATTAGAAAGTGTACATTGGGCTTATGGAGTCATAATAGCTTCAGCAAAACCAAAATAATCTACCTAGCATGGAAATCAAGGCATATCAGAGTTCAAGTCAAGGAATAAACATGTAGAACAATGAAACACACAGTCAGTTTGTCTATGAAGGAATTAAAAGCATCATTGATGAATTCTGAACACCACTAAAATAAAATATTGAAAAGATGCCATCATAACAAGAACATACAAGAAATCCTTATGAATCTTTAGTTGTCTAAGTAGAAATTTTGTATTAGGCTGAAAACAGTCACTTACAATAAACAGAGTCTTTTTGCTAACAAATGTCCAACCCTTTCTATTTCTACTCCTTGATATTTTATAGATCATTTAAATCATAAGCTAAGCTTATCCACAACTAGATACATATAATTCCTATGCTTTGACACCTATTCTAACCATAAAACATGGTATTTATTACAAACATGGCTGTAAAACTAATATAGAGTCCTATTACAAATAGAATTAGAATTTTTTTGATTCCACTCAAAATAGCTTTATCTAAAATTAATTACATCATTTTCCACCTATATTTCCATTAAGTCGAATCCTGATGATGAATTCCAACTTGTTATGACCATAATGCTGATGATGTTGATCTCCTGAAATTTAGGAAATTTCTCCCCTATTTTTAGGCTTAGGATTATTTTAGTTTCTTGAGATATTATGACCACTTCTAACCCATAACTTCGATGCTAATTGATGTAAATAACATGATTAGCGTATTTTCCAAGTCATTAATTCATGCCAGCTGTGTAAAACCACTTTGAACTTCTCAAAATAGTGAAAATAGACCTGCACTACAAAAGAAGCACAGTTTCGTAGAGCTTTTTGTAGCGTAGTCTTTTTACCCCTTTTCCTTCAAAATTTAGCTTCCTTTATTTTAGTGTTACTTTGATATTCACTTGACATATCTTCCTTAGAAATTTCAAGTCAAAATACATGGTATTCCCTCCAAAATTTGATAAGAAAAGGGTGAAAAAGCTGCTACAGTAGTTTCGTAGCATTTCACCCTTTTTTCACTATAGACGCTATGAAACTTTTGTGTAAGAAGTTTTAACCAGATTTTCACAAAAAATAAAACAAAAAGGTGCCATGGCTTTAGAAAATCATTGGCTTCATCAAAACCATCAGCTATTTGGACTAAAAAACATAACCTTCACAAAATTTAATCCTCATTTTCAATTTTCAGTTTGCTTTGAATTTCTCATTTTGTACCTCTACTCTTTAGTTCATCTTGAGACTGTTTTAATTGTAGCTCCAAATCCTCCACTTGGCCTCTTAGCTTTCTATTACTGGCTCTCAAATGGGTGTTGATCACTCTAACAATTTGTTCTTCTTTAATGGCTGGAACTATCCATGTAAAGAACTGTTGTGCACTGCTTGGGATCTCTGACCTAGCAACTGGTTGACCTTCCCAAACATCCTTCATCCTCTTGAATTTTGCCTTTTCAATGTTTTTCTTTCTTTCCCTCTTTCTCATCATTTCCATCTCTTGATTTTCTAGCTTCAACCTTTCTTCCAGCAGTTGACACTCTGACATGTGTTCCTTTCCCTTCACTATCTTGCTAGTTGCATGCTCCACTATCGGTGATAAGAGATCAACCACCTATTCAGGGAATTTGGTTGTTTCAATAGTTAATTGGATATATTTACTTCCTTCTTGGAGTTTCTTTTCATGCCTGGTTAAAGGTTTCCTAGCTTGAAAAACAAAAGCTGCATTCTCACCTTCAAATTCCAATTTCTTTGCTAATTTCATTTTTCTCTGTTTGGGTTCATCCACTTCAATGAAATCTGCCCGCATAATAGGTGATTCTTCTATATCAATTGCATGAATTATATCATCCAAATTTCCTTTCATCATAGTGTTGTCCTCTGTCACTGAAACAACTGCCTTTCCCTTTGATGATGCTACTTGACTTCTTTTCTTTCTCTGGATCTCCTGCTTACTGGCCACCTATTTTTGTTTTGTTTCTTTGACCCTTTCTACTTTCTGTTTTGTAGGTGATGGGGTTTTTGCAACAAGCACTGATGCTTTCTCAGTTCTATCTTCAACCTGTTTCCTTGGTTTCAACTTCACAAACCTCTTTGCTTTAGTAACCACTGGCTAACTGGATTCTGCTACTGGTGGTGAAGGATTCCCCTTAATATTAGGGCTTCTAGCTGTAGTTAGGGATTCCATTTCAAATCCACTCATAAATCAAAAGGAATACCAATCCCTATTTATTTTCTGAAGCTCATTTAAAACCAGTAACTTTATCAAACCCTGATGAAACAAAGATGTTTCACAACCATCAGATTTAGCTTGGACTTTGTCAACCATTTTGGCAAGACTTCTATGCAATTAAAATGGTAAATCTAATGATATAATACCTATGAAATGCAACAACAGTTTGAAATGATAAGTGTAGACTTTATGATACCTGCCTTCACATGTGAAATATCTTTCGATGTTGAATAGCAGCTTTGCATAGTTTTCCTTGATACAACTTCTGGGTATTACATTGTTCAGGTCCATGTCTACATATTCAGGTTTCGTAAACTCCTTGCATGGCTCCATGTCAAATCTAAAACCTTTAAACGAAGATTTTTGTCCCCTTGGTATCTCTGTCACAGCAACTATGATCTCAGGTGTAACTGGCATATTTATCATTCCAAATTTGGTAGTGGTTCCATTGAAATGTAAAGAAAACTCTTTGGACACCTGAGTGTGGCAACCCTGCAGCTTTTCACAAAATTTGAGATAGTTAGATTTGATAAAAGCATCCATTACCATTTGATTCTCCATAACAACATTTTCATTCTCAGGCTCGTATCTTAGACAATGTCCCCCTCTGTTGACCTTCTTCTCCTCTGCCATGTTTCTTGTAAAGAAAACTTGTTAGCTTCTCTAAAACTTGTAAAAAATCCTTGCTTGATATGATGAACAACCTCGCTTGATACTAGTGAGATTTTTCTTTGAATAGAACAGCCACAAACTTATCCTTACTAATTCAGAGCTTGAAGAACATATGTGAAGGTAAATGAAACAGAGATGACTCAATTAGGCAAAAAAAAATCAAATTAGAGATGTCACCTCATGACCAAATGATGTTTTATTGATATACTATCATGACTATGATGACTGTAGGACAGGAAAGTACATCGAATCTGGTAACTAACTGACTCACCATACCCCTATCATATCATTCCCCAACTGAAACTATTAGATCCCGGCTTATTTGACATGAAAGCTAAGAAACCGCGCTTTCGTAGTGCTCACAGTGTAATTTTTGCACTTTGCACTACGAAAGTAGCAGCGCTTTCATAGCACAAAACTCACTTTTTTAACTATTGGCGATACAAAACTATGGATTTGTGGCTAATTGCATAAAATTTGCCGAAAACTTACTTAGATGACCTTTGAATGAAAAATGTGAACTTTTTTACTATGGAATGGACCTATAAAGAACTTATTCGAATTATAATGGTGAACACTAAACCTCTAAGACTACGAAATACCCTTAACCATACTAAAATGACTTTCAAAACTATTTAGACCATGATCAAAATAGAGTTGGCATACCATGTTTTTGAAAAAAAAAAATTGGTGATAACACCTTCCACATAGTATATGGAGTGGCTTTTCCATGAAGGCTTGAGACAATATGGTCTGGCACACCTTCCAATAGAATCCTTGTTGTCTTCACTACTTTCTTTTGCCAGGCATCAAGTAATGCAGCATCCATCAAAGTGGGCTTAGGAACATCACTATTGATGAATTCCTTCAAGAGATTATCTTCAAGCACCGCCACCATCCTATCCTTCCATGAAATACAGTTCAAGCTTCCATCGAGTGCATACTCTAGCCACAAACCATTGAAATTCTTGCAGCAAATTCAAATTGTTTCCACCAAAAAACTTAGCTACTACTTCAATATTTCAATCTTCTTTGCTCTGATACCATGTAGAAAATTTTAATACAATTATGTATTGCCTGGATTCTCCTAATCTAACAATTATATTCCATTGTTAAATACAGAACCCTTTTACTAAAATCTTTGCAGAAATTTAATTGCCAATTGCAAACACATGAAGAAAGATCAATCACATATAACACAATTTTTTTACCGGGAAAGCATAAAGCTAAAAACCCCAATATCATATATTAAGTATATATCATGGATCATGAAACAATATCATACAAAAGTATAATCCAAGAGCTCTCATTACAATATACAATCGTCTCACACTGTCATGCAAAAATTGGCTAATACATGCACCAATTTACTTCCTCTTGATAGCCTGCCTCCACTACGCAATCCCTGTTGATCACAATCCTTGAATGAATGAGATACGGCCTTGCCTTAACTGCGCAATCCTCATTGGAATCTCCAATGTGTGTGTGGTTGCATGAGTGCACACACTAATGTCACAACAGATATTCAAACTGTCCCTTTCACCTATCTCTCAACTGGGTCTCCACTAGATCTGATATGCATGTAGTTAACAGTAGTAAATCTTTAGTTGCATGTGAGATCAGTCCATGTGAATTAATTTAATATTTAATTCACTTATCTCTCACTAGTGTATCTTTAGTTACAACTAGTTACAACTAGCACAACTGAGTTTAACTCACTTAACTGAGTTAAACTACTTTATAACTCACATAACTACACATCCAAATGTGTTACAACTTTGTATCACTCAGTTACAACGAATTCCACTTGCATGTACCACCAACCAACCTTAGAACTCATGATTCCTTCATTCAACTAGTTTTCCACATTAGTTAACTGAAATCAAGTGCTTCAAGAGAATATATTATTATTTATTGTCTAATTACTATTAAGAGATATAATAACCGACATGCATTCTATTTTTAGACATGCGATCTATAAATATACTTCGCCCATGCATCTAAAAAATAAACTCATATATATATATATATATATATATATAGAATTTTCTCAACCATGTATAAATAGACTCCCACTATAAATAGAATGCTCTCGACATTCTAAAAATAGACATACACCTAAAAATAGCCTGCGGGGCCCATCTAGTGTAGGTGCTTAATTTTGACTAGGATCATCATCTTGTTGAATCTCAACAACCTATATGGAGATAAGTGAAAAATACAATAAAAAATTAGTTTTCTTCTTTTCCCTCCAAAATTCATAACTCTTATTTTATTATTTTTCCTTAGGGGTTCACTTTTAGGCTTAAATTTCCTCTAATGCAAATTATAATTATGCAGAAAATAGATAACAATGAAATAAAATATCATAAAACAAAATTTGACACAAGATATGACTTGTGAAACTCATTCACGAGAAAAAATAGCTAGAAGGTGATATTGTTTGGTTCTCTTTCTTTGAATAGAAAATGGTCGCAAGAAAAAGGATGCAATTCATATGCCACGTGGGCTACTATAGTTAAAAAATACTCTTTCTATGATCTCTCCCAGCTCTCTCATATGCTCTATTCATCTATAGAACATAATTCACTTGAAAATAATCGATCTCCTTTTCCTCTTAGTGGTCTGGTATAACACAACTCCAGATCCTAAGAATGTTAGGTTTAACTCCTTCAACTCTTAAATAGAGTCACAATGTTGATTCTTCTAGAGTCTTCTCATTGTCATTAGATGGATAGCACGTTTTCTTTGAGTATTGTTGTCGATGTTCCATCCTCTAAAATTATGGTAGACAAAATAGGAAGTTCATCTTCAAGTGGCATAAATTT
Organism: Pinus albicaulis; assembly: GCA_034641835.2. Taxonomy (NCBI): domain Eukaryota; kingdom Viridiplantae; phylum Streptophyta; class Pinopsida; order Pinales; family Pinaceae; genus Pinus; species Pinus albicaulis. Next base: position 793,545,246 of record CM076577.1, on the reverse strand, counting down.
TTCATCCAAACTATGATTAAGGTGATTCATGCATTGTTGGAAATGTATCTATGTGTGTAATAGGAAAAAAGAGTGCCACGCAAAAGGGTTAAAGTTTTACCACCAAAAAATGTCATTTGATGCCTCAAAATAGTCCTAGAATGTTTCAGACTTCAACTTTCCAAACTAGACCATGTCAATAAAACTGGTCATGTGAGATGATTCCTCCACTTTTTCCACTCTAGAAACATCGATATGGATGAAATATAATGATCCAATCTAGAACAATGTAGAATGTGGTAGGTTAATGCCTCAAAATATATAACATCTAATTATGCCATGTCTAGAAATTTTGGGTTTGTGGTGTTTCAAGTTAATGTATATTGGGTTTACAATTTTTTTTTAATGCGAGGTGAAAATGGTTTATGCAAAAATGGAATGCTCCTATTAACCTCAAATCCATAGTCATGATAAGACATTTCATTAGTATCTATTGTAAACATTAGTTTTCATGGTGTTTTTCACTGAATATAACCTTTTAAAAGTGTATATTTTACATTTACTAAAAGTGAAAGTATGTAATCATAGAAAATTAGTGAATGTTTTATTATATTTATTTTTTATATGCTTGTTTCAGCCATTGGTGAACATAATATTTTGACATCACATGATCAACATGTCTACTATATCATGTGAGTTTGCAGTTTCATGCATAATATACACCTAAGAAATGTAGATGGCACACTGAATTGGAGTATGACTTAGAACCCATATTCCTCTAAATATGTCCTAGATATCAATTATATTTGTGTAAATTCATACTCCTACGAATCCTTTGCAACTATACAATTATTTCAAAGATAAATCTGATAGACACATGCTATAAAATGTGGCATATTAGAAAACATATCCTCCACCATCATCACTAAATCATAACTTCTTTATGCATTATTCAGTCGAAAAATGAAATCCATGATTATGTTTTTCTACAACATTTCAAGTGCCACAATGGCAACATATAGCTTTGTTTTATGCCTTCTTCCCTTGGCCAATTGGAAAATTCTATAAAATCCAATACAACTTCTTGACATATTTTTTGGTAGTAGGATAAAACACCTCTCATGCACTAAATTCATTCATTTTATTCTCCCTCAAATTTCCGCCTAAACCTCCATTATTTACTTCGTGAATGAGATTCAATTGTAATGAAATATCCAAAATACACACTTTATTTTCCTTAAACAAGAATCCCTCTTTGACATCGAAATTCAAATATATGTTATCGTGCTCTTATCCATTGGTTACACACAATTCTTTCATTCAATCCAAAATAATAAACTTTACATCTATGGTATTTTACAACATCACCCTCAATGTTAATGCATCAACAACCTTATTAGACTTGCATACCCAAGTTTTAAAATAAATAAGATGATTTGTCACATTTACATCCATTTCTAATGCTTCTAAATGAACATTCCTTGAATACCAGCTCAACATATCACATGGTGGAAATGAACCCATGTGGAGAGAATAATAACATTCATCCTCAATGCCAAAAATAAACCCATTTGACTTAACTCGTATGGATTTTCTTAATATAATTGGTTGAACTTCATAATTTTATTCTTAATGTAAGTTGAAAAATGCATATCTATTATAATTTGATTTATTAAACAATTTTTTTTTTTTTAAATCACTTTCAAATACAAACCTAAAAAAAAAATTTAAAAATTTATATTATTTTACAAATGTGTGTGATTCTGTGCAATAAAATTTTAATATTTAAAGCTAAAATAATATCAAAACAAATGAAAAAATAAAAATTATTATACATAAATTTAATGTCTAGTTAAATAATAATCCTAAAATTTGAAATATAATAATAATAATAATAATAATAATAATAATAATAATAATAATAATAATAATAATAACTATTTGTGTTAATATCCTAAATAATTATTATCATATATTTTAGAACAAATAATCACAATGATTAACATATATTAACATAAAATTAATGTCTCGTTAAACCATAATCCTAAAAAATTAGTTAAAATAATAATAATAACTATTAATATTAATATTGTAAATAATTATTATTATATATTTTAAAATAAATGATCTCAACGTATATCAACATAGAATTGTTGTGAGTTAACTAAAATATCTTCTTAATAGTTATTATATTATTAATGTTAATATTGTAAATAATTGTTATTATATATTTTAAAATAAATAATCACAATGATCAACATAAAATTGTTGTGATTTAATTAAAATATCATTTTAATAACTATTATATTTATGCTGCAAAGCATCTTTATTTGAAAATAACTCCCTTAACTTCCACTTGTACCATTAACTTCCACTTGTACCATTATGTATGATTGAAATAATATCTATATTAAGATTGAATATTGTTATTAATTATTTAGTAAAGGAAAACCGTTTTAGGTCCTAAAATATTGGGAGAAGGGCACATAGAAGGCCAGGGTGCCACATCTACTGGACATTCCCAGATCTACACAGAAAACGAGGCCACGATGCGGCATTTCCTGGACATTCCTGGAGATGTGTAAAGGTTGTAAAGCGGAGATATTCGAAGACAAAAGTTTCGATGCTGCCGTCTCCGGACGCATTGAATGAAATGAATATATTCCAAATTCGTCTACCTAGCAGAAACCCAGAAATCTTGAAGCCCATCACCCACTACTTGCAGGAAACAGTGAAGAAATATGGTTCCTCGAAGGACATGTCCATGATTTCAGAGATCTGTGATGGGCTAGATCTTCAGCGTTTTATTGAAGCTCGTGGTGTCGTTCCCTAAAGACTAGCAACCAAAATCATCCAATCTCTTGTCGAACCACTTCAATATTGCCACTCATGAAAAATCATTAAGAGAGATGTAAAGTTACTTTTATTAAAAGTACTGCAAACAATGCACACCCCTGTAGATGGGTTTTTAAACTTGGGAATTTTGATAGGTCAATTTGGAATGGTACGTTGCAGAATTTTTCTTGATGATTTATTTGTAAGTTTTGCAACTCTATGTAGTGCATTGATGGATTATTTATATTTGCAAGTCAGCAAAATGTACTCCTCAAAATGGATAACATGGGGACATTAGTATATTTTTCTCCAGAGATGTTCGGTGGAACTGGGTACTCGTACGAGGTTGGTATATGGAGTGCAGGAATGGTATTGTACCGTCTGCTCTTCGGGAGGACTCCGTTTTATGCAGTGAAGGATGTCGCAATCATGTACGATACAAAATACAGACTTAATGCTGAGTGACCCCTTCTTGCCATCCATATCGGATTCTGCAAAGGAATTCGTTCTTTGAATGTTGCAGAAGGACCGCACACACTGATTTTCTTGTGATCAAATATTGAGCGAGTTTTTATACTTTTTCCAGTTTCTTAATTTCCAAAAATGTTGAGTGAGTTTTTATTATTTTTCGAGTTTCTTGATACTGAAACATTGTTTAGGATGGGTGAAGAAGTAAATTACTGCTTAAACATGATGATTGGAATGATGTAGATCATCCTTGATTCTTGGATAATGTAAAATTGGATGTGTGTTTTGGCTCCACCATTAACACAAAGATTGTGTCTACCGGCGAGAAAGATACCACCATTAAAATAGAGATTGTGTCTATTGGCAAGAAAGATCGTGGCCACCAATGAATAGATCGTTGGCATGGTGAATACATATGACGAAGAATGACCAGGCGATAGTCTGTAATAAAGTAATGTAAATTTTCTTATATCATATTATATCACTGCATATTGTGCTTTAGCTATGAGTCAAATGTAGTAAATAATTACTCCTTGATCTGCTATGTTATAGAATGTGCAAAGTGCATGCCATTGAAGAACATTGAAAGGTTTATAATCCATTTTATACATGTACATTTGAGTGAATCATTGAATTATGTTTAAACGGTATATATTTGAAAATTATTTTGAAATCAATACAATATGATGTTTTGCATCAAATGCATGTGCACCTACAACTAAATGTCTTGGGCTCATTATTATGGTGTTATCATGCTCACACATATATCCCAATCACTCATGAGGACAAATTACTCATAAGGAGAAATTTCAATGTTGCATGTAATTAAAAGGTTAGCATGCCGAGACAATTTTCTTTGTATAGATGAGGACATGTGCAATTTTAGAACGATCTACACTTCAAAATGACATGCCCATTTGATATTGAACTTGGCAATCATCGTGGCGGTGCTCCATTAATGTTAAACCACCACTAGAAGGGTGAATATAAAATCATTAGTCTATTAAAATTGGACTTTGGTTTAGTGTTCTTATTTGTGTATTGACGTTGTAAAATTTACACGTACTGTTAATGATTTGAATTCCTTCACGTTTGAAACAAAGAAACATATGGAATATAGAAACATTAGTTTATTAATATAGGTTTAGTGTTGTTATTTGTGGATTTACGTTGTAAAAATTACACGTCTTGTTAATGATTTGAATTCCTTCATTTAAAACTATGGAACAGAACAAATCGGAGAATAATATGTTTATGTTTGTTAGGCCTTTTTAGCAGTGGCCTAACCAACAAGTGTTGCTTCCCTTCTTGTATTGGGTGGCATTTCTCAATGTATCTTATTAAGATAACCAATTATTGTCATATTCAACCTGCCCAACTCTGTTTAAGTTTGTTATTGTTATCAAAATAATCACAGATATTTGTCTTAGCTATGTTAGGAAATTATTATTATTTATGAAAACTATAGTGCTTCACTTATATGAAAAATATAGTGCTTCATTTATAGATAGGAAAATATGGGTTTACTTTTTATTCTTATTTTAGTATTTAAATTTTTAGTTACGTGGAGTTAAAGTTATGTTGCATTTGGTTTAGTTGCTGAAATGAGTTGTCATTTTAGGTTCGAATTTTATTGATGTGGAGTTCTTAAAACCTAGAATAAAGAGTTTTATGATTTCCAAATTTTCTAATATGTATTTGATCAGAATGTTTTAAAATATTTTTGTGATTTACTGTTTCCCATTTATGCATATCTATTTGATTGTTGTATTTTGAAGATAATTATGTTAATATTCATTATGTTTTTTGGATGTTTAAAATTACATTTTAAAAATAAAATCAGGGATGGTTGCAAACTGTAGTGAATGATAATAGTATTTTCAACATAACCACAGGGCTCTACACATCCAAGGTTTATTTTTGATAAATTTTTACATTTTAGTATGTAGATTTTCATAGTTAATGTCATGATGTTGTGATGCTATATTTTTCTGGAATATTATTTATTTTAATGTATTTTAATGAGATGTCCAAAATTTTGAGGAAACACTTCACCTATTTTAGAAAACAAAAACGTCAGATTTTTAAAAGTGCTAGATTACTGCTTTACAATGTTTCCTTTGCAACATATGGTGCAATTGATAGTATTTTTTTTCCTAAATAAGACTAATTCTATTAAGTAAACATATATTACAGGGTGTGATTACAATCAAGAGAGGCAAGAAACGGGCAAACCGGAAATGATGAGAGAAAAAGAGAAACAAGTAGAAGAGCTAAGAGACAAGACAAAGAGAGTGAGGTGAAAAGAGCTTGAAACTATCTTGAAGGGGAAGAAGCCTCCTGGCGAGGTTTTTTCCCTTTCTTTTTGATAACTTTTACCCATTTGTCTTGAAGTGGATGGGAAAGAACCACTTGAAGGCTGGAGTTGTCTGAGGAAGGTGACTCCTTATCTGAATCTGAGGAGGAGGTCTCATGAGTGCGTTTCTGAGAGATCGTCGTGTCTGGAGGATCCTCAGGAATGATGGATGACATATCTATCTTCTGGTGTGAATGAACTATGTCTGCCTCTACCTCTTCATCCTCTCAACTCGAGGACTCAGAGTCATCCAAGGGAGGAGAAATGTGGGGAAAGTATGCTAAAGGTGTCCTATTTGGTGACAATGGCGGCAACGGAAGGTGGTGTTCTCATAATCTAGGATCTGCATCCAAGCGAAATCCCCTATCTTGAGATTAATTTGTTCTGGAAGCCCTTAACTTATGTATGTTTGCACACATATTCTATAGTAAGTGTATAGGCCTTGTGACTCCCGGAAGTGATCTGTAGTCAGATAGCATCCTAGGGTGTTACCTATACCTCGGTATACTATGAGGTGCAAAAAATGGGTAGGTAAATTGGGAAGCCTGGCCCAAACTGGAGTCCTAGTAATGACTGTTGTTACTGGGTCAAAATGACGGAACCAAGGGATAATGAAGAGCCCCGGTGTTCCAAAAACCACGGGCCCCTTATTAGGGCCTCATGATAATCCTCGATGTGATCAAACAGGACTGTGAAGAAACCCTTTGAGCAGAAGCTGATCTTGTATTTTTGGGTCTAATGGTCATAGATCCACTCATAGAGCTCGTTTTTACGAGGCCACAATCCATTGAATCTTCATATGTTAGAAGTTTCTGCAAATTTTTAAAGCTTATCTACCAGATCTGGATGGGAGATCTGTAGAAATTTGCTGAATAATGATTAATTATTCACCGAGACTATCCTGATCACATAAAATTTGAATTTATATGCAACACATAATCTCTTCCACTCAGATCATCAAACATGCGGAAATAAAATCAAGCGATAAAACATCAAATCATCATACACATTAACACAGTATGTATGGGGAAAGACACTTAGCGAAACCTGCATTGCAGTATATTATAATGGAGAAATCATGTAACAAACTGGTACAATACTCCTCACAAGTACCAGTACTCTCATGAAGTTACACACAAACTGAAAACTACGAGTTTTGAACGGGTTGCGGTTCCAAAACTCATCATGATGCCTTGCATCTATTGCAAAATCCGGGCCTTTCCTATATAGAGATCCAAGAGTTCGAATCTCCTTGGCTTGATACGCAATTTTCTCTGTCTCTTCCTCCAAGTGTGGTGCAAATATCATGCACAGCTGATGTCGCCACTGATAGCTAACTCCACCCTTTCATCTACCTCTTTCACTGGTCTCCACTGAACTATTCATGCACTGTAGTGAACTGATGTGTTCTTGAGTTGAATAATGAGTTACTAATTAATGAATTAAATAATATTTAATTCACTCCACTCATAACTAATTAATTAGCTAGTTAAACTAATCTCAACTAGTTCAACTAAAATAAACAGAACACAACTCCACTAGCTGTCTCATTAACTCCTCCAAACTTCTGCCACTGAAGTCCAACTGAAGTCAACCATGCATGATGCCATCAAACCCTTGGGAACCACGTGATTCCTCTGTCAGATGCATGAGCCACTTCTGTAGCTCGAGCTGAAGTGCTCCAAGAGAGTAAACTGTTGTTTAGAGTCCAAATATTATTAAGGGTAAATAATATTTGACTTCCCTATTTTTAGGAGAGGCAGTCTAAAAATAGCCTTCGACCTCTTCGACCTAAAAAATAGAGTCTCATATATTTTTACCAACATTACCAATGCTCCAATAATCTCAAACTGGAATCCCCAAACCATGCTCCATATGTCTAAAAATAGACATAGTCTAAAAATAGACTTTGCGCCAGAATTTGCACAGAGCCATAGTGAAGGCGACTTCATTTCACTAAGCTCCATCATCTTGCTACATTTCCAACGCTTTCCCTCTCGAGTAGATATGGATTATCGCAACCTATCCTGCCTACGTAGTCCATGGGGTGCGTGGCGCCTTCGTCGGATGTCGGCATCAGAGTCCTCGAGCAAGGAACATGTAAACATCATGATTCTACACTTGAACACAATCTACGATATAGTGATACCAATCTGTGAAGCCATCTTTGCCTCAAGCTGATCCTCTTGTGTACCATGAACCATATCCGATGTGCCTCGATGCCTGGTGCAATACATGCTTACCTTCCAAAGAGCTTGGTAGGCTTAACCCTAGCTTACGAAAGCTGGTTAACTGCATGGCGTATATCGGGTCGTGTATTGACCGGATACATAAGCGACCCCACCAACTGTCGATAGACAGTGGCATCCACTACCTCCGCTGAAGTAGCATCCTCCTTCCTCCAACCACCAGGAAGAGGAGTGTCAACAGGCTTGCAGCATTGCATGTTGAACCTCTCCAGAATCTCCCGGGCATACTTGCCCTGAGAAACAAACAGTCCTCCGCTGCGCTGCCAAATCTCCAATCCCAGGAAATAATTAAGGATGCCCAAGTCCTTCATCTCAAACTCTCGTGCAAGATCCTCCTTGCATGAAAGTATCAACTGCTCATCGCCAGTCAAAATCAGATCATCTACATACAGTACGATGATCAACAGCTTCCCCTCCACCACAATCTGGTACAGGTTTGGATCTGCCTCACTCTTGGAGAGATCAAACTTGATGAAAATGTTTGTCTATCAAAGTGTACCAAGCACAGTGCTCTATGCTCAGCAAATGTAGTGCTCTCTTGAGTCGGCACACATGCGACTCACTGCTGAAGATCTCAAAACCTTCAGGCTGCTCTATGTACACCTCCTCCTCAATGAATCCCTTGAGGAACGCAGTATTCACATCCATCTGATGAATGTGCCATCCCATCTGCGCTGAGAGAGAAAGGATCGTCTGTATGGAAGAGTACCTTGTGACAGGTGCAAAGGTCTCCTCATAATCAATCCCCTCGATCTGTGAAAAGCCACGGGCGAAAAATCTCGCCTTGTACTTCTCCACACTCCCATCAGCCGCCTGCTTCACCTTGTAGATCCATCGTGAACCCACCACTGATTTTCCCACCGGTCTTGGGACAATCTCCCATGCACTATTCCTGACGATTGAATCATATTCTTCGATCATGGCATCAATCCATGCGGGTTCCTCCACAGCTTCCTCAGAAGAGGATGGCTCTGTCACAACACATTGACTTACAAGAGCCATGTATCTAGTGTACCGATTCGGTGACTGTCTCTGTCTGCGCTGTGCTATAGGTGGTCCTACAACCTTCTCTGCATCCCGAGCCAGTCGCTCAGCTTCTGTAGTGCGCATGCGCCCTCTGATGGTTGGCGCTGCCTGGGTGGTTTCTTCCACCTCCTGAACCTCCTCTTGTGGCTGATCCAAATCCGGAAGCTCCTCCTTAGGAACTAACAGCTCCTCATCTGCATGCAAGTGTAGCTCCCTCTCAAGCGAACACTGCATGGCTTTCTCCTCCTGAAATTTTATATCCCGTCGCACAACAGTCTTGCGACTGTCTGGCACATACACTCGATAGTTATGAGGTGTATCGGTGTACCCCACAAATATTCCAACTTCAGCAGTTGGATCCAGCTTCCTTCTTGCATCCTTCGTCACATGCATGTAGACAGGAGATCCGAAAATCCGCAAATGGGAAATATCGGGCCTCTTGCCAGAATAAGCCTCCTCTGGTGTACTCATGCCAAGAACCTTGTGAGGACAACGGTTCTGCACATACACTGCTGTATTGCATGCCTCGGCCCACAAGTGAAGGGGTAGGCCCTGATCATGCAACATCGCCCGTGCAGCACCCACGATCGTTCTGTTCTTCCGCTCAGCCACCCCGTTCTGCTGTGGGTTATGGGGTGCGATGAGCTCTCTCCGAATCCCTTCTGCGCTACAGAACTCCTTGAATTCAGCCGAGATGAATTCACCATAGTTATCACTCCTTAGATCAATCACCTTCTTCCCCGACTCCTTCTCGACCAGTGCTTTAAACTCACAGAACTTCGCGAATGTATCGCTCTTCTTCTGCATGAAGAAGATCCAGCACTTTCGAGAGAAATCATCAACAAAGATCACATAATACTTTTGCTTTGTTGTCGAAGCAACTGAGAAAGGACCACACACGTCTGTGTGAACTCTCTCAAGGATCGTCGTGGCGCGACTATCCTTCTCGTGAAAGGTGGCTTTCACATACTTCCCTAAAGTACACCCCTTGCATTGATCTGACTGCACAAGGGTGCCCTTAGGAAGTCCAGTAGATATCTGCTGCAGAATCTTCAAAGCTTCATGGTGAAGGTGGCCCAATCTCCTGTGCCACAGTTCGCCCTCATCATCCCGGCTCACCACTTCTCCCGCCTTGCATGCCATAGCTGCGCAGCCATCTACCTGCAATTGATAAAGGTTATTGGTTCGAACCCCTATCTTCCGGGTCTCTCCAGTAGTCTTACTACACAGGAAGGCTTTTCCTTCACTGAAGACCACATCATACCCCTTATCCTCCAACATCGCTACTGAAATCAGGTTCTTCTTCAATCCAGGCACATGCATGACATCCTTCAGTACAAAGGGTTTACCAGACTCCCTCTGAAAGGATATGGTACCGATACCAGTCGCACTGTATCTACCATCATCGCCCATCTCGATGTGCACACCTAAATATTTGTCCTCCAGATCTGAGAACAACTCCCGATCTCCCGTCATATGAAATGACGCACCGCTGTCCAAGAACCACACCGATCCCAACACACTTGAAACCAAGCATGCGATCAGTGAAAAGTCAAGCTCGAACTGTGAAGCCAAAGCTTCTCCATCTGCAGATATTCCCGCTTGCTTGTTCTTCTTCTTCTTTGGACAATTGGTAGCATAATGTCCGTGATCATGGCAATGAAAACACTTCACTTTTTCCATATCCTGCTTCTTGCCCTTTGCACCAGACTGAGAAGTTTTCTTTCCCTTCCCCTTCTTTGCTTTGGACACCAAAGCGCAGTTTTCTTCATCAGCTCCCTTTGATGAAGATCCATCTCGAGTAGTCCTCCTTATCTCCTCCTGCATGAGATCCGCCCAAAGGCGCTCCCATCCCAGCAGCTTCTCCCGACCATTGACACTATCTTGGTATGAGTGCCAAGCCTTCGGAAGACCAAGGAGAGCCAGGTCAACCATGTCCTCGTCTTCGACAGTCACCCCCACACTTCCCAGCTCATCTCTGCATTGAGTGAACTTCGTGAGGTATTTGGCGATACTGTCGCCTTTCTCCATCTTGATGTTCCCGAGCTTATCTTTGAGCGCCAGCTTCCTTTGGTCGCTCTTACTCTGGAATAGATCCGTCAAAGCTTTCCACATTAAATATGGAGTAGCCTTTCCATGCAGGCTGGATACAATATGATCCTTGACACCCTCCAACAGGATCCTTCGACACTTCGCCATCTTCTTTTGCCATGCTTCGACTTCAGCAGGATCAGTGGGCTTTTGGACATCCGTATCTACGAACTCCTTCAGACCATTATCTTCTAATACCGCCTCCATGCGATCCTTCCATGCAACATAATTCGAACTGCCTTCAAGAGCATATTCGAGTCGCAAACCGTTGAAAGACATTTTCAACACTGGCACCAAGAAAACAAAACTGCTACAAAATTCGAATTCCACCTCAAAGCTCAACCGCCCTTGATCTGTGAGAACAAATTATTTCTAGCACAGAGATCGACTGCAGGGGCATTTACTGGATATATCACCTTTCAAAGAAAGGATGGATCCAGAGGCTACCTGGCCCGCATGCAGACTCTGTCTACCGAAATAAGTTTGTAATCACTGTGATGATCAATCTCTGCTTCAATACCTATGATACCATGTAGAAATTTGCTGAATAATGATTAATTATCCACCGAGACTATCCTGATCACATACAATTCAAATTTATATGCAACACATAATCTCTTCCACTCAGATCATCACACATGCGGAAATAAAACAAGCGATAGCACATCAAATCATCATACACATTAACACAGTATGTATGGGGAAAGCTTATAGCTGAAAACCCCGTAGCTATTGTGTATATTATAATGGAGAAAACATGTAACAAAATTAGTACAATACTCCTCACAAGTACTCAGTACTTTCTCATGAAGTTACACACAAACTAGCTCAGTTTTGAACAGGTTACTGGTTCAAAACTCACCGCCAATTGCCTTGCATATATTGCGCAATCCAGGCCTTTCTATATAGAGATCCAAGGTTCGAATCTCCTTAGCTTGACTACGCAATTTTCATGGACAAATCCTCCAAGTGTGGTGCAAATCTCATGCACAACTGATGTCGCCACTGATAGCTAACTCCACCCTTTCATCTACCTCTTTCACTGGTCTCCACTGAACTGATCATGCACTGTAGTGAACTGATGTGTTCTTGAGTTGAATAATAAGTTACTAATTAATGAATTAAATAATATTTAATTCACTCCACTCATAACTAATTTATTAGCTAGTTAAACTAATCTCAACCAGTTCAACTAAAATAAACAGAACACAACTCCACTATCTGTCTCATTAACTCCTCCAAACTTCTGCCACTGAAGTCCAACTGAAGTCAACCATGCATGATGCCATCAAACCCTTAGGAACCACGTGATTCCTCTGTCAGATGCATGAGCCACTTCTGTAGCTCGAACTGAAGTGCTCCAAGAGAGTAAACTGATGTTTATAGTCTAAATATTATTAAGGGTAAATAATATTTGACTTCCTTGTTTTAAGGAGAGGCAGTCTAAAAATAGACTTCGACCTCTTTGACCTCAAAATTAGAGTCTCATCTATTTTTACCAACATGACACATACTTCAAGAATCTCAAACTGGAATCCCCGAACCATGCTCCATATGTCTAAAAATAGACATAGTCTAAAAATAGATTTTGCGCCAGAATTTGCCTGCGGGCCCACTTAGTGAAGGCGACTTCATTTCACTAAGCTCCATCATCTTGCTGCATTTTCAACAAGATCTCAATGGAGGGGATCTCCTCTAATTTATCAACCAGAAAAGGCTTGGGGGCCTCAGGGGTTTGGGCATCTTTCTTAGGCTATGCATGGATAGCATCCTTGTAGGAGAAGGCTGGAGCAATAGAGGAATTTCCTGTGGCTCCTCCTCATAAATGAAGGGATAAAACTAGAGTAGCATCTCTTTCAATGTTGTAGAATGAAAGGGGGAAAGAGGAATCAAGTTGTTTACCTTAGTAAAGAAGTCTCTGAAGAGCTGTGGGAATCCCCAACCTGTACTCAAGGGCGAGTAGGATCTACTGAACTCTATCCGTTGAGCGGACCCAAAGCAGCATGGGTCAGCGTGAGAGAAGAGAAATCTAGGTTTGGAAAGTAGGATAGAGTAGAGAAGAGAAATATTGACTGTTATACGTCAATGTGGAAGTCAGATTGGTGGTGCTTGCCTGGTCTGTGATGTCCTTAGCCCAATCTGTTTTCTTGTTAAGGGAGGACTTCCGCCTGTCAATGTTGAATAGAGCTATATTTTTTCCCATTGAATGAGACTCCTCATCGCATTCAGAGAGAAGATCTAAGAGGCCAGGCTGCAACGAGGCAGAGGCAATGGCTCCCACATCATTGTGGAGGATGGTATTACAAGACCGGACCGGGAACTCACCTCTGATGTAAACGCTTGCATTCTTTGGTACAAGCGCCGCAGTAGCATGGTTGTCTGTAGCCACGTGATCTTTCCTATCGGAATTGGTAAAGTAGAGGGCGTCTGCTTCAATGGGAGAAACTTCAATGCAATGGGGAGTAAACGACCCAGAAGGGGCCCCTGCTCATCCAAGCATTGCAGCCGTTTCCGCGTCAAGCTCATCCTCGATCTTCACAGCATAGCTAAAGGCATTTGAAGCAGGAGCGGGAGCTGTGAACAGCGTGCCAGCAGCGGCTGCAATAGCCATCTTGAGAAAAACCCTACCGCAAGCCATCCTACTTTGGTGCAATTGCTAGTATTAATGTTAATTATTGTTATCATATATTTTAGAATAAATGATCACAAATGATCAACATAGAATCAACATATATCAACATAGAATCGTTGTGAGTTAAAACTAAAATATCATCTTAATAACTATTATATTATAGTGCTTTATTCTGTACTCTAAATTTGACTATTTGTTTTTTAAAATATTATATCATTATTGAATTGATCAACATATATCAACATAGTATTGCTCTGAGTTAACTAAAATATCATCTTAATAACTATTAGATTATAATGCTCCATTGTGTATTTTAAATTTGACTATTTGTTTTTTAAAATATCATATCATTTACATTTGATTATTTGTTTTCTAAAATATTATATCATTATTGAATTGTTAGAAATCTAATTTATATTATAGTATTATTATATTGATGTAATTCTATTTTTATTGGTTGAATTTTTTTGTTAAAGTATATTTTTTATTAAGAGGTCATGGTTTAATTCTCTTTACACACTCAAAGTCAAATTTTTTGATTGAACTCCTAGATAGATTTGTTAGTACAAATATATGGCCACATAGAAAAAAAATCATAACATCAATATTAACTATTATTTATAATTAATATAAAGTTAATAAAATTTATTAAATAGTTATAATAAATTATTATATTAATCATTTATGAAATCTTATTTCAAGTATGATTTTAAAATTGGGGTTCCCTTAAGACATAAGTAAATCAAATTTATCATGCTTTATCTATTAAATATAATTATAAATTTAGTTTTATATTGATTTTATATTCATAAATAAAATATGTTGTTTCTTTTTGTAACTAAAGGAATTGACACTTGGATTACAAGTGTGATATGGGGTCAATTCCAACCCCTATCATTATGATACGTCTAGGCTTACTACCTATCTTCCTCTTCTTAGACCATGTTATCTCTTAATTTGCACCATTTCACATCACTTCAATCACCAATTAAGTTACCCCCAAGAACAATTATCACATTAATAATCATTATTAATAAATTTTATTGATTTCAAAAGGGAAAAATTACATCATGTTTTATTTTTCCATAATTATTCTATTTTTTTTTCTCTCATATTTAACATAATAAAAATTTACAATTTTTTCCATATTGAGAAACTTGACAAATATCAAAGAACTGCATTTATATTATAATAAATATATAAATTGCTAAAAATCTTACAACTTTAATTGGTATATGATCAAAAATGAAATATTTAAAATGAATGAAAATAATAAACTTGTGAATAGGTTTTCTTACATCACTACCAGTTATATCATAGTTTATAATGTTATATATATATATATATATATATATATATATATATATAGTTTGTATTATGAAATTTTTAATTAATTAATTTAATTAAAGAGACAAAATAGGCATAATTAATTTTCAAATAAATTTCTATTTTTAATATTAACTATTATTGAGAAATATTTTAAAATGGAGATGAAATTCCTTCCTTCCATTTAATAAAAACTGATAGTTAATAATAAAACTACTATTCCAAAATAGAGATTCCTATAGGCATAATTAAACATGATGATATAATGAAACATATAGAAACATATAAATATTACTTTTTTGATTCCTTTCCTATTTGGAAGACTCGGAGTTAAACATGAATCTATAATGTTTCTTGAAAATATTATTTCACATATGTATATATTGAAATATTTGTATTTTTAAACTTGTCCTATAGCTTAGTATGGGAGAGATATGTAATTCCTTCCCCACTCAATCTCTAGTTGACACATGTACCTTTTAAAATTAAAATAAAGTATTCTCTAAATAAAGGAGACAATGTCTACTAAAAATGAAAATAAATACTTAATTAACTTTAATTAATACTGTTATAAAACATTAATAACCCACTCTTGTTATTATTATCAATTAATGTGATAAAAATATTTCACTGGTTTTGTTAAGCAAATTATGTGCCAAAAATATTTCATTCTTACTCTCATCAATAAATAATATATTTTCATAGTAAATAATATAATTATATATCAAATAATATGTTAAGTAAAATAATTTTACATCAACTTGTTTAAATAAAATAATAAAAAATAAAAAATATATTTATAATAAAATAATAAAAAATAAAAATATATTTATAATATCACCTTCACACACATATATATATATAAATTATTGTTTATGAAAATAAAATATTTACTCAAAAAATTAAATTAATTAGTTAATCAATTACTTTAATAAAATTGAAATTTATAATTCAATTTTTTTTCTAAAATAAATGATATATAACATTAAAAAAAATCTTTATAATAAAAATTAGTTTATGATAATAAAAAATGTATAACTCTCTTAATTTTGAAAATTTGAAAATAGCATCGATATCAGTTATTTGAAGAAGAGTCGCAATAATTAAAAAAATTGATATAAAACATTTAAAAACTAACACCATAATCCATCTCTCCAGTATTAATTGCAAAAAATTATTCTGATAATAAACTAAATTAATGCGTCTATCTCATTTGGTATTGAATAAGAAAATAATCCCTATAATGATTTTTTAAGGAAATATAAATATATGAAAAATAATCACATAATTATATTTGACCATATTACATCTAATTAAACCCAATGTCATATCGAACCATTGACATGTAAATTTAAGAATCGTGATGTGTAATAAATGATAGAGAGAAACATTCATATCTTATTGAACCAAACCACATGCTATTAAGCTCTAAGTGGTTAAAACATTTAACCACATTCTTACATAGCGTACATCTTATTGAAGTAGCCAATGTCAAATCTAACCATTGACATGTAAATTTAAGAAGCGTGATGTGTAATAAATGATAGAGAGAAACATCCATATCCTCTTGAACCAAACCACATGTTATTAAGCTCTAAGTAGTTAAAACATTTAACTACATTCTTACATAGCGTTTTCCATTGATGAAGAGAAGGATTTAGTTCATAGGGCATTTTATTGAGACATTTTCTTGGAAAGCTAAATGAAATAGAAATGGGAATATAAGGGATTTCGTGGAGACTTGGGTTTGAAGGTTTATGGTAATTTGAGGTATTGGAGAGATTATGGGGATTTGATTAGATGGTCTGGAGTCTGGAGGTTTGGATTTAGATGTAGTAGTTTAAAGAGGAGGTGTTTCAGGGGATTTTATGGGGTTGGGATCAGTGAATATCTTACCAAGGCTTAGGTTTAGAAATGTGGTAGTAAGGGGAGGGGTTTTAGGAGAGACTATGGGGTCGGAACTATTTGGTACCTTACAAAGACTTCGATTTAGATATGTGGTAGTAAGATTAGGTGTTCCAAGAGATTTTATGGGGTCAAGACCACCTTATCCTTATGAAGGCTTGGGTTTAGAAATGTGGTAGAAAGACTAGGTGATGGAGGAGAGACCTCGGGGTCGGGGCCAGTTGGTACCTTACGAAGGCTTGGGTTTAGAAATGTGGCCGAAATGCTAGGTGTTGGAGGAGAGACCCTGGGGTTAGGGCCAGTTGGTACCTTACGAAGGCTTGGATCCAGAATTGTGGCAGAAAGACTAGGCGTTGGAGGAGGGACCTCGGGGTCGGGGCCAGTTGGTACCTTGCGAAGGCTTGGGTTTAGAAATGTGGCAGAAAGACTAGGCGATGGAGGAGAGACCTCGGGGTCGGGGCCAGTTGGTACCTTGCGAAAACTATGGTTTAGAAATGTGGCGAAACTGCCAGGTGTTGGAGGAAGAGACCACGGGAGTTGGGGGCAGTTGGTACCTTACGAAGGCTTGGATCCCGGAATTGTGGCGAGAAAGACTAGGCGTTGGAGGAGGGACCTCGGGGTCGGGGGGCCGGTTAGTACCTTGCGAAGGCTTGGGTTTAGAAATGTGGCAGAAAGACTAGGCGATGGAGGAGAGACCTCGGGGTCGGGGCCAGTTGGTACCTTACGAAGGCTTGGGTTTAGAAATGTGGCCGAAATGCTAGGTGTTGGAGGAGAGACACTAGGGTTAGGGCCAGTGGGTACCTTACGAAGGCTTGGATTTAGAATTGTGGCAGAAAGACTGGGCGTTGGAGGAGGGACCTCGGGGTTAGGGCCAGTTGGTACCTTGCGAAGGCTTGGGTTTGGAAATGTGGCAAAAAGACTAGGCGATGGAGGAGAGACCTCGGGGTCGGGGCCAGTTGGTACCTTGCGAAGGCTTGGGTTTAGAAATGTGGCAGAAAGACTAGGCGATGGAGGAGAGACCTCGGGGTCGGGGCCAGTTGGTACCTTGCGAAGGCTTGGATTTAGAATTGTGGCAGAAAGACCAGGCGTTGGAGGAGGGACCTCGGGGTCAGGGCCAGTTGGTACCTTGCGAAGGCTTGGGTTTAGAAATGTGGCAGAAAGACTAGGCGATGGAGGAGAGACCTCGGGGTCGGGACCAGTTGGTACCTTACGAAGGCTTGGGTTTAGAAATGTGGCCGAAATGCTAGGTGTTGGAGGAGAGACCCTAGGGTTAGGGCCAGTTGGTACCTTACGAAGGCTTGGATTTAGAATTGTGGCAGAAAGACCAGGCGTTGGAGGAGGGACCTCGGGGTCGGGGCCAGTTGGTACCTTGCGAAGGCTTGGGTTTGGAAATGTGGCAAAAAGACTAGGCGATGGAGGAGAGACCTCGGGGTCGGGGCCAGTTGGTACCTTGCGAAGGCTTGGGTTTATAAATGTGGCAGAAAGACTAGGCGATGGAGGAGAGACCTCGGGGTCGGGGCCAGTTGGTACCTTGCGAAGGCTTGGGTTTGGAAATGTTGCAGAAAGACTAGGCGATGGAGGAGAGACCTCGGGGTCAGGGCCAGTTGGTACCTTGCGAAGGCTTGGATTTAGAAATGTGGTAGAAAGACTAGGCGATGGAGGAGAGACCTCGGGATCGGGGCCTGTTGGTACCTTACGAAGACTTGGGTTTAGAGAATTCGTTGTAATAGGAGGTATAGGAGAATCTATGGGATTGAGATGAGACGACACCTCAAAAAGACTTGGGTTTAAATGATTACGCAACACAAACCCTTTGGCATCATTACTCTGAACACTTCCATCAGCGTATTCTGTGTAGAAACCACCACCTATTCGACCATGTACTACAGGGATAAAAACTACCAAAACTGAAATAAATAACAAAACTTTCTTCATCAATATCTTTCTCATCTCAATTTTAATTTCTCCCATTATTGTTTCTGCAAAGAAAACACAAAACAATATCATCATAAAGACATCAAATAATAGTAATAATAACTGGATTAATTAAAAAGAAAAGAAAATGCTAAATTGCAAATTTTAATTGCAGAGGCGTCGTGTATGTGTATAATTTAGCGTTTTTTTTTTTTCAATGGGATCTAAACACTTTCATGCGGAGAACAGTGGAATAAGAAACATGAAATGGAGAAACTCTTATTTAAAAAATAGAAAACAGGAAAGAAGTACCTCGTTTCTTTTCCCGTGTATTTGAGATCGATCATGCAGAACCTGGCAGAGTGGAGGCGCTCGCAGGATTAAAAGAAATTGGAATCGATCAGGGAGAGTCTGGGAGAGTGCAGGCGCTCGTAGGAGACACCGGTAATCACTAAAAATCCAATGGAGGTCCACTATATAGAGCTCAAATGTTGCACGAGGATCTGTTATTTTGATCATCCTTATCAGGTTCACTTAACGATGTTTAAGTCAAAAGCAATGAATCCTCCCGGGAATTAATTATATAATTCGATGATCTCTCGATTCGCGATCCCAAATCGCATGGCGAGGATTCCCAACTTTATCCCCAACTCATTCGTTAATTCTTTTTGAAGTGGAACTTAAATATAATTAATGTAGGGATTTGAGGAGAATTTAAGAATGTCAATTGATTAATGATGTTAAATTTGATTATATTTATTATTATTATTATTATTATTATTATTATTATTATTTTATTTTATTTAAAATAATTATTATTTGAATTTTGATAATCATATATTTTATAAAAATTATTATTTTCTTTATTTTTATTATTTAAAATTACATAATTATCTATTTAAAATTTTGGAGAAGCTTTTAAATTATATTTTTTAAACTAAAATAATTTATTATATAATTATCAATACTATAGCATTCACGGTTGTTCTAATTAAGATATTCTTTTAATTTTATTATAAATTTTGATTATTTTATTAGTTATATTTTTATTATTTAATATAAACTTATATTAATAAAAAAATATTTTAATTGTTATGTTTCAATTTTTTTAAGTTAAAATTGTTCTAATTAAAATATTCTTTAAATTTTATTACAAATTTTGATTATTTTATTAATTATATTTTTATTATTTAATATAAACTTATATTAAAAAAAATATTAATTTAATGATTAGGTTTCATTTTTTTTTAAGTTAAAAACCCATCGTTTTTAAAAATATATATATAATATTTTAACTATCTTTGAGATAATTTATAAATCTAATCACCTTCATGAAAGTATTAATATGATTATATATAATATTTATAGTAAAATTTTATATCTCACTATTGTAAAAACATATAATATTTAAATTACTTTTCAGATAATTTATAAATCTAATCACTCTCATGAAAGTATTAAAAGTATTAATTATATGATTATATATAGCACTTATTCATAAAATTTTATATATCACTTGTAATTTTAAGTATGTTTATGAAACAAAACTATTTAAAAAACGATATTCTTATATTTTAAAAGATATATTGAAATGTTTTGGGTTTAAAAAAAAAACTACTCACCATAGATTTTGAAAAAAAAGTGTTTATTTGAATGGTATAGTGTTGGTATTTATTTGATTTTTTTTCATAACATAATTGTTATTATTACAATAAGAATATTTTGAATAACATATTTTAATCTAACATTATTTGATTTATGAGTAGTTTTTTGATAAATAATAAATAATAGGAAAAATATTTGATTATAGTTTTTTTCTGAAAAATAACGAATAACCAGAAAAATAAGTGGTTGGGGCGATCTTCCTAGTATCGCTTGACTGAATATATTATCTTGCTAACTAGGAACAACATATTCAACTTCCTAGCCTAGGGAACCTCCACTATTTCTTAGCCCTCTGAGTCCAAGTTTAGATTGTAGATGTAGAGTGTCTAAGTTCTCATTCCAACCCTTCCTGATGTCCCTCTTAGAATTCACTTCAATGTCCAAATCTTCTTTTCACCTTCTCTTAGCCCTACTTTCACCCACTTCTTTGTGACAAATTTGGTTTCCTACCAAAGCTTCCAAAACCATAAATCCCACATCTTGAGCCCTATCCTTACACCCTTATCCCTTCATAAATTATTTCCACCTACCACTATCCTTGGTCCCACACATACGTTATCCTATGCCTTGTTTGTTAGATTCAACCATCTACCCCTTAATAAATGAAATAAAAGAATAAAATATTTTAAAGGTTAGTCAAATGAAAGAATTCATAACAATACCATTTAATTTAAATATTAAATTAATCATGATAAAATATAATTCACTATTCAATTATTAATTAGGATTAAGGGTTAATCATTTAGGTAACTGTTAATCAATCTTAACCATTAACTAATCATTTAGCATAATAGGTCATGGAATACTAGCATATTCATGCGAGGCGTGGGTATACATATTACTAATAACAATAAAAAAGGCCTATCACATCAAGGAATACCACAAGGATGAGTGAACAACCTAATCAAGCATAATAGGATAAAGAGTGGCCATTACATATGCCACTCATTTATAAAAGTTCATCCCGAAGTAGGAATTAAGACGAAACAATAGTGAGGGAGTAAAATGACAACTAGACATAATCAAAACAATGTGAAAGGTGTAGTAACCAAATTTAAGTAAAAGAACAAGAAAATATCACCTCCTATATAGATTTTGCAACTAACCTATATTCTCCCATCCACCCAAACCTACTTCTGCTCCCTTCCTATTTGTGTTCTCTTTCAATATTCTATCCATTGGTGACACCTATCTAACCACAGATAAAAAAATAATGGAAAAAGTGTCGACTATATTGACCTAACTTCCTAAGCAAGAAATTGGGAATCATTGTCACATGTCTAAGGGAACAATCCATCATAGACCTCTCATGACTCCAAGTTTGGAGGTTACATGGTGATAAATTCCTTTACCCCTCTTCAAAGAACTACAGTCAAAACCCTAACATGGAAAACATTATGTGTTGGCTCTGGATATTTTCATGGAATTATTTAATCAAGAAGCCATGTTACCTACACTATGCACCTTACCCAGTTTCATAACAGTGGATATAAATTGATATAAAATATAATAAAATAATATACATCATACAATTATTGTTTCAATGTCTTGACATCGACTAATTGTTGCAATGGATATATGGATATTACGAAACCTTGTTCCAAACTATGAGTTAATTCTCATCGAAACATTTACATAACAAAAATATATATATATATACCTGTGATCCTAATCATGATATTATGAGACGTGGTATCCATGTACCAATGTTTATAAATTTACATTAGCGTACAATAAGGGAACCATATATTAGATAAATCATGCATCATATATTTTAATCAACAAAACATAGTTCATGGAGAGTTTTACATAAATAATTCCATATTTCTAATTTGAAATGCAATAATATTACATAGCATTCAACAATAATAGATCATTAAAATACAAATATTTCATCTTGAAAAGTAGCTTTCTAGGTTAAAATGTGGCATCAAATATGATCAAAATTTGTGAGGGGTAGTCCTAATGAGAAGCATTTGCATCCTCCTAGGTAGAAAACATTGTGATATACTTGTTCAATGAGAGCTCAACCTGGTCCACCATGTGACACTTAAGTTGTGAAAATCAAAGATCCAATATGTATAATAGTTTTCCCCTAATATTTCCCATACTTGACAACTTCAATTCCCTCCAATTCAATTTGTGAGATTCATTAAAAAATAATCTCATAAAACAAATACATCAAAAACATAATGAGTTATATGCAAGTGGGATGGTTGTATAAGATGATAGGTATTTTTTCCAATTTACTCTTTGATCCTAAAAGGTCCTCTAAATATATGTAACAACTTTTTCCCTTTTATAATATGAATGGTGCTCTTATTGGGTTATATTAGAATGAAATATTCATCCTCAACTCCATAACTCTGATCTGTCCCATGTGTATCGATGTAACTCTTTTTTCTATCCTACACTTCCTTTAACCTTTGTTGAATCTGAATCACCTGATTGTCCATTTCTTGTACCAATTTAGGCCCTACTATTATTCTATCCTCCAACCTTTCTTAGCTTAGTGATGTCATGTATGGCCTCACATAGACATCTTGATAATGATGCATATTGATTGAATTATGGTAACTACTATTATAGGTAGCTTCTATTAATGGTAAGTATTTCTCCAATTGTCTAGTTATCCATAACACATGTTATAATCATTTCTTCCATATCTAAGTTTAACCTTGCAGCCTTCCGTTTGATTTTTGGATGATATGCAAAGATAAGGTTTGAGTACCCAAGTTTCACTAAAAAATTGTTTGAAACCCAAATGTAAGTAAAGATACTCTATTAGAATTGAACTTAGTAGGTAATCCATGTACCCAGAGAACATCACTTTTAAACACTTGTGCCACATCAACAACAACATTAGTCTCCTTAATTTGGATAAAATGGACACTTTTGGTTTACTTATCAACTATGACCAAGATGGATTTTTTCCTTTCTTACATGAGCAGAAAACGTACAAAAAAATCCATAGAGATTACCTCCAATTTAGACATAGGAATTTCATGTTGTTATAGGAGTATTTTTGGGTGGTGATGGTCAAGGTTCACTTGATTACATTCAATACATATAACAAGAAACTGGAGTACAACATAGTTCACGTCTGCCCCAAAACAAATATGTTTCATGTTAGCATACATAGTATTCACACCAATATGTGCATTTTAAAGTACCTTATGTAACTCTTCAAAGATGGATTCTCATGTATTCCCTTCTTTAAGGATGTACATTCTTCCTTGAAATGTTAATAGCTCATCCAACTCAAGATTATATCCCTTAAAAATTTTTTTATTTATATTTTTTACACTATAGACAACTAATATAACCTTCAGATGCCAATTATTTCCAAGGATTTTGTCTATCATGCGTTGCCTCAAAATTACCCTTAAGGGCACCAAGGAGAAGGCCCGTGGTCTTATGCTAAGTGCGTCAACCACCAAAACCGTCTTTCCCTTGATGTATGGAATCCATGGGAGCTTCACTCAATGAATTTCTAACATATCAAATGCATTTGTGACATATTAAACAAAACCCTTAATTTGAATACATACTGAAAAACACCTCTAAAAATAACATTATTTAACCCCCTATCAATATGACCCTAATACACCTTCCCATTTAAAAAACAACCTACTTTAAATATATATTGTAGGTCCTTCTTTTTCCATTAGCATTTTTATACCCATTTATATTTTTTCATTAACTTTCAGCTCGATTTTTTAAATATAAAACCCCTTTACCCCCTATATATCACCCAATATATTATGTCATTTTTTCCTCAATATATATCCCCCAATATGAAAGCACGTGGTATGGTACTACTCCCCGAGTGAAGTCCCCGTGATTAAATCCCAGAATTCTACTCACTCATGAGTTCAATCCACTTCCTCTATATAGAATTCAAATCCATTTGACCAATGAGATAGTTTAAGGTATAATGGTCATTACTTATCTTAGAGCTTCTCATGACAAGGTAATTCCTCCAAAGTTTCAAGGTTAGCAACACT
Source organism: Pinus albicaulis (assembly GCA_034641835.2). Taxonomy (NCBI): domain Eukaryota; kingdom Viridiplantae; phylum Streptophyta; class Pinopsida; order Pinales; family Pinaceae; genus Pinus; species Pinus albicaulis. Next base: position 793,520,793 of record CM076577.1, on the reverse strand, counting down.
GCTACTAATTCTATGTCATGGGTAGAATAAAAATATTCATATTCAACTTATTGTATGAATAATATATTACTTACGCATCACGCGTTAATATAGATCTAATCCTTGCTTCAAAGCATTTATCAAACAATGGAATCCTTATTTAGGTCAAACACTCGAAGTATCAAGGAACTAGTTAGTAATTTGATAATTTCAATGAATGCAATCTTGAATTTATTAATCCATTTCTTGGGAACAATGTTTAATGCTGAGAGGGGGGTGAATCAATATTAAGGCTAATTTCTACTTTTATGCCCATTTATATTTTTAATTCAAACTTTAATTTTATTATGTGAGCAACCACTATCAGACAATGTGTAGTAAATCAATAAATCCACACATAAGAACATATAGAATGAGTAGTATACAAATAGGAAAACAAAGGATTTAATGTGGAAACACAAAAGGGAAAAAGCACTAATCCCTTTTTATGATGTAAATAGAAGCTCCTACTCTATTACATTAATTTCTTTGTGAACTACCATTCGCAGGAATTATCAACTCCCTTGGATTTTTTCCTAGCACCCAATAGAAAGAAGCACGAACTCCCTTCTTCTGCAGACACCTAATCATATTACCATGAAGCACCAACTTGATTTATTTATGCAAGAACCCACTTGTTGGAGACACCTACCTCAAATCTCTCCTCATATAAGTAGTAGATGGAATTACCAAATCCCTAGTTTTCAATCTCCAACCTAGAGTCAATAAGGAAATAAATGTTCACTATTATGGCACTCCCTTGGCCTGGTTTTTTATCATATGCCTTTAGCCCCTTCCACCCAGCATCCCTTACACTTTCTCAACAACATACTCTCATACTCAACCCTTGCAACACTCTATTCTCTACTCACTCTACTACAAAAACATTCAACTCAATGCTCAACCCTCATTCAATCAACATTCTTCTCTTGAACATCTCTTCTGCACATGCACACTCTCAGCCTCAATATACAACACACACTCATAGTGCTCTCAACATCGCTCTCTCTCAACAATGTTGCAATACCCCCTTTGTAAAACTCAGTATTTCTAAGTTTTGTTCCTCTACAACACAAGTAATGATACAATATTTGTGGTCAATCGCTTACTACTCAAGTGTACTCTCACCATGTATCTTCATCCTATTGATGCATCAAATTGATTGGGCCTTATTGCTAAACTAATTTTGAGAATGGACACATGAGTGTTCCTCCATACTGAGAATTAATTCTTATTCAAACTATATATGGGAAACATGATCACCCTTCTCTGTACTACTTCCTGACCACTACAACTCTATTAATTTATGGAATGGGCTCTAAGTGTTTCCCATGCCAAGAATTAAATTTTTATTTCACCTACACACTCAATGAGAACCTCTGTTAAATTCATCTTGTACCAACAACATGGATAATTCTATTTAAGGACATCCTCCATTCCTCCAGTGAAACATGGTATTAGCTATCTTGAACTAGAGATATATGCAATTTCCATTACCTCTACCAGCCTAGTTTATGCATTCAAACTATGCACATACGATAGTTTCCAACTCATATGTCCTTTGAATTTGATCCAGATTTATGCAGGAACACAATTGAATACACATATAACCATAAGCATAGAGATGCAGCGGAAATAATGCTTCATTTTATTAATAAAAGAAAATGACTAAAATAAACAACTAGGGCACTGCTAGGAGTATCTCTGGGAAGAGATGTGGCGGCTACATGCCTCTGAACTATGTTACAATGATACATAATGGAAATGAGCGAGTGAGGGAATTGGTAGCGTATCTATAAGAAGAGATGTGTTAGCTACAGGCCTCCCCACTGTGTTACAATAATTGAAATGATGGGAACAAGTGATCTAGGGCACTGGCAGTGCTTATCTCTGAGAAGAGATGTGTCGGCTACCAGCCACTGAACTGTGTTACAATGGGGCTCAACGGCCTATTTATTTTTGACAAACAACGTAAAACAAAAAAATTCCAAAAACCTAACCATAGGAGATGAAGCACCAAAACTGTGGGCCCGGTTTGGGTAAGTTGGTGTTTCAACTTCCCGGGGACGTAACTTTGGCATCTCATCTCTATTTGACACACTCAATAGCTCGTTAGAAATATCTATTTTAGGACTACAACTTTTGAGTGAGAAACATTCGTATACAACCCATGTTGCTCCCAGTTTTCCCAAAAAGCGTCATTTAGGGCCTCAAAATGGCTCTGGAAGTTTAGGACCCGAAAACCTTTTAAAAATAGTAAGATGTGTTGAAGCTGAAAAACTGAAAGAATTGATGTTGCGGGTCCAAATGGAATAGGTGGGTGGCCACCGATATCCACCTGGATCATTCATCCCTCCTGAGGAAGTAATGGTCTCCATTGCGTTAAGTTCCTCCATGGGGGGGGGGGGAATTCTGCTGAACTTGGTATTGGATTTTTCCAGGATGTCATGGACCTGTTGGCAGTCATGATGGATGTAGATGTGTCATCGGTGGGTAGCCTTTGAAGGATATGGGAGAATTTACCCATCATCACGTTCCTTTGTTTCTCAAGGGCCTCCTCGAGTAATATTTTGATAGGATCTCCTACTCCCTCGTCTTTCTTTCCTTCCGCCATGCGGGGTCATCAGGGTTGCGGGTTGAACTCCTTATACCCTGGCCGCGTTGGTGACATGAAAAGAAAAACAGAGAAAGAGAAGACCGCCCTGATACCATTGATCCAGATTTTATGCAAGAACGCAACGGAATAGACATATAACCATAAGCGCAAAGATGCAACGAAAATAATGCCTCATTTTATTAATAAAATAAAATGACTGAAATAAACAGCTAGGGTGCTGGTAGGCGTATCTCTGAGAAGAGATGTGGTGGTTATAGGCCTCTGAACTGTGTTACAATGATACATAATGGAAATGAACGAGTGAGGGCATTGGTAGCGTATCTCTGAGAAGAGATGTGTCGACTATAGGCCTCCCCACTGTGTTACAATAACTGAAGTGATGGGAACAAGTGAGCTAGGGCACTGGCAGCGCTTATCTTTGAGAAGAGATGTGTTGGCTACCAGCCCTTGAACTATGTTACAATGAGGCTCAAAGGCCTATTTATTGTTGAGAAACAATGTAAAACCCAAAACGTCCAAAAACCTAACCCAAGGAGATGAAGTGCCAAAACTGAGGGCCCCGTTTGGGTAAGTTGGTGTTCCAACATCACGGGAACATAACTTTGGCATCCGATCTCCAGTTGACACGCTCAATAGCTCGTTAGAAAGATCTGTTAAAGGACTACAACTTTTGAGTGAGAAACATCGGTATATGACCCATGTCACTCCCTGGTTTCTGAAAAAGTGTCGTTTAGGGCATCAAAACGGCTCTGAAAGTTCAAGACCCGAAAACCTACTAAAAAGAGTAAGATGTGTTGAAGCTGAAAAACTAAAAGAATTGATGCTGCGGTTCCAAATGGAATAGGTGGGTGGCCACCGATATCCACCTATATCCTCTGATACCACTGATCCAGATTTATGCAAGAATGCAACGGAATACACATATAACCATAAGCACATAGATGCAGTGGAAAAAATGCTTCATTTTATTACTAAAAGAAAATGATTAAAATAAACAGCTAAGGCGTTGGTAGGCGTATTTCTTAGAAGAGATGTGGCGGCTACAGGCCTCTGAACTATGTTACAATGATACATAATGGAAATGAGCGAGTGAGGGCATTGGTAGCGTATCTCTAAGAAGATATGTGTCGGCTACAGGCCTCCCCACTGTGTTACAATAAATGAAATGATGGGAACAAGTGAGCTAGGGCACTGGCAGCACTTATCTCTGACAAGAGATATGTGTTGGCGACCAGCCCCTGAACTGTGTTACAATGAGGCTCGAAGGCCTATTTATTGTTGAGAAACAATGTAAAACCAAAAACGTCCAAAAACCTAACCCTAGGAGATGAAGCGCCAAAACTCTGGGCCCCGTTTGGGTAAGTTGGTGTTCCAACTTCCCGGGGACGTAACTTTGGCATCTGATCTCCATTTTACATGCTCAATAACTTGTTAGAAAGATCTATTCAAGGAATACAAATTTTGAGTGAGAAACATCGGTCTGTTACCCATGTTGCTCCCTGCTTTCCCAAAAAACATCGTTTAGGGCCTTAAAATGGCTCTGAAAGTTCAAGACCCGAAAACCTGCTAAAAATAGTAAGATGTGTTAAAGCTAAAAAACTGAAAGAATTGATGCTGCAGGTCCAAATGGAATAGGTGGGTGGCCACTGATATCCACCGATATCCTTTGATACAACTGATCCGGATTTATGCAGGAACGCAACGGAATACACATATAACCATAAGCACAGAGATGCAGCAAAAATAATGCTTCATTTTATTAATAAAAGAAAATGACAGAAATAAACAGCTAGGGCGCTGGTAGGCATATCTCTGAGAAGAGATGTGGCAGCTACAGGCCTCTGAACTGTGTTACATTCTCTACAGCCCAATAAACATTTTGAAGAAGGAACATCTCCTCAAAACCAAAATCCTGAAAAAGAAAAACAAAAAGAACCAATAAACTCAACCCTTATCATAGAACAATCATTAGTATCTACTTCTACACCTCCTTTTCCTGAAATATTACAAGTTGATAGAGGGGTATAAAAGCATATTATGTTTCCTAATTATGATTTTCTAGATGAATTGAAAAATGTTTGTATCAAAATCCATTTGTTACAAGCCATTAAGGAGATTTCAAATCTAGCTAAAACAATAAAGGAGTTGAGTATGAAGAAAACCGGAAGAAAAACAAAAGAAATAAAAAGAATTCAGCTTGTAGGAAAAATAGCAGACATAATGATGGGAAAAATTTCCATAAAAAAATACTTAGATCTAGTAAGTCCAATTGTAAAAACACATTTCAATGGAATTGAAATTCCAAATACATTGATTGATTTAGGAGCAACAATAAACATCTTGAGCAGACAAGCCATTTCAAGCTTCCTAATATTCTTTATACACCTACATTACTACAATTATCAAATAGATATGTAATCAAGCGAGATGGTGTATTAGAAGATATATTAGTGTCCTTAGATTCTTGAGAATACCCTATTGATTTTATGATCTTAACCCCTAAGAAAAATCTAGGAGGAAATCCACTTATATTAGGAAGACCTTGGTTGGATACAACTGATGCTTTCATTAGTTGTAGATTTGGTGACATGTATATTTATGATGGTAACTCAACTAAGAAATTAACTCTATATCCTCCAACAAGAACAGTCACAGAAATAGATGAAAAAGAATGTATTGATGATGAAAATGGTATACAACCTCTCTTTACTATTTCAACCATTAGTGAAGATATTCAAATCTTAAATTCAATGGAAAATTATGAATCATCTCCAGAATATGAACATGATCAATTTCAAGAAAAATCCAATATTGAATATTTTTCATCTAGGCAGATGTCTCTTTATTCGATGGAAGAATTTGGTAGCTCTATAGTTGAAATCTTTCCAGGAAAAACCTTGAACATAAACAATATCTTGGAAAAATTACAACAGGAAAAGCTAATCAAAACATTACAATAACACTCTTTTGCATATGCATGGGAATACACTAACATGAAAGGAATTAGTCCTAAGACTTGTATACATCACATGTACATTGAAGAAAATTGTAAACCTATCAAACAACCTCAAATAAGGATGAATCCAAATCTTAGGGAAATTGTGAAAGAGGAGTTGCAAAAAGTGTTGAATGTAAACTTCATTTACCCAATTTCAGACAGTCAGTGGGTTTTCCCTCTAGTGATTGTGCCTAAAAATAGTGGTAAATGGAGGGTATGCATTGATTATTGAGAATTGAATAAAGATAACCTAAAAGATCATTTTCCTTTACCCTTTATAGATCAAGTGTTGGATACATTAGCGGGTAAAAAGTATTTCTCATTCCTAGATGGTTTTATTGGTTACAGTCAAATTCAAGTAGCACCTGAAGATCAAGATAAAACCACATTAACCTGTCCATGGGGGACTTATGACTATCGAGTACTTCCTTTTGGATTGTGCAATGCACCTGCAACATTCCAAAGGGCAGTACTAGGAATTTTTTCTGACCTAATACATGATTATGTAGAGGTGTATAGAGATGAATTTACAGTTTATGGTAATACATTTGAAGAATCTTTAGAAAATTTGGAAAAGGTTCTTAAAAGATGTAAGGAATAAAACCTTTCACTAAGCCATGAAAAATGTTTCATGATGTTTACATAAGGGATTGTTTTAGGACATCACATTTCAGGAGATGGAATTAAAGTTGATAAATCTAAAGTTGAAGTCATCTCCAAACTATCAATTCCAAGTTGTCAAAAGTATGTTAGAAGTTTTCTAGGATTTGCAGGATATTATAGAAAATTTCACCAAACTAGCATCTCCATCCTTCAAACTACTCACAAAAGATTGTGAATTTAGTTGGAATCATGATTGCTAGTTAGTATTTGAGACTTTAAAAGAACAAATTTCTGAAGCACCGATCTTAAGAGGTCCAAACTGGAAACTACCTTTTCACATTTCAACAGATGCTTTAGATAAATATTGAGGAGTTGTATTAGGAAAAAAATATTTGATCCCCTATGTCATCTATTACACAAGAAAGAATTTGACTCCCACAAAGTTAAATTACGCTGTAACTGAAAAGGAATTCTTAGCTGTTGTTCATGCTATCAACAAATTCAAACATTATATAACAGGCTATGAAACCTTTGTTCATACAAATCACTCTGCAATTAGATACTTAATGAATAAATCTATTACTAATGGCAGAGTTACAAGATGGATATTACTCCTGCAAGAATTCAACATTACTATTCTAGACCGACCTGGAAAACAAAACACATTTGTTGATTTCTTGTCTAGAATTTGAAATATAAAAGATGACCCTCCAGTTGAAGATAAATTTCATGATGAATATCTTTTTGCAACAACTACTCAGAGTCCTTGGTTTGTAGATATTGCCAATTACTTAGTTACAGAAAAATTTCCTTCACATTTTCTTTCTAGAGAGAAAAGAAAAATCATTCAAGTAAGTGCAAGATACTCATGGATTACTAATGAATTGTATAAGACATGTCCAGATCTCATTATCAGAATATGTGTTCAATAAGATGAAATGCCTGAAATTATTAAAGAATGTCATGATGAACCTTGTGGTGGACATTTTTCTGACAAGAGGACAGCCTATAAAATCCTTCATTTTGGATATTATTGGTGATCCATCTTCAGAGATGCTAAAGAATATGTCAAAAGGTGTGACAGCTGCCAAATGGTATGAAAACTTGCTCCATCAATTGAAATGTCATTACAACGTTAGGTACTCATAGAACCTTTTGAAAAATGGGCCTTGGATTTTGTTGGACCTATTAATCCTCCATCTAAACAAAAGAAGTATATTTTGGTATGCACTGATTATGTCACTAAATGGATAGAGGCTAAAGAATTACCTTTTGCTAATGAAGGATCTGTAGTTTTTTTTTTTTTGGAGGATATCTTCACTCGTTTTCATGTTCCAGGAGAAATTGTGATAGATCAGGGGTCTCATTTTACATCTAAGGCGGTGAAAAGACTCATGGAATATTACAAGATCAAGCACAAAAATTATACTCCTTATCATCCATAGGAAAATGGTCAATTTTAATCTACCAATAAGGTTATTGAAGGAATTCTCACTAAGACTGTACATCTACACATAAGATATTGGGAAAAAAGGCTTCCTGAAGCCTTATGGGCCTGCATAACTACATGGAGGAACACAACATGAAATAATAACTATGAAATTTTTTATGGGAAGCAAGTTTTGTTCCCTATAGAGTTTCAGATCTGGACCTTCAAGATGGCAGTCCAATTGGAACTGGATTTATCAGAAGCACAAAAACATAGATTGGAGAAACTCAATGAGCTAGATGAAATCAGATAAGATGCAGTTCAAAGAACCAGTATAGTCCAGCAACAAAGGGCTAAATGGCATGATAAGTATATCAAGGACAAGAAGTTTCAAGCAGGGGATTGGGCACTTTTGTTCCATTCAAAATTCAAAGAATTTTAAGGAAATTTTCAGACTCATTAGCTTGGGCCATATGAGATTGAAAAACTCTTTGATAATGGAGAAGTGAAGATAAGTATAATAGATGAAGAAAAGGTACCTTTTCTTGTGAATGGTCATCGGTTGAAAGTATATCATAAAACACTTTCAAAATAAGAGTTTGTCAATATTTTCCAAGATAATATTAATATGAAGTTAGTGAAGAAGAATTCTTCTTCTTCACTAACTTAGCTTTTATTTTTCCTATATATATATATTAAAAACAAAAACAAAAAATGTATAAGTATGAAAACCAATCAATGATTGGCATACTTATACAGAAAATACATGGTGAAATCAGATATTTTTGACATCCTGTATTTTCCATTTCTTTTATGTAATAATTAGTTACACAAAAATACATTCATATTCCATATTTTTAGTTCATAATCTGCAAATTCATTTCATTTTAGAGTTCCATTCCATCACTCTCCACTTTCATTTTACAATTTCATTCCATCTCACTCCACTTTCATTCCATATCACATAGTCATATTCCATTTCCATTTCATTTCATATTCATGTTCCATAGCCATAATTAATTTCTTTTTAACAGAGCACATTCTGGAGTTGAGCACATTCTACAGCTGATTCCATTTTGTAGTTGATCACGTTCTGCAACTGATTCCATTCTACAGCTAATTTGATTCTCCAGCCACATCTTATTCAATAGTCTTGACACAATTAAACAACCTACAAACAAATTATGATTGCAAGGAATTGAACGATTATGTTTTGAAGACAAACATGATAAAAGAGTACCTAAGGATCAACACCAAATAATACAACAAACGGAAAGGTTAAGTTCTAAAAGGTAAAGTGAAAAAAATTATTTAAAATATCAAGGTTAAAACATAAAGTATGTATAATATGGATGGCATATGTTTCCTTGGCAAATCATCATTTGATTTGATTGCAATCTCCATCATACCACATATCATCCATATCCTCTGCATTGTGTCACCTAATGGTCCTTAATTAACTCCCTTGTTAATAATTAAATTATTATGACCTGTGAAGTGAAAGACCCGTATACGTTTCTTCAAAACCCCTACCACCTAATTATCCCTACAAACCCTCAATACCTTTCATCATATCCATAGCAAATTCATTTCATAAAATAGAAGGGTAATTCTGAAGGTTCAGAATTCTGCAGAGTAGAAGGCAAGGGGATAATTGTTAGATCAGAACCAGTAGGAGAAAAGTACATGGAAGGATACTAATAGATTAAAGAATTTTTGCAGAAATATGGATGGCTTAAATTCATCGAGAAATTTGATAGTTTTCATAAGGAGATTACAAAATCCTTTGCTCGGTCTTTTGATGGCACCAAAGTAGAAATTGGAGATATCAAGTTTGCAGTGACTGAGTCATTCATGGCCGAGGCTACAAAACTTCCAAGGCATGGTGAAATATTGTTCAAAAATAAGGATTTCCATAGTGAATCATGGAAATCAATACTAAAAAACCAAGGTATGGATGTCTCTGTTTTTAGAAAATATATCCCCAGTTCAGCTCTTAAAAGTAAATAGAGGAACATGCTCTTGGTTTTACAAAAAATTATCACTTGTGAAGGAAGTTTTGGTTGCATGTATGTCTACCATATCCATTTACTGAAGAATTTCCTATAAAATGGTGAAATCAATCTTCCTTTCTTTCTGCTAAATAGTTTAAAAAGGATGGCGTCAAATGTGCAAAAGAGAATACAGTTCATAGATACCATCATGCATCATCATGGGTTGGTAAAGATACTAATTGAGTTTAATTTAATAAGCATAGGAGATACCTGGGAGGATTTCCTTATTAGAAATCACTTTCAAGAAGCACCAGAGTCACCCAAAGAAGATAATGTAAGAAGAAGAAGAAGAAATAAGACTGATGTAAATGATGAAAAAAGACCGGAATCTTCATTATAGAAGAATGATGAAAATCTAATCTTTGAAGAACTGACAGAAATCAGAAAGGAAAACAAGACAAGAGGTAATATAAGAGATAAGAGTAAGGATACAAATGAGGAGAATGTAAGTCCTCCAAAACTGAGAAGGAGCTCTAGCCTTCGAGGATCTATGAAGAAAAAATTATCAAAAGGGACAGAGCTTATAAATTTAGACGAGGAAAACCCAATACCATCTCCTGTTAACATTTTTCCTGCACACAGTCCTCAAAATTCTCCTATTCATGATTTTAAAGGTAGCCCTAGCAGAAGATCTCCAGGCATGTACCCAGTTAAACAAAAAATATATGATTATGGGGAATCACTGGAGAAGAAAAATGCATCAATGAACACAAAACCTTCTGTCAATCCACAAGAACCTCTAGTTGATTCTCTCAAATAGGATATTTATGAACTAGAGATATTGAATAGACATATCAAACAAGATAATGAGACCTTGAAGCAACAAAACAAGTTGGACAAGGTAATTCATGAAAATACAATTCTGCATCTAAGACTGTGGTATAATAAAAACAAGAAATTGAAAAGAAATAATAAGTTACTAGACAGAGCAGAAATTAACCTCAAGTACAATCTTCTTATGAGAAGGCCCAGGATGACAGTCACTTCAAAGAAGAACAAAAGAAGGAAATTGGATGTGCTAGCAGAAGTGTCTGAGCAAATGCAGTAAGAAGGGATAACTCACATTTTTGGCAAATTGCATGAGGAAATGCAATGATTTTACAGTGGGGGTATGTTAAACCTCATAACTACCCTCTCTTTGACAGATTTTATCACCTCTTTCCATCACTTTCTCATAATATCAAAAACCTCAATCAATGATAAATGCTAGGTTTTGTCTTAATGAATGCATTAAAATGATTGCCATATTATATTTTCATGTTCTTGCTATTTGAACATATTTTTGTAATTTAGCTACAGAATGTAGCCTATTCTATAGCTAACCGTGGATTTCGTAGCTACTCTCATGGTCTAGAAGGTTCCAGGTGTCAAATGAATAATTGGGCCACATGGGCGTTTCTAGAATCATCTCTACATGGATTATATCATATTCACTCAGTCCAGATCGACAGAAAAGTAGGCCTAAGATCATGGTCAAAGGTGTGGTAAAAGTGCGTTATCTGAAAGTAGTAGGACTCTTGATTTTCTCTATCATAGCAAATCAAGAGTTTAATAGTCCTATTGCAAGTATAATTCGAATTAGCCACCTGTAGCAAGTCTATCTCATAAACAATTATGTTATTTTCCTTTAAATATTGGTTGTGCAGAACTGAGAACACAGTTTAGAAATTAAGTGTTAAGATTAAGCTTTGTGCTAATACTCTATATAAAGACTTCATTTTTACAAAGTTAATGTTACCAATGACTATTTAAGTGCATCCTTAACCAACAAGAAGTTCAGCCAAATCAGTTGCAGAGGGCCCCTACACTGGAGGAGGTTTTTCATTTGTTATTTTTAGTTCAATTTTCATTACTCTGTTTTTAGCAAATCTGTTTTCTAATTAGGTTAATGTCTCATTCCAGTTTTTGTTCAATAACATAACATTAAATCACAATTGTGCAACCTTGTTCTTATAAGATATTTCATGAAGACAGATAACTCTGTTTTCAAATTGAATTAAGATTGAAGTAATAATAATACATAGTTGCCTAGTTTCCTTATTGTTTTGTCATTCATTTTCTTAGAACAAAATTGTCCATTAACTGTGTTAATGGATGTTTTCAAAATCCATTTCAATATGATGATCCTAAACTAAATGGTTAAATATCTAATTCATACATTGATTGAATTTACTTTACACATTGTTATTTTCTTTCTAGGAGTTTAGAAACTAAGGCATAATTGACTTCTCACATAGTTTAATGGTGCCAATGATGGGGGTGCAGAGGGGGGAAGCCCTACGGGCCAACCCCCTCCCATGTGACTTCAACAAATAACCATGGGTAGAGGCCAATCAAACTGACGAGAAATTTAAATGTTAAGCCAGGATTATCGTCCTAATCCATGGGGGTTATGTAAATTAAACCTTATTTGTGCTAATCTATTCCAATTTCCAACCAATGGATAACTCCGTAGTTAATGACATGATTATCCTTAACTAATATGTCATTAACTTCTAGTTAATCCACACTTAAACTGGCGGAAAACTTAGCGACAATGCCATTTTCGATAGGCTTCACCAAAAACAATGAAGTTGGTTGGAGTCATTCCAGATTTGGAGGAGAAATAGTAGGGAAATTTTTTTGTGATAAATTAGACAATTTTCGACCAATTTTGGCTGAGGAAGTGTCATTCTTAGTATATTTTATTTTTTTACAGCCATTGGAGCAGGTTGCAGAGGCAATATGAGACTATAAACAACATTATTGCACAATTGAGCTAATACAAAGGCCCATGCTATGGAAGTTGGACCAAGGATATGTAGCCTAGGAGGGGTGAAATCCTTCATAAAAAAAAAGTATTATTGATTCAATTTTCATGGTTCACTGTGCGCTTATATGCTTATGTTCAATATTTAGTTTCCATGCTTTTTATGTTCATGAATTCAACTTAATCTCCACAAGTTTACTTTTTTATCAATCATAAGAACTTATATAAACCCATGTACAAGAAGCAAACATCAACACTTTTAATATAAATCTGAAGCTGATATTAGTACAGAAAAACTGAAAATCAAATTCATATCAAGATGGTATCAAAGGAAAGGTTATTTGGTTGTTTTTCCTGAGATTTGTGCAAGAACGGTTTTAATAGTTTCAATTTTGTGATGCTTACAAGGTTGAAGTTTCAGAGAGGAGAAGGGAAGCTATTGGTTGCTAGCCCTGAGGTTAGGACCAGAAGGAGAGATGAAAGAGCATCATCTTCACCAAAATTTCCACTCATAGTTGCAGTTGAAGCACCTTAAGTTATATCTCCATAAGGTGAGATTGAAGAGATACAAATTGCACAAGAATCTGAGTTGATTGAAGAGGTACAAATTGAAAAAGAAACTGAGTTGATTGAAGAGTTATAAGCATCAGAATCTGAGCTTGAATCCTTAGCCATCATGTTAGGTGTTGGAGAGACTCAAGGACATTCAAAAGAGGAATATGTCAAGAGATACTTTAGTTACATTAAGAGTATGCTTAAAATCATGTTTGATGCATTCACTGCTGAAATGTCAGGATAAGGTTCTAAGCCTCCACATAGAGAAGGAAGTTCAAATGATAAGAAAGATGAAGAGAAGAGTTTTAAGGGTAGTGGAGGAAAGCCACCTCCATCTCCACCATCCTAATCCTCATCATCTTAATCAGCATCATCTTCCACTTCCAACAAAAACCACCCATACTCACTCAAAAACACCGAAAGGAAAAACTCCATTACTCAATTTGGACATCAAGTTTGAACTTCCCATGTAAAATGGTGAGGTAAATGCAGATAAGTTGGAAAATTGGATCCATCAATTGGGGGTATACTGCAAAATTCAAAATAAATAATAGGATGACATTAAGATCCAATTGGATTCATTTAGTCTAGAAGGAGCAGCACTAGTCTAATGGGAAGCAAAGAATCAGGAGGAAATGTGAATCCATGGTAAGATATCCATTTCGTGGGTTGATTTTATTTATTCAATTAAAAGATAGTTTTATGCATTAGCCTATATGAAAAATAAATTATGAGTTGGTAAAATTTAGGCAACTCAAGGGCTAGACAGTTCAAGAGTATACCCAGGAGTTTAGAAAGACGGCTTTGTTGTTAGGAGTAAACTTGAATTCCCAAGACACACTCTTGAAATACATTGGGGTTTTACATTCCTATTTGAAACATACTATCCTTATGTTTAACCCAAGAAATTTAGATGAATTATGTGTGCAAGCCAAGCATCTCGAAGCAAGGGGAAAAAACATTCAGGAAGAGGGTAGTAAGAAGAAGCCATTCAAGGGTAAGGGAAAAGAGAAGGGAGGAAAATGGAAGGGAAAGAAGAATGCAAGTGTTAATAAATAAGGAGATAAAGCTACATGAAAACGTTGTTCCAAATAAGGGCATGATGAAGCCCATTGTTGGAAATTACATCTTGAATTAAGGCCTAAGAAACCAAACAATAAGGGAAAACAAAAGATGACTTCCACCACACAACATGATCTTGGATCTGGTTCCAGTGATGAGACCAAGATCATAGCCATGGTAAAAAAGGGAAAATAAGCCATAGTAAGTACTAGTTCCTCAATTTTCACAACAACACTGCAAATGAAGACACAAGGATAGAATTGTTACATGTAAGGGTGATTTCAAATCATACAAAGATTGATGCATTGTTTGATAGTGGGTTACAAGAAAAATTTATTTCAGAAGACTTGGTAAAAACAATTAACCTTTAAAATATACCACATCATAAACCACACTCTTTGGGATGGATAGATAAGAATGCCAATTTACAGGTTACAAGGAAATGCATATTTCAATTTTCCATTACTGTAAACTGTGTTGATGAAGTTGAGTTAGATATGGTTCCACTTGACATTTCCGAAATTATCTTGGGAAGTCCATATTTGTATGATAGGAAAACGGTATTTTATCACCATGAGAACAAATATCATTTTCTTAAGGATGGGGTGGAGTATATTGTGAGAGCTCATCACAAAAAGATGAATATTTCTTTAGTTAATGCAGGGCAGATGAAGAGACTAGTTAATGCAAGTAAAATTTTTGTGCTTCTCATGATCAAGAAAAAGGATGATATTCAATATGAATAATTTGAAGGATGTGATGACAAATTAAAATATGATTTTTTTTATGTGGTAAGTCGGCATCATGACATGTTTCGAGAACTAAGTGGGTTACCTCCCAAGAGGGGAATTCAGCATGAGATTCAGTTGTAGCAGGATGTTCCACTTCCAAAAATTGGTATGTATCGCATCCTAAATATGGAGAGTTTGGGAATCAAGAAGAAAATCCAAGAATTTTTGAACAAAGGTATCATATGCCCATCTACTTTTCCATGTGTTTCACCGATTGTTTTGGTACCAAAGAAGGACGAGACTTGGCACATGTGCATAGATTTCCATGCACTGAATAAAATCACAGTGAAGAACCGCTATCCACTCCCAAACATTGATGATTTTCTTGATCAATTAAGGTATGAAAAATATTTCACTAAGATAGAATTACATAGTGGTTAGAATAGCTGAGGACAACATTTGGAAAACTACATTTAAAACTGGACAAGGATTGTTTGAGTAGCTAGTTATGACATTCGGTCTAAAAAATTCTCTAGCTACTTTCATGAGATTTATGAATGATGTTCTAAGACCATTTCTATATGAATTTGTCATTTTTTACTTAGATGATATTTTTATATTCAGTAAATCAAGAGATGAACATTTCATGCACGTGAACAAGGTACTTGATGTCTTGAAGAAAGAACATTTATTTTTAAAGATGTCAAAGTATGAGTTTGGAAAGACTTATTTAGTGTATTTGGGACACATTGTTGGAGGAGGTGAGTTGAGGATAGACCATTCCAAAGTAGAGGTCATTCTAAATTGACCCAAGCCCAATATAGTTACGGAGGTAAGAATATTTCTTGGGGCAACACAATATTGGATGAAATTAATTGCTAATTTTTCTTTCATTGCAGCTTCGTTACATGCATTAACAAGTGTCAAGAAAGTATTCCATTGGGGAGATATGCAGAAAAAATAATTTGATGCTTTAAAACATAAGATAATTTCAACACTAGTATTGGCTCTTCCAGATCTTAGACAACCACTTGAGATCCAAATAGATGCAAGTGATTACGCCATGGGAGTAGTTCTCATGCAACATGGTAAGCCTTTTTTGTTTCATTCTAATTTTTTTAATAGAGTTGTGACTAACTATACCACCTATGACAAAGAGTTATTTGCATTGATACAAAGTGTAAATAAATGGAAGCACTATTTTATGGGGAAACAGACCATTATCCATACCGATCATCAGCCATTGCAGTACTTACAATCACAGTCAAAGTTGCAACAATCGAGACATTTTATATGGATGGGATTTCTGCAACAATTTCATTTGGTTATCAGGTATACAAATGGAATCTACAATAAGGTAGCTGATATGCTCTCTAGGCCTATTGTAAATTCATCTATTATACTCAAGCACAATTCAGTTATGCATGAAAGCTACATTGAACAATCTGCATATGATACTTATTTTCAAGATGTGTATGAAAGCTTGAGTCAAGGAAGCCAAATAAAATAATTAGATTATCATGTGCATAAAAGTTTATTGTATCACTTGGGCAAGTTATGTATTCCACAGAGAGAAGGAAACAATATCATAAGGGAGGCACACACTTCATTGATTGCTCGACATTTTGGTGTATGCAAGATGGTAGCAAATCTCCAAAGGTATTGTTATCGGCCATGCATGATTGAAAGCATATCTTGTTTTATTAGAGGATGTTCTTTGTGTGCAATAAGTAAGCCTAGTAATAGGAAACTTGGATTGTACACACCACTTCCGCTTCCTTCACATCCTTGGGAGAGTATCTCAATGGATTTTTTAGGAGCTCTTCCAATGTCAAGGAAAGGTAATGATTACTTGTATTTTTTAAATAGGTTTAGAAAAATGTGTCGTTTGATGCCATGTAAAAAATAAATTACAGCTGAAAAAATAACTCATCTTTTCTTTCAAAATGTATGGGTTCATTTTTTTCTTCCTACTTCTATTGTAAATGATCGATATTCCCGGTTTGTTTGGAATTTTTTGTCAAAATTGTGGGACATGATAGACACTAAGCTGAATAAGAGTAGAACCTTTCATCCAAAAATAGAGGTCGGACTGAGGTGGATAACAAGACATTCATTCATCTTCTTAGAGGTTATTTCAGGAAACATCCCATGTTGTCGAATGACCGACTACATTACTTTCAACATGCATATAGCAGGGCAAAGCATTCTTCCACAAACACATCACCATTTGAGGCATGTCTTGGGTAGCTGTCAAGATTGACTTTGAACTTCATATTTTAGAAATATGTCGCTATAAATGGTCGTAGTGACATAGACAAGGCAAGGAATTTCATTGAGAAAATTCAGCTGGTACATCACACAGTGCAAGAACAACTTGAAAAGAATCAAAGTAGCTACAAGGCGAGGCATGATAAACATCGTTTTGATCACAAATTCCAAGTTGAAGATGAAGTTTGGTTATATATCAGCAAATAAATATTGCAAGGGGAAGGTAAAAATCTTAAGCCAATCTGTTATGGTGATTTTAAAATTCTAGAAAAGATTGGTAGCAATGAATTTAAGCTATATTTTCCTCCTTGTATGCAAATATATTCTATATTAATGTTGATAATTTGAGATTGTTTGAGCCTGATTTGATTCATGATCAAGGAGAGCATGTTGAGATGTCATCAATAGATGATTTATCACCAGAATATCTTGATGAGCTTCAACAATATCTCATACTTGACAGAAGAACCAGAACTTCAAGAAGAGGAAATGCCAAATACCTTAGAGTGGGACTCAAGGGATAAAATCCTCCCAAGGAAAAATGGATGGAGATTGAAAGGGTGAGGGAGTTGTAACCTCACCTACTGTACAACTGATAGTATATTTTGGGGTCCAAAAGGCTTATAGTGGGGAGGAATGATCATAGGATCAGTATTTATCTAAAAAATTAAAGTCCTCGGAAATGCTCCAAACCAGAACGACTGCATAAATCTCATTGCCAGGATTCCCGCGCAATTTGTTTCATCAAAATCCAAATCCAGATGAAGAAGTTATGACCTGTTGTTTGTTTTCTCAAAAAGGAAAAAAAATTGCAGAAAAATGACAGGCTGGTATGGCAGCCTAATCAACACTCCAGGTATATCCAGGGAATATTCTCCAATTTTATCCCAATGACACTGTGACAAGTGTCACAATCAGATTCACAAGTGAAATTTGTAAGTTAATTTCTTTTTACATCTATCCTAAGGTTGAAGGAGATTTTTTTTTATTTGGACTAGTCCAGCTAGAGCTGGACATGAGGTGCATCCAGGGGCCACCACGTTCCCCCTCTAGTGGACCCATCCAACCTTAGGATTTCATTGAAATTTCTGAATTAATGCATATTTTAAAGCTCTGGACATGTGATATGGTCGAATATATTTCATGTTATAACCTAAGGTTCTAACCTATGTTGGCAGAGTTATATTGTTGGATTGAATATATATTATTAAATTAAGGTTTCAAAAATTCGACATAAGTGATATATATGGTGGGCTATAACATATGGATATAACCAATGGTTTCTAAACTATGCAGACAAACATATATTGTGCAGGAATATATGTATATAACCTAAGTTTTTTAAACTATGGCGGACAAAATTTTTTACATGGCAGGTGGAGATATGGATTGTAACCCAAAGTTTGAACTAAGGGTTTAAAAATGTAATGCGGATCAAAACTTTGGTGTGGGGGTCAAGGTCAAACCCACGACCTCGCCCGTGCTACGCTACCGCCTTACCACCTGCTCTCTATGTTGGCTCTTAAACCATAAGGGCATGACTCATATTTGAATTTTAATAGTGTCGATGATGGGGGTGCAGAGGGGGCGAGCCCCATCCCATGTGACTTAAACAAATAAAAATGGGTGGAGTCCAATCAAACCGACAGGAAATTTAAATGTTAAGCCAGGATTATCGTGCTATTATGCGAGGGTTATGCAAATTAAACCTTCTTTACGCTAATTTTATCCAACTTCCAAACAACAGATAACTGTGCAGTTAATGACGTGTTTATCCTTAATTAAGCCATCATTTAGTGCTAGTTAATCCATGCTTAAATTGACGGAAAACATGGCGACAATGCCATTTTTAGTGGGTTTCACAAAAAAAAACAGAGTTAGAGGGAGTCCTTCTAGATTTGGAGGACAAATAGTAGAGAAATTATTTTTTGCCATAACTGAGCCAACTTTCGACTAATTTGGCCTTAGGAAGAGTCATTCTTGGTAGATTTTGATGTTTTGGAGCCATTAGAGCATGTTTCAGAGGCAACAGGAGACGATAAACAAAATTATTTCACAATTGAGCTAATACAAAGGCCCATGCCATGGAAGCTGGACCAAGGAGATGTAGCCCAAGAGGGGTGAACTCCTTCATCAAAACATAGTGTTATTGATTCAATTATCATTTTTTGTTGTGTGTTTATATGTTGATGTCCAACATTTAGTTTCCATGTTTTTTATGTTCATGAATTCAACTTAATCTCCACAAGTTTACTTGTTTATCAATCATAAGCACTTCTATAAAACCATGTACAAGAAGAAAAAATCAATACTTTTAATATAAATCTAAAATTGATATTAGCACAACAAAACTAACAATCAAATTCAAATCACCAAGTGGGCCATTCTTGGGTGACATGTGGACCACACAAAATAAGCCACGTGGTTCGTGTGACATAAGCATGATGTCACTTAGTCCAGGTGCAAGTCAATTAATTTCTAATGTTTTAAGGTCAATGGAATGGACCTTGGTCATATGGGCGAAGGGGTCATGAGATAGGTGCTTATGAAATTTGGTGTTATTATCCAATATTTGTAATTTTACCATATTTAGCAAGAAACTAAAGTTAGAAACTTAAAGTAAATAATTTAAAACTCATAGATTACTTGAAACAAGCATATTAACAAAGAGATTGACTTTAGAAAAATAGATGAGTGACTGAAGACATAGATAACACTTTCATATGAATTTACAAAATCCAAAAATAAGAGATTCATGCAATTATTAAAATCAAGAAGTTAACTAAAATAAGAAGATGTTAAAATTAACAAAAGAGCTAAAATTATTAGTCATTTTTAAATAAGAATAATTGATTGAGAAAGATTAGTGTGAATTAAGAAGTGAGTATTGTGGAGTGTGAAAGTTAGGGTGGATTGATGCTATTGGTGTGAATGGTGGGTTTAATAGTAATCATTAGATTATTGAAGGTGATTTTGGTGAGTCTTTGATGTGGAAAAATTCAATTTTTTATAAAAGGTAATGGATTCATCATTTGAGAATAAAAATTGTATGAAATATTAATCATTGAGGTCATGCAAGTTGTAGCTTACAAATTAGGGGTTGTAACTCCTTATAGTACAAGGAAATATTTCTTTCCCGAGGATTCTATAAAAAAAAAGGAATAGGTTATGATGATATATTTTCACCTATGGCCTAGTATACCATCATCTAACCTATCATTCCCCTTGATGCCATCTAAGGATGGAGTATCCACCAGATGGATTTGAATACTTCTTTTTTACATGGTTCTATAAAGGAAGAGGTGTATGTGGAGAAACCAATGGGGTTTGAAGTCTGAGATAGAGACACATATGTACGCATGTTAGATAAATCCCTCTATGGGTTGAATCAATCCCGCAGGGCTTGGTATGAGAGGATATATAGCTACTTGATGAAGTTAGGGTTCACTCGAAGTAATGCAGATCCAAACATTTAATTTAAGGTTGGTAGAGAAAGGCCTCTCATTCTGTTTCTCTATGTGGGTGATCTCTTCCTGACAGGTGCTAATACTCTCATTCATAAGTGTAAGAAGGAGCTAGCTTCTTAATTTGAGATGAAATACCTAGGACTAATTAACTTGTGCCTAGGCTTGGAGGTCTGGCAGATGCTAGACGAGATTTTCCTTTCTCAAGAAAAATATGTCATGAAGTCGTTGGAGAGATTTGGTATGGTGTACTTTAAATTTTTGTCGACATCGATGGAACTCAAATTTAAGAAGTTGTGTGGAATCATTGTTCGGCCCATGCTAGAAAATCCCACCAAGTATCGAAAACTTGTGGGGGGCCTGCTGTTCCTAGTGAACTCTTGTACGAAAGTATGTTTTTCCATGAACACTTTGAGTCAACATATGATTGATCCTCATAACATTCACTAGATTGGTGCCAAGAATATATTGATATATATTCTAGGAACAATCAGCCATGGGCTGAGATACACTTTCGGGAGTTTGAGATTCCATGGATATTCTGATGCCGATTGGGCTGGCAGTGTGCTGGATCGCAATAGTGCTTCTAGATTCTTCTTCACCTTTGGTTATGCTTCGATATCTTGGATGAGAAGGAACCATAATTCGATGGGTTTGAAGACCTCTAAGGATGGATACATTGTAGCGAATATGGCCTATTATGAAGTTGTTTGGTCATGAAATATCTTCAATGAGTTGTTTGGGCATGTGCTAGATACCATCATTATCCTTTCTGATAACCAGAGTGGGAATCATCTTCCTGAGAATCCTGTGTTCCATGATCGATCTAAGCATATTGATATCATGTACCACTTTATCTGGGATATGGTACAATGAGACATCGTAAGGCTCGATCATATAGGAACTGATGAGCAAGTCACGGATATTATCATGAAACCCCTAGGGAAGGTCAAGTTCCTAACCTTCCATGAGAAGCTTGGAATCACAGAAAGACCCTATTATGAGGGTCTTTCTTGAGTTTTACTATGAGCTCTAGGAGCTCCAGGGGCTTGGGGATAGATTCTTGGAGCTATGAACACACATGAGGCTAGGCATGCCGAACCTTGTTATGCTTCTGCCCCACCATTATGATATTGAGTTGGTTCACCTCTCTTTGATCTATGACCCACACACATCCTACCCATGGATTTTCGGACTCATGGGAAGTATCTCTCATTTGGCTAATGGGGTGGGAAATGTGTATAGAGACCAATAGCAAGACCGATGAATGCATCGTATATTTCTGTACTCTCTATGTCTAGGATGGAACATGTCCAACACCTTGATCTAGGATCAAGTATGATGAGGTTTTTACCTCTAAACTGAGTTCAGGTCAGTAAACTAACTTTGGGGTAGTATGTGACTCATTTTGAGTCTATTGAGGTTTTATGCTCTAAAATGACTCCGGGTTAGTATGTGACGCATTTTGATTCTATTGAGGTTTTATCCTCTAAACTGAATTTAGGTCAGTAAACTAAATTCAAGTTAGCATGAGACTCTTTTTTATTCCAAGAGAGGTTTGAAACTATAATATGACTTCGAGTAAGCTGAGCGTGATGTCTTTATGACTCACCCTTTTTTATATTTGACAATAAGAGCATACAAATAAAGTTACGGTAGGATGACACGTGATGCCAAAGGATAGTACACGATGGTATTGATGGATGGAAAAGGTAGATATATGGAGTTCTCCCTCGTTGAGAGGGAGTGTTAATTTTGGGAAAATAGGTCCAAACTCCATGTTGCACTGCTCATATGATGATGATAATATATTTTCTGGATTCCTCTTTTGGAGAGGTGCAAGATTGATCTAAATATAATATTTTTTGATGAGCATAACATATATTTTGATTTTTTTTTCCACACATGTGCAAGGTCAGCGAGATTTGTAATATAGGCTCACATGCATAATATATGTGTTACACACCCTCACTGATGGATATAAATTGGAGAGACTTGGAGGTCATTTGATAATCAACTCATCACACATTATCTCATTGTGATTTGGTTGGTTCGATTGCCTTTGGAGGCCTCTTTCCTTCACACGTGTGAAGTTGGAGTTGATGAAAATATCTGGATCTGTTTAGGGTTGTTTTACTGAAGCGTTGACCAACGTTGACTGTGGTCAACCCTTGTCCGTTTGACCTCCAATATTGGCTGAAATTCTGATTTTTGAAGGTCATACAACTGGGCACAAAAATCGAGGGAAAAGGAGTAGTTTGACCCAAGCCCTAATCTCCAACGTTGACTTTATGTTAATTTTCCTGCGTTGACTTTTGGTTGAAAAACAATGACTTTTGATGAGCTGTATTTGAGGGTTGTGGGTGTGAAACTTGGAGTTTTGGCTGATCTGAGAAAGAATTTTTTGGATGATGCATCTTGTTCACTGCCATAACACACACTATCCTATATCTTTGCTGGACAAGAAGAATTGTAAAATTTGATCTATATTATTGGCTTGTCTTCTTTTGATCAATTATTATGTTCTATCAGCATTTTACTTTCATTTTTGTGTGATTTCTAAATTGAATAAGGCCTAAGAAATATTGAAGTAAATTTTCATTAAGCATACAACACACAATGTCATTTTAATTTTAACATGGAATCATAGTTGAGGTGAAGTCAAAGTCTAAGCTAGTGTGAGAAGAAATCACCGAAGAAGAAATCCTATGAAGGACCAATGGCCTCTTCACCCTATAAAGGTTTCAAGTCTGATGATAAACTACATGATAAATCTGATTATCATGCATGGAAGATGTACTTGGATCTTTCATTACAAGATCAAGATGTCATGGACTATGTGCTGGGGAAGATTCAAGAGCCTCCATCAAATGCAGTTGCTGCCACAAAGACAAAGTATAGAAAAAGGGAAATCGAAGAAAATATGATTATCCGGGATTATATTCATAAGCACTTGGTTGCTTACATTTTTTAGCTGAGAACATCTAAAGATATGTATGATAAGTTGGTTAGCATGTTCAGGGCTAGCAATGCTAATGAATCTCTTTTCTTCAAGAATCAATTGAAGAATATCAAGAAGGGAAAGGATGCATATATTCAATCCTATTTTATGAGGCTCATTGCAATCGGGAACAATATTCTAGCTATTGGAGAAGAAATAGTTGATCGAGAGATGGTTCTCATTGCACTTGGAGGTCTCCCTCGTGATTGGTATGTATTCAATACCACTATTCTTAATAATAAAGTGATTCCTGATTTTGATGAAATTTGGACAAGATGCACTCAACAGGAGACAAGAATGATGGAGAGAGATAATCCCTCTAATGGAAATGGAGATGACCCTAATTCCTTCACCGCTCATGCAAAGAAGAGGAATAATGGAGATCCAAGAAATAAAAACCATGGAAGAGAGGGGCCCAAAGGAAGGAAGGGAAGATGTTCCACTTGTAAAAAGTTTTGTCACTATGCAAGAGAGTGACCTAATAGAAGGGACTCTCCTAGGGATGATGACATCAACAACTCTAGGGGGAATGGAAATCAAAGAAGTAATAGGTTCAAAGGAAAAAGGAAGGCACCCTATGATCATAGTGGAAATGGGAAACCTTTAAAGAGGTCAATAAATTCCAAGTATGATGAGTCTAATGTCGTTGATAAAAAGGGAAATTAATTTTTTCTTGTATCTTCCCTCTCTACGGCATCTCCTCCAGACACCGTGGATGTTTGTTTGACTGATAGTCATGCTCCAAGGCACCTCTCTGGTTATAAATAATCCCTCTACGATTTTATTGAGAGGGATATAAAACTATAAATTATCCTTGGATTTAATGTCACCTAACGTGTGAAAGAGAGAGGGACTCTAACCCTTCATCTATCTCAAGGTCAAATCCTCTGCTTACAAGATGTGTTGTACGTACCTACTTTGAAGAAGAACCTTGTGTCTATTTCGGTAATGGAAGACAAAGGATTCAAGGTGGCTTTCCTCGATGGAAAGGTACACATTTGGAAGAGGAACTTCAAGGAAGCTCTTACTATTGGTTTTGGAGTTGATACACTCTACTAGGTTGGAGTAAGTCCATTGGGTGTTATGTCATGTGATACAAATTTTCAAACAAATTTATGGCACTAGAGTTTTTCACACCTTCATTACAAAGCCATTCCCAATGCAAGGAAGGGAGTGACAGGGATGCCCGAATTTAGAGATTATCATGAAAGTATATGTCAAGGTTGTGATGAAGGGAAGCACACAAGGGGAACATTCCCCTCAAGTGTGACAAAGACAACTAATATCTTGCAGTTGATACATTCTAATTTATATGGTATGTTGCTTGTGACATCCTTGGGAGGATGTTGCTATTACATGAATTTTAGATATGACTTCTCCTGCAATACCTAGATATATTTCTTGAAGAAGAAGGACGAAACATTCAAATGATTTCGTACCTTCAAGACCTTGGTGGAAAATAAAACCGAGAAGAGAATCAAATTTTTGAGGACCGAATTCAATGAATTTTTTCACAGAAGCTGGCATTAAGAGGGAGACCATAACTACATATACTATTGATAAAAGTGGTGTTGCTAAAAGAAATAATAGGGTCATTGTGGAAGTTTCCTGTGCCACGCTATGTGACCAAGGTCTTCCGAAATTTCTATGGAGAGAAGTTGCAAAAAATGTTCTGTACATTCAAAATAGATGCCCACATTCCATTTTGGACTCCAAAACTCTCAAAGAAGTCTTATTTGGTAAGAAACCTGATGTTTCTCATTTTAGAGTTTTTGGTTTTTTTGTTTACTTTCATGTTCTGAAAGAAAAGAGAAGCAAGTTGGATGCTTCTGTAAAGAAGGGAATGTTTGTGGGCTATAGTGAAACTTCAAAGGCATATAAAATCTATGTGCATGGACAAAGAGAAATGAAGATATGCCATGATGTCACCTTCGATGAAGATGTTTCCCTTAAGAAAGTGAGAAATATTACTAGCTCTAAGGAAGACAAAGAAGATGAAGAAGCAGGGAAGCAGGAAGAGCTGAAGGATGAACTGATTCCCAATGTTGAAAGACATGTGGATCCTATTGATCCACCTCCTTCAAATAAGAGAAGACCCTCATGGCTCAGGGATACTCTCGTAGATGCCGAGAGGCATATTTCCCCCAGGGGGACATTCCATGAAAGAAAGAAGCTGAATAGATAGAAAGGGTATCTATCAGCCATGAGTACAATAGTACAATCTAAGCTAGGATCACTTGAAGAATTTGTAAAGCATCATGTTTAGAAGGATGCTATGCATGAATAATACGAGTCCATTATGAAAAATTATGTTTGTGAAGTGGTCCCAAGATCATAGGACAAATCTGTTGTCACCTCGAAATGGCTCTATAAGATCAAGCATGGATCTGATTGTAGTTCTGAAAATTACAAGGAAATATGTGTTGCTCGAGGCTTCTCTAAAAAATAAGGCATATATTATGATCATATATTTTCACCTGTGGCCCGCTATAACACCATTCGGTCTATTAGTGTCCTTGCTACAACACAATGATGGAGTCTTCATTAGATGGATGTGAAGAACACTTTATGCATGGTTCTATAAAGGAAGAGGTGTATGTGGAGCAACCTCTGGGGTTCAAAGTCTGAGATAGAGACACTTATTTATGCAGGTTGAAGAAATCCCTATATGGGTTGAATCAAGCCCCCAGGGCTTGGTATGAGAGTATAGGTAGCTACTTGATGAAGTTGGGCTTCACTTGAAATAATGTTGATCCAAACCTTTACTTTAAGGTTGATAAATAAAGGACTCTACTTATTTTTCTCTATGTGGATGATCTCTTCCTGACAGGTCCTAACCCTCTCATTCATGTGTAAGAGGGAGCTTTCTTCTGAATTTGAGATGTGTAATATTCCAAAATAGGAAAAGAAATAATTTTGAACATAAAATGGAAAAATGCATTAAATATCAATACATTAAACATGAACCAATAATATATCCATTATATTAAGTATAACAACAACAAATAAGTACAATATCTTGAGGAACAAGTTCCTCAAGCTAGGCAAGAGAAGCCTCTAATGCTCAAATGCACCAAAACATGAAATGTAGCTACTACACAAAATGTCAGAGTACAAGACAATGTAGTCCCAGTGAGTACAACTGAAACTGGAAAATGTAAATATATATATCTATAAATACGGAGCTCAAGAAGTGTTGAGAATAGATATCTAAGCTCCCAAACACATTTCCAACACAACCTAGGAAGGGTTTCTGGAAATACACAAAATATAAAAATGATGAAGTGCAGCCCTATGACTGAAAAATATCTGCAACTAGGTAGTTGATAGGAGGCGGCTGATATGATATAGAAATGGATGATCCTCCTCTAATTTATCTCATGGATGAAGGGCTACTCCCCTCACTGCAAATCTAGCTCACCAACCAAGGCCCTAACCCCTCCTCTCCAACTACTCAACAAATTAATGCAGTATATGAAGGAAAATGCATTTTAGGTGATGGTAACAAATTTTCCTGATGCTAGATAACAAAATTATGCTCAAATACCCTCCTTGCTAGCCTCCCGGATGAAGGGTTGATCCCTCTAATGGAAAACAAGTTCAGAAACGAAGTCTATACCTCCTCCACTGCTACTGTCATTCAAAACAACACAATCCTGAAAGATACTGTACTATGGATAATAGTTGAAGCTTGGCCTGATGTCAGATGGTGGAAATTCATCTCAATAAACGTCTCCTAATTAGGCACTCGAATTCCCCCGAGGATGGGGGTGGGATTCCCACTCGGGAACACCCTTATGTTAAATAGCACAACAGACTCCGCTAAATAGCTGAAGTGTGCAAGAAGCCATAAAAGACCAATACAATATCAATACTTAGAATGCCCTCTATGGCTTCCATCCTCTTCCTTTTATGCTTGGGGATATTCCTCGACCTAGGTCCCACTCATTAAATATGCTACTCTCATGACTCCTCCATCATAACTGTGTTCTCATCCTTTAATTCTCCACTCCCTCCATGAGAGTGTTCTTGATTTGGTCAAATCTGACCCTGTCAACATGCTTTAACCCTTGTTCACACCTAAGGGTGCTTTACTCAATTGATATAATGATCCACATTAACATGAGAAGTGGTTTTTATTCCTATTAAAGAGATTTATGGGTCTCTCTACCCACTTATTCACCTATCTTTTAATCAAAAGCAAAAACTAATATTCCAACTAGATGGAAGATAATTAGGAATATTACATTCCTCCCCTCCCAAATTTTTCTTATCCTTGGGAAACTGCAAGGATGGACACTAAAAAGCCTCCTCTCTTCCTCATGTAGCATCCTCATATGATAAGCACCTCCACTAAACAATATTCTCTCCAATAAATTTTTCCCCTAATTTCTCCTCCCAAGTGTAAAAGTTAGGCTTTGGTGATAAAACCAAATGGCTCTCATCATGAAAAAGTGGGATATCCATGGATAAAACTAAATTTTTTCCAATGGCCTTCTTGAGGCATGAGAGATGAAAAATGTTGTGGGCCTCAACCCCAATGAGAAACTCCAATCCCCATGCTATCATCCAAAAAAAATGGATCATCCTGGGCAGCTCATAGGAAAAATCACAAATCCCTTGCTTCTGCAATATAGAGGGGCTATATGACTTAAAATGAAAGGTCAAATTTTCCACCCCATGTTGTCTCTCTCTCCATTTATGATATGTATGGAGTTTCTTCTTCTCTTGAACTGCAACAATGTGGTCCTCAAGGAGCCAAAAGTCACCGGGACTCTCATGGTTCCACTCTTTGATTCTAGGGACCTCCCTTGCCCAAGCCATTTCACATATAGTGAACAAAATATCATCACAATATGGAATCCAAAGTAAAAATAGCCTAAGTTCCATATGACATGCCGGATGGTGACAATAGTCCCTCAAGTGAGACCAACATTGTTCTGCTCCTAGCTGTCTCAAAACATGATATGATAAGTGGCTATCCAACAACTTGCTTGCTTCCACTAACTTCTCACAAGCTTGGAAATAGTAAAGGGCATTTGGTGTCAACTACGTGTAACCAAACCAAAACAATTCTTTCCCCAAGACCTCTAGGAAGTGGTCATTCCCATCACTATCTGTAGTCCCAAGAGGACCATGAAATCCAAAGAGAGGCTTACGCTTTTTTGGAGAAATGTACCATAAATGAATGTTAAAGGAATGTAAATACTTGGTTAGTTGATCAATAAGAAAAAAGACACAATCCATACCATATATTTTTGGCAAGCTGGTGAAGAGGTCTATAGATGAGCCTTCCCATCCTTTTATCAAAAGGGGAAGTGGTTGTAACAACCTTAAAAGGTGGTTTCTTTCCTCCTCATTCATCAAGAAAGATACATACCTCCTGATATGTTGGAGCACATCCTCTTTGAGACCCTCCCATAATAATCTCTCCATGATGGTATGATAAGTCCCAGTGAAATCTATGTAACCAGAAAGGAGTGTTTCATGTACTGCATGTAAAATATTCTCCTTGAGCTTGGAGTCTCTAGTCAGGAAGATCTAATCCTCGTAATAAATGACTCCATCCACCACTCTATACCTCACATCTGTCACTTGCCCATCAAGCACCTTACATGTGAAGAGGTTCTTGGAATATTCCACCAATAGCTAGGACTCCCAATATGGATCTAGACTCCTCAATGACAGTGTTGCTGATTTCTGTAATGAAGCACCTGTCACCTCATAGCTCCCTTCTTTGACATTCTAAATGAAAAAGCCATATGATGGAGTATTTTTACCCCACTTTTGCTGCCTCCCTTGCATTTTATTTTTCCCAAGACAAGATTTAAGCTTATGGGGGTCAACCTTCACTTGGAAGCCATTGCCCATCCAAAACTTCCAAAGTTTTTCCAATGCATGCAAGAGTGCCAATAACCCTTGGTCATCATATATATAAGACTCCCTCCTATGTGGAAGTATCTTTTGATTCTCCAAGGCTATGGAGTAACCCCTTTGCACCATGCTTGTGCCACCATCTACTCCTAAACCATCATCTTCCAGCGTAAGTAGCTGGGTGAGAGATGGAAATGAAGATATCAAACAATTTCTCATCCCTTCCTTGAGCCAATAAAAGGTTCTCTACATTGTGCTAGCCTCTCCCAAGGCTCCTTCCTCAGCCAAAACTATGAATGATGCACCTTGTTCTGATAACTCTTTGATCATCTCCTAGTCAGGGGGCCTTCTCAATGGAATGCCTCCATTTAGTCAACATCAAGGCCTAGAGTAGATTGTATATTTGAGTGGATTGATTTTTCCCTACTTCCACTGCACAAATTAGTCTCCTTCTTATGTGCATAAACCTTATGAAATGGAAAGGTGGGTATGCCCCTAATCACTTGATTTTTTCCATCCTTCTTATCTTTCCCTTCGATCTGCAAAGTCTCCCAGTTTGTGGTGACCTTCCCCAATGTAATCAACCACTACACACCTCATATCATATTGGTGTCAAGAGTATTGACCACAAAGAAGTGATCTATCATGGTTTATGTCCTCAAAACTGTATTCAATGCTGGAAAAAACCCTCTCCACTGCTTAGTCCCACTGTCTATCAATACTAACACGTGTTGTTCCTGGATAGTACCCTGGTCTCCATATGTTAGAGTCTTTGGAACTTCTTGAAGGGATACAAGGGATCCTCTAGTTGGAACAATTTCTCCATTTCCATCCCCATGTGGTGATGTATCTCCTCCTGGTTCTATAGCGCTGGTATCTCTTCCATATCTTCCTCTTATTCCTCATAATTATTGGAGAATACCCCATCATCACTAAGAGACCCTTCATCTTGGTCCTCTCTTGAGGGAGGAATCTCCATGTCTTTCGCTTGAGAAGAGAGCTCTTGCTAGAGGGGGGATCTTGCCCTTGGAAAAGTGCTTTGAAAGTATCCAACCCTCCCAATAGAATCTTGGAGCGCAGCTGGTCTAGTGGATCATCATTACTCATGCAAAGGCGATGACTGCTTGAGCTTGGCTAGCTCAACCAAAGGTGTTTTTGAATATCTTTGATCAAACCTTTCCACTAACCTCATATTTAACTCTGCATATGTAGCCACATTTTCATTTCTCAATGTAGAAAAACCATTAGACCACCAATCATGAGCCTTACCTTCAAGGTGCGACAATGCTACCTTAATGGCCTCCACTTCTGAAACTTGGTGCAGCTGAAAATAGATGTCCAACTCCCTTACCTAAGCCTTAGCTATGACACTTGGGTGACCCATAAAAAGTAGGCATAAAGAATCTACCCAAAGTATGCTCCATGCACCTCTTATCTCTATTATGATTACTGGGCTTTCTATTTTCCTTGATCTGCTAGAACCCTTGGAAGTTTAGATGCTCATTGAACCTCTAATATTGAGATTCACATTCTAGGAGATAGAGACCAAGAGTCTCCTCCCTTTCTGTATCTCCTTCTTCCTTCCCTCTTGATAGGAATGTAGGCATGGTAGAGCGTTGTGGAACTAGTTGTAATGCTGAATTCTCACACCAATAATGTGAAATTTCGGAGATTTCTTCATGAAAAAACCCCTTAGGGGAATTTTTATGTCTCTCCATCCTCAGATCCTTGATGTCCCTCTTAATATCCTACAGAGTTTGGAGAAGAAGCTTTGAAAATTCCTTTCCATTCATTTCTCCTGATATTGGAGTATTGCCTTTGTCTCTTTTGTAAACATTCTCCTTTTTGTGAGAATCTTCTCATTCTTCTAATGACATAGATGTGATGTCTCACAGGTTGAGCCAATATTATGCTCTAATACCACCGTAATATTCCAAAATAGGAAAGGAAGCAATATTGAACAAAAACTGGAAAAATGCAGTGAATATCAATACATTAAATATGAGCCAATAATATATCCATTATATTAAGTATAACATCAGCAAATAAGTAAAATATCTTGAGGAACAAGTTCCTCAAGCCAGGCAAGAGTAGCCTGCAATGCTCAAATGCACCAAAACATGAAATGTGGCTGCTACATAAAATGTCAGAGTACAAGACAACGTCGTCCTAGTGAGTGCAACTGCAACTATAAAATGTGTATATCTATATATATATATATATATATATATATATATTGAGCTCAAGAAGTGTCAAGAATAGAGATCTAAGCTCCCAAACACATTTCTAAGACAACCCAGGAAAGGTTTCTAGAAATACATAAAATATAAAACTGATGAAGTGCGGCCCTAGGGTTGAACAATCTCTGGATAGCTGATAGGAGGTGGATGATATGATATATAAATGGTTGATCCTCCTCCAGTATATCTCCCGGATGAAGGGTTTCTCCCCTGACTGGAAATATAGCTCACCAACTAGGGCCCTAACCTCTCCTATGCAACTACTAAAAAAATTAATAAAGTCTCTGAAAGAAACTACACTCTAGGTGATGATAACAACTTGGTCTGATGCCAGATAACAAAATGATGCTCAAATACCCTCCTTGGTAGCCTCCTAGATGAAGGATTGATCCCTCCACTATAAAAAAATCTTAGAAACTGAGTTTATCCCTCCTCCACTGCTACTTCCCTGCAAAACAACATAGTACCAAAAGAGACTATGATGTGGATAATGGTTGAAGCTTGGCCTAATACTAGATGGTGGAAATGTAGCTCAATAAACCTCTCTTTATTAGGCACTCGAAGTCCCCCGAGGATGAGGGTGGGATTCCCGCTCGGAACACCCTTGTGCTAAATAACACAACAAACTTTGCTAAAAAACTGAAGCATGCAAGAAGTCATAAAATACCAATACAATATTAATAATCAGAATGCCCTCTATGGATATCATTCTCTTCCTTTTATGTTTGGTGTTAGTGTGAATTCTAATCACAAGCGTACGAAAAAAGCTCACTTTAGCTATGCATAAAAAACAACCCTAACATCAAATGTGGCTGTAAATTTCCTTAGATATGCAGTTACTGATAAGAATAAATGCTACAAAAATCTAGATCTATGCAGTTAAAGAAATTAAACAGCAAGAAATAAGAAAGAGTTTCTCCATGCATCCAATGAACAAGACAAGAATTTTTAAAGAACTTTTTGCATTATAAAAACTTGGGAAGGGAACATACAAATATGTTACCATTCTCCCTCAATGGTATGGGTTCTTGTATGTCCTTTGTGCTACAGATCTAAGATCTCTTTCTCTTGATGGTTTAGAAAACCCAAACAAAATGGAACTCAAAGGGAGCTCACAAGAAAAAAGTAGAAAAATATGACAATGATGGGAGGATCAAATTCAAACCAAAAGTATAAATCGAAAGTGATCTCTAGGCAACAAAAGGCAGTGAATGAATGGAAAAACCCTTCTATTTATAATAAAATATTGAGTTAGTCTAGATATTGGTGCATAATTAAAATATTATTAACCAAATCTAGATCCAACTTTTATGGAATATTTTATTATTTTTGTAGGAGGGAAAAGGAATTTGAATTTTGTCAAATCCCTTTATTTATAAATAATAAATAAATAAATGATTTTTTTATTATTTTAAGAGTATGGATAAATAATATTTAAATAAATAATGATTTATTCAATTATTTGTAAATGATTTAGTCAAATTTAACAAGGAATATTATTAAATAATGATTTAAATAATTATTCCTAGAAAATAATAAGATAAATAATGATTTATCTAATTAGTTTTCTTGTTTTGGGTTAAATATTACCTGGAATATTAATTAAACAGTGGTTTAATTAATTATCCCTAGAGGAAAATCAAACAAATAAAGATTTATTTAATTATTCCTCACGGGGTTTCTTGTTTAGACTAGAAAACTTAATAAACTATGGGTTATTAACTTATTTTTCATAGTGAAAGCAATTTTACTATGGTAAAATTGGTCTTACATGGTGTACTTTAGTCCATCTAATAGTAACAGTTTAGATGACAAAAAATTGGTGTAACAGTTTTCCCCCCAATGTGCGAGCGTTAGGATCTAATTGTATGGTCGAAGTACGTTGTAAGAACTCAAACACTAGACACCGAAGGGGAGTTAGAGAGAGAGAATTATAAGGTGGACTGAAGTGAGAGAGGAAAATACCCTAAGGAGGTGAGAATTATAGGTGTGACAAGTCTATTTTATGAGTGAGTACCTATTCTACATGAGGCGGGGGAGGCATACCTATGCCCGGTGAGATAACAAAGTACAAAGAACAATGGTGCGTCTAGAGAACATGGGACTGAACTATATAGTACATTCTAGCATAAACATGGGTCAGATAAAAAACATGATAATGGATCCCACATACATATTGTGCCTGGGAAAAAAACCAGGACTTATACAATAATATATGAGTACATGAGATATAAGTACAACCAAAGAGGCCTTGTAAAACAAGAAAGGGATTTAAAAATCTGAATGATACATGCAAACAAAAAAGGTGTTGCAAGTCGCTAAGGACGGAACCATAAAATATATGGAGCTTCATCCAAGGCTATAGTAGAGAAGTCATCCGGGCACGTGCGTGGCTACTTGAAGGGCCAACCCCTCATGAGTTCTGAAACATCTGACAAAAACCCAAGAAGCACTGGTACAATATGCTGCATCACTGAACCATCAAGTATACGGATCTCGATCATGCCATAAGGAGCTAGAACTGAGAAACAATCAATTAAAATAGAGATAAAGGGTTCTTTTCCTGATCCGAGTCACCAAACAAGAGTGGAAGTTGGAACCAAGGTAGACCGCCCTCTAAACCTATCTTCTAGAATGAATAAGTTGATGTCGAAAAAAGGAGGTCCACCATAGGTGAGGCAATAAGGAATTCTCAAATAAGGCATGAGGGATAATAGTAGAGTGACTGATGGACTAACACCAGGCATGACAGTGGAATAGTGGGTACCGAGTAGTGGGTTGATGACTTCCCTTGTTAGAGCATAAGGGGCATAAATGATCTGGAAGCTACTGACTCGACTCCGTAGGGGATAGGGGATAGTATGACTAGGGGCCAAAATGTGCGACAAAAGAGAGGTACAAAGCATTGAAGGATGGAAGACTGTGGTGGGAGACAAAAGGGACTCGGGACAAACTCCATGGATGCGATGATGACTCAACTCGCATGCTCTAAACAAGGGTGACTCGATGATGCTGCCACACAGAATAGGCTTGGTGTAGACCAATAAAGAGTGAGCGAAATATGGTTACTCATGAAGAAATCAAAACGAGCATGGACAAGTATGAATTCAAAGTGTTGCCCCAAGTAAAAGTGTTGCAAGTGAAGAAATTTGATTTTGAGAAGTGGTGAAGTGACCTTTCTTGGAAAAAATGCATCTAGGTTAACTATGAAATCACCAAAAATGGAAGGATACCCATTTGAGTGCCTGCTGAGAGCTTTCCAATGGTGTAGACGGTTTTGCAAACTGAGCTATGGTTTGGTCGCAGATCACGAAAGAAAAATATGGGGTTTCTCTTTTAATAAGGCATTTTCCCTCCGATTTGATTCAATTGAAATTGTAGTTGTGGTGAATGTAAAGAGGAGAAGAGGCCTTAAATCTTGTGGTGATCGAGCAGACAAACCGACCGTTGGAATCGAGATCTGCGACTTTAAGGTAAGTGACCTTACTTGTCTAAAGGAGGCCTTAATGCTTCTTGGAAGGATGGTCCTCGTGAATAATCAAGAAAAGAATATAAGAATGAACTACTAGAGAAGGTCTATAATCATCCCCACCCATCAATTCAAACAGAGGGATCAAGTGGGAAGTATGGTATCACACAAAGTAGAATATTTTAAGATAGGGTATCAAACATCTACGATATATGGCTCACTGGAGAGGTTGGTAGGTCCAACTATCCAAGGAATGGGAGGAAAATCGACCATACCTAGATTGATGGGGTCTAGGTCGAGACTTATGGAAATAATATCATAAGGTGGCCAAGGGTGCCATCAAGGGGAGTGATTTATTATGCAAAGGTGGGAATGATGCCTCTAGCTAGAGGATTTTGTGGAGTGCCATGGTGTTCCAAGTGTTGAAATAATGGATTCAAGACTTCAGTATCGTAGGAACTAAATCCTAAAGAGGATGATGAGAAGGTATAGGGGAATAGGTTCCCCCCAAGCATGTTATGTTCATGCCAAATGTATTTAGAAAAGCGGAATTTAAACAAATTTTTATGATGTGGTTCGCCATTTATTTACATTATGGTTATCTTATGTGGGAAGAATGGAAAGATGCAGTTCGATAAAGGGAATGGGGGATTACCAATCTCTTTGGGTATTTCATATATGAAGAAAATGGACTAAATTTTTGGGTTCACATACATGGTTTCACTATCCCAAAGAGTGGATTTGGATATAATGAACTGGTGCTCACCTAGAAAACACATAGGTCGGTCAACAAAAATGTCTAGGGGACTGGGTTATTGATGTAAGATGAAGGAATGATGAATTGGATCATCCCTAGAGTGATTTGAAGTGATATGGAACTCTAGAGGTTCTTCTAAATGGGGAAGAATAATGGTACTAGAGTAGACACTAGCAGATGCATTAGGAGGGTTGTGGAGTATTGGTTCTCCTGAACTCTCAAATATGGGTGCTCCCTTACTAAAAAATTGGTTGTTAATGTAATGACCACAAGGTGTATGTGGTTCAAATGCATGGTTTCGATGTAAGGGGGGATAAATAAAGTTAGGGGTGGTAAATGCTTCCATAATGTCTTCATCGTAATAGAAGATGGGGTGACTGGTAGAAGAAAGACCACGTGATGCGGCGAAGACATATGACTCATCATAATGAGAAAAGAGGTTCACATGCGCATCATCACGGAGGGTGAATGATGAACATGTAGATGAATAATATACCAATGTTGAGCCCAAGGTGATCGCTAAAGGGATGTTAGGCGAAGCAGAAGGAGATGCCCCAGAGAGGTATTCCACCATGGGTCTCATATAATATGACAGGCAGAGGATAGTGGCTGAAGGCTCCGTCATCTCAACATCGGGAGGGGGTATGTCAATGGGAGCAATTTTGTACTCTAGTTTTTCCTCATAATAACGTGCAAGTAAGGGAGAGACGGACTCGTTGCGCTAGCCTCGTATTGGCGAACCACTTCCAAGGAGGTGCGATACTTTCTAAGGAGGGGACAAAGGTGAGTATAGTGGCCATGGAGATTAGACAAAGCACAAGGGTGATTTGTGTGAAAAATCTTGAGTTTCTTGGATGAAGCTGGTAAAGTAACATGGAATTATGGGACATAAAACTCAGGAAACGTTTCGTTGACCATGGGTTTGATAGGAGACAATTGAGGACAACTCTAGGTGGCATGACTAACAACATCACACAAAGCACACGTAGGTGTATGCTTTGGAGGCTTAGGAAGAGCTGGTGTTGTCTAGGTAGCCTTGTCCTTAGGTGCCTTTTTGCGGGCTTTTCCACCCTCACCCAAGGATTTTGCAATAGGAGTAGATTGTTGTTGAGGTGGCTGAGGCACTGAAGAAAAGGGAGGGGTCATAGCGACCGATTGGACTGGAGTGAAAGCAGCGTAAGGTTTAAGCTGACTAGGTGGGGTATTTACTAGGGGATCGATGTACCAAACTAGAATCCCCAGGGTCGTGATGGGAAGGGTCAAGGTAGCCATAACAGGTACTGAAAATACTCCGGAAAGGGGAGTAAGAAATGGTATCTGACCGGAGGGGTAATGGCCAGGCGGAATAGCTCCCAAATGGTTAAGGCTAGGGGAACTATTCCATGAGGAAAAATAGGATTAGGGACACCAACTACAGATGAAGGGCCTTGAAGAGGAGGTCCTGAAGGTTGATTCAAAGTACTAGGAGCAGGTTGCAAAGGGCGAGGCTGCTGACTAGTTGAACTATAATTTTTGAGGTCAGACCGAGATGATTGCATCATGCAAACATTTGACGAGCTAGGGTGAGAGATAGGAGGGGGAAGACTAGGGAATGAACCAAGAAAAGATGAATATTTATAGACTCTAGGTGAGAAACTATTAAAAGGTTCAACTATTTGTTTATTGGCTAGCAAAGAAATAGTGGACTCTGGAGAGGTCTGAGACTTCAGTTCATAATATGCTAGCTAATCTATAATGATAATCTTTCTTTTGTGGGGAAAGAAAGTCTTATGGTGAACCATAGATGCTACAAGAGACATCGCATAAGCGTATCTATGACCCATGTACGAAGGGTGATATTGGAAGGGTCCAACTCAAGGGATCTGAGCTGTTTCCAAACATAACATCATGTATGTGGATGCCAACTCGTCAATGATACATCGAGAGACATTGGAATTTTGGATCTTGACAGGTATTTGCAAGGTGAAGGATGTAGGAAGGGGGGGATGCACTGAATTGTAAACATAGAATAAAATCAAAAAATTATCTAAAGGATCCACAAAAACCATAGCAGTTAGTAGAGATTTTCATTGTGAAGGACACGACTGAAGGACTTCCAGCATTGACATGGCAGCAGGGGATTGCGCCAAGTCATATATTATATTGTAGGTGTGGGTGGCTTTACCAGAAGAAGCATTTCGATGTAACAGTCCTTTGGGGATATTGTTATGTAACTCTGCCTTAGGTTTAGGGAATTGTAAAGGACCAATGGGTGTCAAAATTGGCTCTTTGGGACCTCAAAATGGGGGCTCGGTTACAGACGTAGCGGGGGGCTTAGTGTACTGGCACGATCGAGTCTAAAGGTTGGGATCAGTGGTATTGTCTTGGTCAAAGTTCATCATGAGGATCTAGTAATCAGAGGTACCAGATGGGGGCAGTTGAGTGGCTTCCTGAATTTCAGGGGGTTGGACAAGCGGATATCCTTGCTGAGGGAAAAGATTGGTAAAAACAACCGGTTGGATAGGAACAACATTAGGAGGAACCAAAGAAGAGGCTTGTTGTCCTCGAGATTCTTCTTGAGCTTCCCACATTTGAAGCATCTAAGGTAAAAGGGGACAATCATGGGTATAGTGACCGTGGACACCACAACAAGAACAAGGATTATTCGTGCGAAGAGGCATGTCCTACTTGGGCTGAGCGCCTTGTTGCTGGGTTGCAGTGTTAGATGTATTCCCTTGGGGATTGTTTCCTGGATTACCTATATCGGGTTGGTTTTGGTTGCCTTTCCTCTTATATTTGGAAGTGGGAGGATCATTCACACTCTGTTGTGCATACACTTGACCACGAAGGCATGGGCTGTTATTCTTGAGAGCTTTGAGAAAGGCGATGGTAGGAGTGCTATTTGTGGTGGAGAAATTTGGAGCACCAAGGCGTAGATACGGATAATAAGAGGTTGATCAACAATGAGGTAAAAGGTTGGCGATCGAGGCCACGGCATCCAGGATGCGGGTGGAAGGGCATAATCATGAGGCATGTCGTTTCCTGGATACATGTGCACCGGAGAAAAGTATTCGATGGGTTGTTCACACTATACAGAAACCATAACCCATGGGAGGATGAGTGTACGAATGTGAAAGGGATCCAAAAATACCGTCGGAGGCATGGGATGCCCTTAGTGTGTTGGCACCACTAGGTCTAGGGAGATCAGGTAAGATGGTATAAAAATAACCAGATTGTGCGTAGATCAGGTCATATTTCAACGCAATTTGGAGGGTAGCTTCCTCGGTATGAGGAAAGTGAAATGAGACAACTTTTCTAATAGCAGGAAAAAGGGATTTGAGAAACCAATCCATGTAGACATGGTCTTCGAAAACAGGGGCTCGATATAGGCTCTTCCTTCTGTGCCATTCTTGAATATGGTCAAATAGGTGGGTGTCAGAATTTTGACGGAAAGAAGTCATGAGTTCAGTGGGTTTCATGTAGAAGCTCGAGTAAGATAGAAAAATCTTTGGCAAGGTATAAAGTGTGTATGAGAGGAGGAGGTAATTGACATACCATAAGAGCTTCTCCCGATGGCGTCTCTTGGCCAGGAATATTGAAGGCAGACAGTCATGATGATGGATTATTCGACACCACATGTGGAAAGAACGAACATTATTGGTAGGATCATCTCCACAATTTCCTTCAAACTTACATCAACTACCCAGTCCCCTAGACATTGTTGTTGATCTAGGTGAGCACCAGTTCATTATATCCAAATCCACTCTTTGGGATAGTGACACCATGTATGGGAACCCAAGAATTTAGTCCATTTTATTCATATATGCAGTACCCAAAGAGATTGGTAATCCTCCATTCCCTTTCTCAAACTGAATCTATCCACTCTTCCCATAGAAGATAACCATAACGTAAACAAATGGTGAACCACATCATAAAAATGTGTTTAGATTCCACTTTTCTAAATACATTTAGCATGACCATAACATGATTGGGGGCACCTATGCCCCTATACCTTCTCATCATCCCCTTGAGGATTTAGTGCCTATGATACTGAAGGCTTGAATCCATTATTTCATCACATGGAACACCATGGCACTCCACAAAATCCTCTATCTAGGGGCATCATTCCCACCTTTTCATATTAGATCACTCCCCTCCATCGCATATTCTTGGGGGAAATATCCCATACTTGGGGGAATGATGGCACCCCTAGCCACCTTCTCATATGATTACCATAAGTCTCATGCATACACTCATTAAATATGTTACTTTCATGCATACACTCCTCCATCATAACTATGTTGTCCTCTATTGCTCCACTCCCTCCATGAAAGCGTTGTTGATTTGGTCAAATTTGACCTTGTCCACATGCTTTAGCCCCTGTTCACACCTAAGGGTGCTTTATTCAACTGATATAATGATCCACATTCACATGAGAAGTGGTTTTTATTCCTACTAAAGAGATTTATGGGTCTCTCTACTCACTTATTCACCTAACTTTCAATCAAAATAAAAAATTAATATTCCAACCAGAGGGAAGCTAATTAGGAATATTACAACATGAAAGACCTAGGACTGATGCACTATTTCCTAGGCTTGGAGGTCTTGCATAGGCCGGGTGATATTTTCCTTTCTCAAGGAAAATATGTCGTGAATCTCTTGGAGAGATTTGGTATGGTGAATTGTAAGTCTGTTTCGACACCGATGGAACTCAACTTTAAGAAGTTGTGTGGAATCGTTGTTGGGCACGTGCTGGAAAATCCTACCAAGTATCAACAACTCGTGGGGGCACTGATGCTCCTAGTGAACTCCCATCCAGATGTATGCTTTTTCGTCAACACTTTCAGTCAAGATATGGTTGATCCTCATCACATTCACTAGATTGGTGCCAAGAATCTACTATGATATCTTCAGGGCACAATCAACCATGGGATGAGATACACTGTTGGGAGTTTGATACTCCGTGGATATTATGATGCTGATTGGGATAGTAGTGTGGTCGATCGCAAGAGCACATCTGAATGATGCTCCACCTTGGGTTCCGCTTCGATGTCTTGGATGAGCAGGAAGCAGAAGTTAGTGGCTTTGAGAACCACTGAGGCCGGATACATTCCAGCTAGTATGGTTTGTTATGAAGTTGTTTGGTTGTGAAAGCTCTTCAGTGAGTTGTTTGGGCATGAGCTAGATACCACCATTTTCCTTTGTGATAACTAGAGTTGGATTCGTCTTTCGAACAACTTCTTTCAAATAATCTCGTGTTCCACGATCAATCAAATCATATTGGTATCAGGTATTATTTTTTATGGGATATGGTACAGTGAGGGGTTGTAAGGATAGATCATATTGGAACTGATGAGCAGGTCACAAATATTTACATGAAGCCCATAGGGAAGGTAAAGTTCCTAACCTTCCGTGAGAAGCTTGGAATTGTGCAAAGACCCTATTATGAGTGTCTTGCTTGCGTTGGAATATGAGTTCTGGGATCTCCAAGGGGCTTGGGGATATATTCTTGGAGATATAAGCACACATGGGGCTAGGCTTGTCGAACCTTGTTGTGCTTATGCCCCACCGTTATGATATTGAGTTGGTTCACCTCTCTTTGATTTATGACCCACACACATCCTACCCATGGAGTTTCAAACTCATGGGAAGTACCTCTCATTTGGAAAATGAGTGGGAAATGTGGATAGACACCAATAGCAAGACCAATGGATGCATTGGAGATTGCCATACTCTCTATGTCTAGGATGGCACATGTCCAAAAACTTGATCTGTGATCAAGTATGATGGTTTCTTACCTCTAAACTAACTTCGAATTAGTAAACTAAATTCAGGTTAGTATGTGACTCCTTTTGATTCTATTAAGGTTTTATCCTCTAAAATTACTTCATGTCAGTAAACTAACTTTGGGTTGGTATGTGACTCCTTCTGATTCTATTGAGGTTTCATCCTGTAAACTAAATTCGGGTCAATAAACTAACTTCGGGTTAGTATGAGACTCCTTTTGAGTCTAAGAGAGGTTTCAAACTCTAAGCTGACTTCGGATCAGATGAGCGTGATGGCTTTGAGACTCACCTTTTGTTATATTTGACAATAAGAGCCAGCAAAGCAAGTTATGAAAGTATTACGCATGATGCTAGATGATAATACACAATGGTACTGATGGATGACACATGTGGGTAGATGGAGTTCTCCCTAGTTGAGAGGGAGTGTTAATTCTTGAAAAATAGGTCCAAACTCCATGTTGCACTACTCCTATGATGATGACAATATTTTTTTTGGATTCCTCTTTCCGAGAGGTGAAATATTGATCTAAAGATCATCTTGTTTGGATGAGAAGAACATATATTTTTATTTTATTTTCCACACATGTGCAAGGTTGCCCAGATTTGTAAGGTAGGCTCACATGCCTAATAGATGTGTCACACACCCTCACTGATGGATATAAATTGGAGAGACTTGGAGGGCATTTGATCATCAACTAATCACACATTCTCTCATTGTAATATGATTGGTTCGATTTCCTTTGGAGGCCTCTTTCCTTCACACACGTGAAGCTAGAGCTGTTGAAAATCTACGGATCTGTTTAGGGTTGTTTTGCTGAAGCGTTGACCAGAGTTGACTGTTGTCAAACCTTGTCCATTTGACCTCCAATTAGCTGAAATTTCAATTTTTGAAGGTCATACATCTAAGCACAAAAATCGAGGGAAAAGGAGCAATTTTACCACAACCCTAATCTGCAATGTTGACCTTTTGTTCACTATCCTGCGATGACTTTTCTGCATTGACTTTTGGTTGACCAGTGTTGAATTTTGATGAGCTGTCTTTGAGGGATGTGGATGTGACACTTGGAGGGTTGGCTAATCAAAGAAATACTTTGTTGGCTAAATCATCCTTTTGACTACCATAACACACACTATCATATATCTTTGTTTTACAAGAAAAATTGTAAAATCTGATCTATATTATTGGCTTGTCTTCTGTTGATCTATTATTGTGTTCTATCAAAATTTTACATTCATGTTTATGTGATTTCTAAATTGAATCGCGTGGAAGAAATATTGAAGTAAATTTTCATTAAGCATAGAACAAACCATGTCATTTTAAATTTAACAACATGCCTTCCTCCGTGCATAAATATAGCTACCATAACATACTCATTCACCTTTTTCTCCACTTTGAAGGGTTGTTGCATGTTTGATAATGAAAAAAATGGTTCCTGATTGATATTCATATTTAATTCCTCAAAGTCCATTTGTTAACCCTTTTCCTACTATAAACTCTTGCCACTTGCTATCATGTCATGGAATGTTGTTTCTACCACTAAAAATGATGCTATGAATTTCCTTAAGTACTATGTTGTCCCAACAAAACTCGTAACGTTAGAAGCATTAGTAGGAACCAAAATTTTCATGAAGGCATCAATATTCGTAGGATCTCTCTTCAACTTTGTTCCACCTATAACGTACCGAATAAAAACCAAATACTATTGTGCAAACTCACACTTCTCTATATTTATTGCAGCAAGTGCTTCTTTAATGTATCCAACACCTACATCGAATGTGAGTTGTGCTCCTGCTAAGTAGAAAATAGAAAATAAGTAGATACTAGTATATCATCCAAATAGAAAATAAATAATGAATATATAAAAAAGTGTAGTATATAATTCATTAACCTCATGAATGTAGCTAATGTATTGCATAGGCTAAATGACATTACTAACCTCTCATACAAACCTTTCCTAGTTTTCAAGGTGGGCTCCTAGGTACCTTTTTCTTTGACTCTAACCTAGTCATGTCCAGACTTTAAGTCCAACTTGGTAAACTATTTCAATTCATACAACTGATTTTTAAATTCATCAATCCTAGGTAGGGGGTACTTATTATTGAGTTTGGTTTTTATTAGGGCCCTCTAATCAATACAAATCCACCAAGTCTCATCCTTTCTTGGCACAATGATGATGGGTGGTTGACATGGTGATGTACTAGTTCAAATGATGCCCTACATCAGTAGTTATTTAAATTGTTTCTTCACATTAATTTCTTATATAATAGAATACATGTAAATCCCAATGTTTGGAAATGGGTATTCTAGTGTAACTAGGATATCAAGCTCCACTTCCCTCTTAGTTGGTAACCCTTTAGGAT
The DNA here is from genome assembly GCA_034641835.2 of Pinus albicaulis. Classification (NCBI taxonomy): domain Eukaryota; kingdom Viridiplantae; phylum Streptophyta; class Pinopsida; order Pinales; family Pinaceae; genus Pinus; species Pinus albicaulis. The sequence goes on along the minus strand of CM076577.1, from coordinate 793,476,775 downwards.
TTGGGAACACATCCTTGTCTACCTATAACAATTCTTCTAGATGTTGTTTTTATTTATTAGTACACCCCTCCTTGGATTCCTTTACTCTTACTAACTACTCTACATACTAAATCTCTCTTAAAAATAGTAAAAAATACTTCTTGCTAGTACTGATCAGTTTCTTGGCTTGGTTTCTGCTTACTAACAATTTTTTTGAATTTCCTTTGCACACATTGATGGTGAGAAATTTTCCATCCATGAAGAGATAGTATTGATTAGTTCTCTACATGAATATTGCATCATGCATGTACATGTAGGGACTTCCAAAAACCACTCCACATACATAACGGGGAAATATATGTAGTTCTACTACATAAATGAAATTAACATTGATAGAAAATCCAATATCACACTATTTTTTTACCATTAACTCTGCATCCTTATTTATCCATACTAATGGATATCGACTTGGATGATAAAATAATTCTAATCCCAATTTATTGAATAACTCTACTGCAATGAAAATAAACCATTATCCTTAGTGAAGAATAGCATTAATATTTATCTTCTTGATCTGCATCTATTTGTGGAAGAGTTTGGTCATTTATTTTTCTTCATGTTGCTAGAGGCTACTGATATTCATCTCCTTCAACATTGATATACATGTGATCTTATCATCTATGTAAGTATATTTTGAGATAGTTTCTCGATTCAATATCCATGAGCTTCATCTTATTATTATATGTTTTTATTATTTGGGCTAAAATCTAAATTTAACTTCCAACACTTCTTGTCTGTATAATCATCAAGGTTATATTGGTTATTGCAATCCTTAAACTAGTGTCTTGTGGGTACTATATTTTTATTTTTTACCTCTTTCTAATTATTCTTACCCTCCTTATAAGAATTTTGGTTCTCCTTCCTCTTTTATCCAAGTAATTACCCTTTCTTTTGTCCTATTTTCTGTAGGTATTGTATAAATTTGAATAACTGATATATTATTCACCGAGATTCTCCTGATCACACACTATTTTAGCTTCATGCACAATACAAAATCTCTTCTACCATTGATCATTACATGCTGAAATAAAATCAATTGCATGTACACATTAAAGCCATAAAAATTCACACATATGAACACAGTATGTAATGGGAAAGCTTAAAGCTGAAAACCCCCAACTATCTGTATATTATATATGTCATAGATATTATGTAACAATAATTGTACAAAGCTCCTCACAAGCTCTCAATACATTCTTCAATTTCTACACACTAATCAAGCTAGATCTAGCAAAACACATGCTCCAATCTCTGCCACTTGATAGCCTGCCTCTACTGTGCAATCCCTGCTGAAGAATGCCTCTTGATGAGTTCAAATTACCCTAGCCTTGCTCACGCAGTCTTTAAAGGCATCTCTACTGAGCGTTGGATGCAAACCATGCATCACTCTATAATCATGAATCGATATTCATACTTTCCTTTCACCCACTTCCGCATCAAGTCTCCACTGAAACTGTCCATGCACTGAAGTTAAATAATGTATTCTTTAGTTGATTAATGAGTTTATAATTAGTGAATTAATTAATAATTAATTCACACCACTCTCACTAGTGTATCAATCAGTTAGACTAGATACAACTAGCTCAACTATGTTTAGATTAGTTAAACTGAACACAACTCCATTAACTTCCTTAATCAACTCCACCAAACTCTCTCACATGAGTTCTAACAGAAGTATTCATGCAATAGCTCCACTTAACCCTTAGGAATAGCGTAATTCCTTCTGTTAGCTCCTGTGCTACATCCGTGCACTTAACTGAAGTGCTCCAAGAGAATAAGATAATGTTTAGAGTCCAAATATTATTAAGAGCTAATAATATTCGACATATCTATTTTTAGACTGGCAATCTAAAAATAGATTCTGCCCAATATGTCTAAAAATAGAAGTACATCTATTTTTCCAACTTGACCAACCATCCACAAATAGCATCCTGCAACTCATATAATATGATCGACATGTCTAAAAATAGACATAGTCTAAAAATAGACTTTGCGACAAAAATCACCTGTGTGGCCCCCACCTAGTTTTGGTGATCACTTTCCAACTAGGATCAGGAATGATGTTTCAGGATGCCTCCACTATTTCTTGTTGAAATCTTCAACAAGTATTGTTCCTATACACAAGTCTTGTCCACCAATCTAGGCTTAAATAGCATCACTTGCTTCTAAATATGGATTTGTAAACCTCCAATATCGTTAAGGAGTACATACAAAATATTTAGGGATATACCCAACATTATGGCCATCTTTCTGAACTCTGTGTATCTTGTACACTCATCCTTTACTTCTACCTAATGTTGTTCCACCAGATCTAGTAGTCCTCTAGATACTTTATAGGGTAAAATTGTGACTTTATGAGGGTTTTAAATTCCTCGCACTCAGTCAATGGAATATCTCCCTCCAACCTCAAGGTCTCTATGCTACTTTCCCACCAAGTTAAGGTGTGACCCTTTAATTTTAGTCATGAAAATGAAATCCTCTATTCTTACTCTATATGATGAACAATGATCTAAACTTATAATTACTGCAACTAGGGACTTATCTTCAAAGTGTTGATATAACCATGTTAAGGTTTAATATAAATATTTTCTTCCATTTTTAATATGGATTGGTTCATGAAAAATGAACTGGGTTGATCTTTTGCAAGTCATTTCTTTGTCTCACTCTCCATTTCTTCCCAATATCTTAATCTCCCCTGTGATCAGACTGTTTGCATCGCAATTCCCATATTATCTAAATAACTTGAGCTTATTGGTCAAGGATGCCATGATGATATTCACATTATCATTTACATCTCTAAATTTTCTTAGCCATGAAAATCTCCTCTCTATAAGATCACAAGGGTCAATTATAGATTCATCTTTCATGACTAGGGTTTTGTGGATTTTGGCTTGTCGATCAAAATCCCCTGCAAATATCGACAATATACCCAATGAAAACTATGCTCATACCAATATGATTCATAAAATTCCATGGATATTCTAGTGGATAGTTTGTCACAAAAAATATGATAAATTTTAGTTAAAAATTTCTAAAATCTACACTATGAGGGTTTATTTCTCTTTATATTTCTAGATCTATAAATTACTATTTATTTCAAATAGATGTATTAGCGAAAAATTCAACCTAAAAGTTCCCATAAAATTTCCATGTACATAATTTTTAAACCAATCAAAATCATTTAAATTTAAAAAAAGATACATGTAAATATGTTGGAGGGAAAAGAAGAAAACTACCTTTTTTAATTGTATTTTTGGTTTATCTCCTTATAGGTTTACTCAAATTTCAATTGTTGACAGTCATTTGAAGTGAAATTAAATTCCACACCCAACGATTTCCCATTATGCATACTTTTTAGAAGGCCCACATTGATAGAAATCGAAGATACATTAAGAAAAACATGTTCAATGAGCTTTTTCAATTTATCTTCAATTTTTTTCATTGTAAGTCTTTTCAGAAGTAGGCATAATGGGTACTTGTTGGATGCATAATTTAATTTGTATCCAAAAAGTATCTACACTTGATATCTGAGTAAACCTATGTCGAAATTTTAATACAATTATGTATTTCTTGGATTCTCTTGATCTAACAATTATATGCCACTGTTAAATACAGTATCCTTATACTAAAATTAGGATTGCAAACACATGAAGAAAGATCAATCACATATAAAATGATGTTTTTACTGGGAAATCATAAATCTAAAAACCCCAATATCATATATTAAGTATATATCATGGATCATGAAACAATATCATACAAAATTCTAATCCAAGAGCTCTCAGTACAATATACAATCGTCTCACATTGTCATGCAAAAATTGGCTAATACATGCACCAATTTACTGCCTCTTGACAGCCTGCCTCCACTGCGCAATCCCTGCTAATCACAATCCTTGAATGAATGAGATATGGCCTTGCCTTGACTGCGAAATCCTCATTGGAATCTCCAATGTGTGTGTGGTTGCATGAGTGCACCCACTAATGTCACAACAGATAGTCAAACTCTCCCTTTCACCTATCTCTCAAATGGGTCTCCACTGGATCTGACATGCATGTAGTTAACAATAGTAAATATTCAGTTGCATGTGAGATCACTCCATGTGAATTAATTTAATATTTAATTCACTGATCTCTCACTAGTGTATCTTTAGTTACAACTAGCTACAACTAGCACAACTGAGTTTAAGTCACTTAACTGCATTAAACTACTTTACAACTCACATAACTACACATCCAACTCTATTAAAACTTTGTATCACTCAATTACAACGAATTCCACTTGCATGTCCCACCATCCAACCTAGGTTTTCCACATCAGTTAACTAAAATCAAGTGCTTCAAGAGAATAGATTACTATTTATTGTCCAATTATTATTAAGAGATAATAATAACCAACATGCATTCTATTTTTAAACATGTGATCTATAAATAGACTTCTCCCATGCATCTAAAAATAGAAACTCATCTATAAATAGAATTTTCTCAACCATCTATAAATAGACTCCCGCTATAAATAGAATTTTCTCGACATTCTAAAAATAGACATACACCTAAAAATAGCATGTGGGCTCCACCTAGTGTAGGTGCTTAATTTTCACTAGGATCATCATATTTTTGAATCTCCACAGTCTCTCTCAACAAGAAAGGGATTATCCTTCACCCCAATCCTACCTCTATGATATTCGAATTTTCTCTTGTTGAGTGCCTTCATCAGAATATCTGCATCCTGATCCTCTGTAGGAATGTACTGAAGCAACATGATCTTCTGTTGCACACAATATCTGATATCATGATACCAGATATCTATATTCTTAGATCTATTATGAAGCACATGATTAATGGAGAGTTTAATGCAAATTTGATTATCACAATGAATCACTTTAGGATCTAAATGAGAACCAAACAAACCAACCAGGATCTTTCTCATCCAGACAGCCTCACATGCAGCTTGACTTGCTACCATGTATTTCGCTACTACTGAACTGAGTGCCATGGATCTATATTTCCTTCTGTACTAAGGAATAGCTATAGATATGATACTGAATTCCCCTCCTAATGTGCTCTTTCTGTCCGTTGGGCTTCCCACTGAATCTGCATCCATGAATCCATGCAAGTTCACCTCATCCATTTGTCTGTACCATAAGCCATACTTAGATGTGCCCCTGAGATATCTTAGGACATGCTTTCCCGCCTTCCAAAAGAGCTTGGTAGGCTTAACCATCGCTTGACTAAGATAGTTCACCGCATAGCATATGTCTGGTATTGTATTTACTAAATACATTAGCAAACCCACTAGTTGTCGATAGACAGTAGCATCCACTACCTCTCCAGATGTAGCGTCCTCTTTCCTCCAGTTTCCTGGAAGAGGAGTATCCATGGATTTGCAGCCCTCCATGTGAAACTTACCTAGTATCTCCCTTGCATACTTGCCTTGAGACACAAAAATTTCACCATCTCGTCGCCGTATTTCCAATCCAAGGAAATAATGAAGGAGGCCCATATACTTCATCTCAAACTCCTTTGCAAGGTCATATTTGCATGACTGTATCATCTGATCATCACCAGTCAGTATTAAATCATTAACGTAAACAACAGTGATTAAAATCTTACCCTCCACCACAATCTGGTAAAGGTTTGCATCCGCCTAACCCTTAGTGAAGCCAAGTCGGATGAAATAGTTTTCAATCTGAGTGTAACAAGCACGGGGTGTTTGCTTCAGCCAATATAGCGCTCTTTTGAGTCTGCACACATGCGACTCGCTGCTAAAGATCTAAAATCCTTCATGTTGCTCAATGTACACTTCTTCCTTAATGATCCCATTAAGGAGCATAGTCTTCACATCCATCTGATGAATGTGCCAACCCATCTGCGTTGAGAGAGCAAGGATGGTCCTTATGGAAGAATACCGTGTGACAGGTGAAAAGGTTTCTTCATAATCAATCCCCTCCATCTATGATAAGCCCCGGGCAAAAAATATGGCCTTGTATTTCTCAACACTCCCATTGGCAGCTTGCTTTACCTTGTAGATCCATCTTGAGCCTACCACTGATTTATCAACCGGCCTTGGAACAATTTCCCAAGCACTGTTTCTAACAATGGAGTGATACTCCTCCACCATTGCATCTACCCATGTGGGCTCCTACACTGGTTCCTGAAAGGAAGATGGATTATTCACAATACATTTGCTCATGAGAGCCATGTATCAATTGAATCGGTCAAGAGAGTGTCTCTGTCTGCGTTATGAAGTAGGGAATCCTACATTCTATGCTGCATCAAGCTTCAGCCTCTCAGCTTCTGTGGCATGCCTTCTGCCAGTTTTTATGTTTGGCTCTGTGTGAGTGGAATCCTCCATTCCATGAACCTCCTCCTATGGTTGATCCACATCTAGAGACTCATCTTTTGGAACCAAAAGTTTCTCCTCTGCATTTAATTATAGCTCCCTCTGAAGCGACAACTTCATGGCTTTCTCCTCATTGAATTTTATATCTCGTCGCAGAACAGTCATTCAACTATTTGTAAAATACACACGATAATTATGAGATATTTATGTGTACCCCACAAATATCCCAACTTCAGCAGTTGGCTCCAGCTTCTTCCTGGCATTCTTGGTCACATGCACATAAGCAGATGATCCAGAAATCTTAAAGCGATAAAAATCTAGTTTCTTACCAGTAAAAGCTTCTTCAAGTGTACTCATGCCAAGTACTCTATGAGGAAAATGGTTTTTCACATAAACCATAGCATTTCATGCTTCCGCCCACAAATGCATTGGTAGGCCTTGATCATCCAGCATTGCTCATGCAGCACCCACGATCATTTTGTTCTTCCTCTCCGTGACCCCATTTTGTTATGGGTTATGAGGCACTATGAGTTCTCTTCGAATTCATTATTTTCTACATAAGTCTTTGAATTACTTTGTGATGTATTCTCCATGATTATCTCTCCACAGAGCCTTCACTTGCTTCCCCGAATCTTTCTCAGCCAATTCCTTACACTCACAGAAATTTGAGAATGTTTGATCCTTCTTCTACATCAAGAAGATCTAGCATTTACGAGAAATTCCATCAACAAAAATAACATAATACCTGTGTTTTTCTATTGAAGAAACCGAGAATGGTCCACACACGTCTGTGTGAACTCTCTCCAAGATCACTGAAGCATGGTTCTCCTTTTCATGAAAGGTGAACTTTGCATACTTCCCCATGGTGCAACCCTTGCAGTGATCTAACTGAGAAATTTTTCCCATTGTAAGTCTAGTAGATATTTGTTGCATGACTTTCAAAGCTCCATGATTAAGATGGCCCAATCACCTATTCTGTAATTCACCCTCATCCCGGTTCACCACTTTTTCCACCTTTACCATCATGGCAATGCAGCCTTCTACCTCCAGCTTAAATAGATTCTTGACTCGAATCCCTATCCTCTTGGCTTGACCATTTTTTTTTTGTCGCAAGAAATATTTTCCATCACTAAAAAAAAATTCATAGCCTCTGTCCTCCAACATTGCGAATGAGACCAATTTTTTCTTTAGACCTAGAACATGCATAACATCTTTCAATAGAAATGGTTTACCTGAATCCCTCTCAAAGGTAATGGTACCAATTCCGGTCACACTGTATCGTCCATTGTCGTACATCTCTATATGCATCTGGAGATCTTTGTCCTCCAAGTCACTGAAAATCTCATCTCCTGTCATGTGGAAGTAAGAAACACTATAAAGATACCACACCAATCCCATTGCACTTGAAACCAAGCATACGATTAATAAGAAATCAAGCTCAAATTTCGAGGCAACGGCCTCACCAGCTACAGCTCCAGCAGCCTTCTTGTTCTTCTTATTCTGTGGGCAGTTAGTGGCAAGATGCCCATGTTTGCGACAGTGAAAACACTTCACCTTGGAAAAATCTAGCTTCTTGCCTTTAGCCTCGAATTTTGAGTGGAATTTCTTCCCCTTCCCTTTCCTCGCCTTGGAAGCCAAAGCACAATCATCTTCATGATCATTCTTTGATGAAGAGCCATCTCTGGTGTTCTACCTGAACTCCTCCTGCACTAGATCTGACTACAATCGCTCCCAATCTAGAAATTTTTCCCATCTGTTAATAGAGTCTTGATAACTGTGCCAACTCTTAGGAATTCCAAAGAGAGCCAAGCTCACCAAATCATCACTAACAACCATGATTCCCACACTCCCAAGTTCATCCTGACATTGGACAAACTTTGTGAGATACTTGGGAATATTGTCACCCTTCTCCATCTTGATCTTTCTGAGTTTATCCTTCAATGCCAATTTCCTATGGTCATTGTTGCTTTGGAAAAGATCCATCAAAGCCTTTTTTTATCACAAAATCAGACCTGATAAGCTTCCAATCAAGTTAATCTCATGTAATTGTTTCAGACCAATATTTTTTCTGAGGCTTAGCCTCCTCAACCTGAGAGGGTTCTCTCAAGGGTTTATGATTTTTGATAAATATGTAGATGGCTAGCTCTATATGGGATAAAAATAGATAAATGATATAAAATAGTTGTAAATCACATTAGGAAGTGTACATTGGTCTTATGGAGTCATGATAGCTTCAGAAAAACCAAAATAATCTACCTAGCATGGAAGTCAAGGCATATCAGAGTTCAAGTCAAGGAATAAACATGTAGAACAATGAAACACACAGTCCTTTTGTCTATGAAGGAAGTCAAAGCATCATTGATGAATTCTGAGTAACATAAGCAAACACCACTAAAATATAATATTGAAAAGATGCCATCATAACAAGAACATACAAGAACTCCTTATGAATCTTGAGTTGTCTAAGTAGAAATTTTGTATTAGGCTGAAACAGTCACTTACAATAAACAAAGTCTTTTTGCTAAAAAATGTCCAACCCTTTCTATTTCAACTCCTTGATATTTTATAGATCATTTCAATCATAAGATAAGCTTATCCAAAACTAGATACATAAAATTCCTATGCTTTGACACCTATTCTAACCATAAAACATGGTATTTATTACAAACACGACTGTAAAACTAATATAGAGTCCTATTACAAATAGAATTAGAACTCTTTTGATTCCACTCAAAACAACTTTATCTAAAATTAATTTCATCATTTTCCACCTATATTTCCATTAAGTCTAATCCTGATGATGAATTCCAACTTGTTATGACCATAATGCTGATGATGTTGATCTCTTGCAATTTTGGAAACTTCTCCCCTGTTTTTAGGCTTAGGATTATTTTAGTTTCTTGAGATATTCTGATCACTTCTAACCCATAACATCGAGGCTAATTTATGTCAAGAACATGATTAGCATATGTCCCAAGTCATTCCTTCATGCCAGCTATGTAAAACCACTTCAAATTTCTCAAAATAGTGAAAATAGATCTGCGCTACGAAAGCAGCATAGTTTCGTAGCGCTTTTCGTAGCGCAATCTTTTTACCAATTTTCCTTCAAAATTTAGCTTCTTTTCTTTCAGGGTTACTTTGATATTCACTTAAAATAGCTTCCTTAGAAATTTCAAGTCAAAATAGATGATATTCCCTCCAAAATTTTATAAGAAAAGGGTGAAAAAGTTGCTACAGTAGTTTCGTAGCATTTCACCCTTTTTTCACTACAGGTGCTATGAAACTGTTGTGTAAGAATTTTTAACCAAATTTTCATAGAATTTAAAACAAAAAGGTGCCATGCCTTCAGAAAATCATTGGCTTCATCAAAACCATCAGCTATTTGGACTAAAAAACATAACCTTCACAAAATTTAATCCTCATTTTCAATTTTCAGTTTGCTTTGAATTTGTCATTTTGTACCTGTACTCTTTAGTTCATCTTGAGACTGTTTTAATTGCAGCTCCAAATCCTCCACTTGGCATCTTAGCTTTCTATTACTGGCTCTCAAATGGGTTTCGATCACTCTAACATTTTTTTCTTCTTTAATGGCTGGAACTATCCATGTAAAGAACTGTTGTGCACTGCTTGGGATCTTTGACCTAGCAATTGTTTTACCTTCCCCAACATCCTTCATCCTCTTGAATTCTGTCTTTTCAATTTTGTGCTTTCTTTCCATCTTTCTCATCATTTCCATCTCTTGATTTGCTAGCTTCAACCTTTCTTCCAGCAGTTGACACTCTGACATGTGTTCCTTTCCCTTCACTATCTTGTTGGTTGCATGCTCCACTATAGGTGATGAGAGATCAACCACCTATTCAGGTACTTTGGTTGTTTCAATAGTTACTTGGATATCTTTACTTCCTTCTTGGAGTTTCTTTTCATGCCTGGTTAAAGGTTTCCTAGCTTAAAAAACAAAAGCTGCATTCTCACCTTCAAATTCCAATTTCTTTGCTGATTTCATTTTTCTCTGTTTGGGTTCATCCACTTCAATGAAATCTGCCTGCACAATATGTGATTCTTCTATATCAATTGCATGACATATATCATCCAAATTTCCTTTCATCATAGCACTGTCCTCTATCACTGAAACAACTACGTTTTCCTTTGATGATGCTACTTGACTTCTTTTCTTTCTCTGGATCTCCTGCTTACTGGCCACCTATTTTTGTTTTGTTTCTTTGACCCTTTCTACTTTTTGTTTTTCAAGTGATGGGGTTTTTACAACAAGAACTGATGATTTCTCAGTTCTATCTTCAACCTATTTCCTTGGTTTCAACTTCACAAACCTCTTTGCTTTAGTAACCACTGGCTGACTGGATTCTACTACTGGTGGTGAATGATTCCCCTTAATATTAGGGTTTCTAGCTGGGGTTAGGGCTTCCATTTCAAATCCACTCATAAATAGAATGCTAATCCATATTTATTTTCTGAAGCTCATTTAAAACCAGTAATTTTATCAAACCGTGATGAAATAGAGATGTTTCACAACCATCATATTTAGCTTGGACTTTGTTAGCCATTTTGGCAAGACTTCTATGCAAGTAAAATGGTAAATCTAATGATATCATACCTGTGAAATGCAACAACAATTTGAAATGATAAGTGTAGACTTTATGGTACCTGCCTTCACATGTGAAATATCTTTGGATGTTGAATAGCAACTTTTCATAGTTTTCCTTGATATAGCTTCTGGGTATTACATTGTTCAGGTCCATGTCTACATATTCATGTTTCATAAACTCCTTGCATGGCTCCATGTCAAATATAAATCCTTTAAACCAAGATTTTTGTCCCCTTGGTATCTTTGTCACAACAGCTATGATCTCAGGTGTAACTGGCATATTTATCATTAAAAATTTGGTAGTGGTTCCAATGAAATGTAAAGAAAACTCTTTGGACGCCTGAGTGTGGCAACCCTGTAGCTTTTCACAAAATTTGAGATAGTCAGCTTTGCTAAAATCCTCCATTACCATTTGATCCTCCATAATAGAATTTGCATTCTCAGGCTCGTATCTTAGACAATGTCCCCCTCTGTGGACCTTCTTTTCCTCTTCCATGTTTCTTGTAAAGAAAACATGTTAGCTTCTCTAAAACCTGTAAAACAACCTTGCTTGATATGATGAACAACCTCACTTGATACTAGTGAGAGTTGTCTTTGAATAAAACAGCCACAAACTTATCCTTACTGCTTCAGAGCTTGGACAACATATGTGAAGGTAAATGAAATAGATATGACTCAATTAGGCAAAAAAAAATCAAATTAGAGATGTCACTGCATGACCAAATGATCTTTTATTGATATCCTATCATGACTATGATGACCGTAGGACAGGTAAGTACATCGAATCTAGTAACTAATTGACTCACCATACCCCTATCATTTCATTCCCCAACTGAAACTGACAGATCCCAGCTTATTTGACACGAAATCTAAGAAAATGCGCTTTCGTAGTGCTCACAGTGTAATTTTCTCACTTTGCGCTATGAAAGTAGCAGCGCTTTCGTAGCAAAAAACTCACTTTTTTAACTTATGGCGCTACAAAACTATGGATTTGTGGCTAATTGGAGAAAAGTTGCCCAAAACTTAGATGACCCTTGAATGAAAAATGTGAACTTTTTGACTATGGAATGGACCTATAAAGACCTTATTTGAATTCTGATGGTGAACACTAAACCTCTAAAACTATGAAATACCCTTAACCATGCTAAAATGACTTTCAAAACTATTTATACCATGATCAAAACAGAGTTGGCATACCATGTTTTGAAAAAAAAAATTGGTGATAACACCTTCCACATAGCATATGGAGTGGCTTTTCCATGAAGGCTTGAGACAATATAGTCTCGTACACCTTCCAATAGAATCCTTCTTGTCTTTGCTACTTTCTTTTGCTAGGCATCAAGTAATGCAGCATCCATCAAAGTGGGCTGAGGAACATCACTATCGATGAATTCCTTCAAGCGATTATATTCAAGCACCGCCACCATCCTATCCTTCCATGAAATATAGTTCAAGCTTCCATCAAGTGCATACTCTAGCCACAAACCATTGAAATTCTTGCAGCAAATTTGAATTGTTTCCACCAACAAACTCAGCTACTACTTCAATATTGCAATCTTCTTTGCTCCGATACCATGCAGAAAATTTTAATACAATTATGTATTGTCTGGATTCTCCTAATCTAACAATTATATGCCATTTTTAAATAAAGAACCCTTCTACTAAAATCTTTGCGGAAATTTAATCACCAATTGCAAACACATGAAGAAAGATCAATCACATATAACACGATGTTTTTACCGGGAAATCATAAAGCTAAAAACCCCAATATCATATATTAAGTATATATCATGGATCATGAAACAATATCATACAAAATTCTAATCCAAGAGCTCTCAAGACAATATACAATCGTCTCACACTGTCATGCAAAAATTGGCTAATACATGCACCAACTTACTGCCTCTTGACAGCCTGCCTCCACTGCGCAATACCTGCTAATCACAATCCTTTAATGAATGAGATATGGCCTTGCCTTGAGTGCGAAATCCTCATCGGAATCTCCAATGTGTGTGTGGTTGCATGAGTGCACCCACTAATGTCACAACAGATAGTCAAACTCTCCCTTTCACCTATCTCTCAACTAGGTCTCCACTGGATCTGACATGCATGTAGTTAACAGTAGTAAATCTTCAATTTCATGTGAGATCACTCCATGTGAATTAATTTAATATTTAATTCACTTATCTCTCACTAGTGTATCTTTAGTTACAACTAGTTACAACTAGCACAACTGACTTTAACTCACTTAACTGAGTTAAACTACTTTACAACTCACATAACTACACATCCAACTCTGTTACAACTTTGTATCACTTAGTTACAATTAAGTCCACTTGCATGTACCACAAACCAACCTTAGAACTCCTAATTCCTTCAGTCAACTAGTTTTCCACATCAGTTAACTGAAATCAAGTGCTTCAAGAGAATAGATTATTATTTATTGTCCAATTACTATTAAGAGATATAATAACTGACATGCATTCTATTTTTAGACATGTGATCTATAGATAGACTTCGCTCATGCATCTAAAAAAGAAACTCATATATATATAGAATTTTCTCAACCATCTATAAATAGACTCCCACTATAAATAGAATGCTCTCAACATTCTACAAATAGACAGACACCTAAAAATAGTCTGTGGGGCCCACCTAGTGTAGGTGCTTAATTTTCACTAGGATCATCATCTTGTTGAATCTCAACAACCTATATGGAGATAAGAGAAAAATACAATAAAAAATATTTTTCTTCTTTTCCCTCCAAAATTCATAACTCTGATTTTATTATTTTTCCTGAGGGGTGCACTTTTAGGCTTAAATTTCCTGTAATGAAAATTATAATTATGTAGAAAATAGATAACAATGAAATAAAATATCATAAAACAAAATTTGACACAAGATATGACTTGTGAAACTCATTCACGAGAAAACCTAGCTAGAAGGTGATATTGTTCGGCTGTCTTTCTTTGAATAGAAAATGGTTGAAAGAAAAAGCATGCAATCCATATGCCATGTGGACTACTATAGTTAAAAGATACTCTTTCTATGATCTCTCCCAGCTCTCTCATATGCTCTATTCATCTATAGAACAAATTTCACTTGAAAATAATGGATCTCCTTTTCCTCTTAGTGGTCTGGTATAACACAACTCCAGATCCTAATAATTGTTAGGTTTAACTCCTTCAACTCTTAAATAGAGTCAAAATGTTTATTCTTCTAGAGTCTTTTCATTGTCATTAGATGGATATCACGTTTTCCTTGAGTATTGTTGTCGATGTTCCATCCTCTAAAATTATGGTAGACAAAATAGGAATTTCATCTTCAAGTGGCATAAATTTTTAATCCAAACTATGATTGAGGCGATTCATGCATTGTTGGAAATATATCTATGTGTGTAATAGGAAAAAAGAGTGCCACGCAAAAGGGTTACAGTTTTACCACCAAAAAATGTCATTTGATGCCTCAAAATGGTCCTAGAATGTTTCAGACTTCAACTTTCCAAACTACACCATGTCAATAAAAGTGGTCCTGTGAGATGATTCCTCCACTTTTTCCACTATAGAAACATTGATATGGATGAAATATATTGATCCAATATAGACCAATGTAGAATGTGGTAAGTTAATACCTCAAAATATATAGCATCTGATTATGCCATGTCTAGAAATTTTGGGTTTGTGGTGTTTCAAGTTAATGTATATTGGGTTTACAATTTTTTTTTAATGCAAGGTGAAAATGCTTTATGCAAAAATGGAATGCTCCTGTTAACCTCAAATCCATAGACATGATAAGACATTTCATTTGTATCCATTGTAAACATTAGTTTTCATGGTGTTGTTCATTGAATATAACCTTTTAAAAGTGTATATTTTGCATTTACTAAAAGTGAAAGTATGTAATCATAGAAAGTTAGTGAATGTTTTATTATATTTATTTTTGTATATGCTTGTTTCGGCTGTTGGGGAAGATAATATTTTGACATCACATGATCAACATGTCTACTATATCATGTGAGTTTGTAGTTTCATGCATAATCTACACCTAAGAAATGTAGATCGCACACTAAATTGGAGTATGACTTAGAACCCATATTCCTCTAAATATGTCCTAGATATCAATTATCTTTGTGTAAAGTCATACTCCTATGAATCCTATGCAACTATACAATTATTTCAAAGATAAATCTGATAGACACATGCTATAAAATGTGGCAGATTAGAAAACATATCCTCCACCATCATCACTAAATCATAACTTCTTTATGCATTATTCAGTCGAAAAATGAAATCCATGATTATGTTTTTATACAACATTTCAAGTACCAAAATGGCAACATATAGCTTAGTTTTATGCCTTCTTCCCTTGGCCAATTGGAAAATTCTATAAAATCCAATACAACTTCTTGACATATTTTTTGGTAGTAGGATAAAACACCTCTCATGCACTAAATTCATTCATTTTATTCTCCCTCAAATTTCCACCTAAATTTCCATTATTTACTTCGTGAATGAGATTCAATTGTAATGAGATCTTCAAAATACACACTTTATTTTCCTGAAAGAAGAATCCCTCTTTGACATCGAAATTCAAATATATGTTATCGTGCTCTTATCCATTGGTTACACAATTCTTTCATTCAATCCAAAATAACAGACTCGACATGCATGGTATTTTACAACATCACCCTCAATGTTAATGCATCAACAACCTTATTAGACTTGCATACCTAAGTTTTAAAATAAATAAGATGATTTGTCAAATTTACATCCATTTCTAATGCTTCTAAATGAACTTTCCTTGAATACCAGCTCAACATATCACATGGTAGAAATGAACCCATGTGGAAAGAATAATAACATTCATCCTCAATGCAAAAAATAAACCCATTTGACTTAACTCGTATGGATTTTCTTAATATAATTGGTTGAACTTCATAATTTTATTCTTCATGCAAGTCGATAAATGCATATCTATTATAATTTGATTTATTAAACAATTATTTAAAAAAAAACATGCTAAAAAATCACTTTCAAATACAAACCTTTCAAAACAAATTTAAAAATTTATATTATTTTACAAATGTGTGTGATTCTGTGCAATATAATTTTAATATTTAAAGCTAAAACAATATAAAAAAAAATGAAAAAATAAAAATTATTATACATAAATTTAATGTCTAGTTAAATAATAATCCTAAAATTTGAAATAAAATAATAACAATAATAATAATAACTATTTGTTTTAATATCCTAAATAATTATTATCATATATTTTATAATAAATAATCACAATGATTAACATATATTAACATAAAATTAATGTCTCGTTAAACCATAATCCTAAAAAATTAATTAAAATAATAATAATAACTATTAATATTAATATTGTAAATAATTATTATTATATATTTTAAAATAAATGATCACAATGATTAACATATATCAACATAGAATTGTTGTGAGTTAACTAAAATATCTTCTTAATAGTTATTATATTATTAATGTTAATACTGTAAATAATTGTTATTATATATTTTAAAATAAATAATCACAAGGATCAACATAAAATTGTTGTGATTTAACTAAAATATCATTTTAATAACTATTATATTTACCCTGCAAAGCATCCTTATTTGAAAATAACTTCCTTAACTTCCACTTGTACCATTATGTATAATTGAAATAATATCTACATTAAGATTGAATATTGTTATTAATCAGTTAGTAATATCTACCTTAGGAAAACCGTTTTAGGTCATAAAATATTGGGAGAATGGCACATAGAAGGCCAGGGTGCGACATCTACCGGACATTCCCAGATCTGCACAGAAAACAAGGCCACGATGCGGCATTTCCTGGACATTCCTAGAGATATGTAAAGATTTTAAAGTGGAGATATTCGAAGATAGCAATTTCGATGCTGCCGTCTCCGGACGCATTGAATGAAATGAATATATTCCAAAGTCGTCTACCTGGCAGAAACCTAGCAATATTGAAGCCCATCACCCACTACTTGTAGGAAACGATGAATAAATATGATTCCTCGAAGGACATGTACATGATTTCAGAGATCTGTGATGGGCTAGATCTCCAGCATTTTATTGAAGCTCGTGGTGTCGTTCCCTAAAGACTAGCAGCCAGAATCATCCAATCTCTTGTCCAACCACTTCAATATTGCCACTCATGAAAAATCATTGAGAGAGACGTAAAGTCGTTGAGTATTTTTATTAAAAGTACTGCAAACAATGCACATCCCTGTAGATGGGTTTTTAAACTTGGGAATTTTGATAGGTCAATTTGTAATGGTACGTTGCAGAATTTTTCTTGATGATTTATTTGTAAGTTTTACAACTCTTTGTAGTGCATTGATGGATTATTTATATTTTCAAGTTAGCAAAATGTACTCCTCAAAATGGATAACGTGGGGACATTGGTATATTTTTCTCCAAAGATGTTGGGTGGAACTGGGTACTCGTACGAGGTTGGTATATGGAGTGCAGGAATGGTGTTGTACCGTCTGCTCTTCGGGAGGACTCCATTTTATGCAGTGAAGGATGTCGCAATCATGTATGATACAAAATACAGACCTAAAGCTGAGTGACCCCTTCTTTCCATCCATATCGGATTCTGCAAAGGAACTCGTTCTTTGAATGTTGCAGAAGGACCGCACACACTGATTTTCTTGCGATCAAATCTTGAGCGAGTTTTTATACTTTTTTCCAGTTTCTTAATTTCCAAAAATGTTGAGTGAGTTTTTATTATTTTTCGAGTTTATTGATATCGAAACATTGTTTAGGATGGGTGAGGAAGTAAATTACTGCTTAAACATGATGATTGGAATGATGTAGATCATCCTTGATTCTTGGATAATGTAAAATTGGACGTGTGTTTCGGATCCACCATTAACACAAATATTGTGTCTACCGGCGAGAAAGATACCACCATTAAAATAGAGATTGTGTCTATTGGCAAGAAAGATCGTGGCCACCAATGAATAGATTGTTGGCATGGTGAATACATATGACGAAGAATGACCAAGCGATAGTCTGTAATAAAGTAATGTAAATTTTCTTATATCATATTATATCACCGCATATTGTGCTTTAGCTATGAGTCAAATGTAGTCAATAATTACTCCTTGATCTGATATGTTATAGAATGTGCAAAGTGCATGCCATTGAAGAACATTGAAAGGTTTATAATCCATTTTATACATGTACATTTGAGTGAATCATTGAATTATGTTTAAACGGTTTATATTTGAAAATTATTTTGAAATTAATACAATATGATGTTCTGCATCAAATGCATGTGCACCTACAACTAAATGTCTTGGGATCATTATTATGGTGTTATCATGCTCACACATATATCCCAATCACTCATGAGGACAAATTTTAATGGTGCATGTAATTAAAAAGTTAGCATGCCGAGACAATTTCACTCATAAGGAGAAATTTCAATGTTGCATGTAATTAAAAGGTTATCATGCCGAGACAATTTTCTTTGTATAGATGAGGACATGTGCAATTTTAGAACGATCTACACTTCAAAATGACATGCCCGTTTGATATTGAACTTGGAAATCATCGTGGCGGTGCTCCATTAATGTTAAACCACCACTAGAAGGGTGAATATAAAATCATTAGTCTATTAAAATTGGACTTTGGTTTAGTGTTCTTATTTGTGTATTGACGTTGTAAAATTTACACATACTGTTAATGATTTGAATTCGTTCACGTTTGAAACAAAGAAACAGATGGAATATAGAAACATTAGTTTATTAATATAGGTTTAGTGTTGTTATTTGTGGATTTACGTTGTAAAAATTACACGTCTTGTTAATGATTTGAATTCCTTCATTTAAAACTATGGAACAGAACAAATCGGAGAATAATATGTTTATGTTTGTTAGGCCTTTTTAGCAGCGACCTAACCAACAAGTGTTGCTTCCCTTCTTGTATTGGGTGACATTTCTCAATGTATCTTATTAAGATAACCAATTATTGTCATATTCAACCTGCCCAACTCTGTTTAAGTTTGTTATTGTTATCAAAATAATCACAGATATTTGTCTTAGCTATCTTAGGAAATTATTATTATTTATGAAAACTATAGTGCTTCACTTATATGAAAAATATAGTGCTTCATTTATAGATAGGAAAATATGGGTTTACTTTTTATTCTTATTTTAGTATTTAAATTTTTAATTATTCTTATTTTAGTATTTAAATTTTTAGTTACGTGGAGTTAAAGTTATGTTGCATTTGGTTTAGTTGCTGAAATGAGTTGTCATTTTAGGTTCAAATTTTATTGATGTGGAGTTCTTAAAACCTAGAATAAAGAGTTTTATGATTTCCAATTTTTCTAATATGTATTTGATCAGAATGTTTTAAAATATTTTTGTGATTTATAGTTTCCCATTTATGCATATCTATTTGATTACTGTATTTTGAAGATAATTATGTTAATATTCATTATGTTTTTTGGATGTTTAAAATTACATTTTAAAAAGAAAATCAGGGATGGTTCCAAAGTGCAGTGAATGATAATAGTATTTTCAATATAACCATAGGGCTCTACACATCCAAGGTTTATTTTTGATAAATTTTTACATTTTAGTATGTAGATTTTCATAGTTAATATCATGATGTAGTGATGCTATATTTTTCTGGAATATTATGTATTTTAATGAGATGTCCAAAATTTTGAGGAAACACTTCACCTATTTTAGAAAACAAAAACGTCAGATTTTGAGAAGTGCTAGATTACTGCTTTACAATGTTTCCTTTGCAACATATGGTTCAATTGAGAGTATTTTTTTTCCTAAATAAGACTAATTCTATTAAGTAAACATATATTACAGGGTGTGATTACAATCAAGAGAGGCAAGAAATGGGAAAACCGGAAATGATGAGAGAAAAAGAGAAACAAGTAGAAGAGCTAAGAGACAAGACAAAGAGAGTGAGGTGAAAAGAGCTTGAAACTATCTAGAAAGGGAAGAAGCCTCCTGGCGAGGTTTTTCCCCTTTCTTTTTGATAACTTTTACCCATCTGTCTTGGAGTGGACGGGAAAGAACCACTTGAAGGCTGGAGTTGTCTGAGGAAGGTGACTCCTTGTATGAATCTAAGGAGGAGGTCTCATGAGTGCGTTTTTGAGAGATCGTCGTGTCTGGAGGATCCTCAGGAACGACGGATGACAAATATATCTTCTAGTGTGCATGAACTATGTCTGCCTCTACTTCTTCATCCTCTGAAATCTAGGACTCAGAGTCATCCAAGGGAGGAGGAATGTGGGGAAAGTATGCTGAAGGTGTCCTATTTGGTGACAATGGTGGCAACGGAAGGTGGTGTTCTCATAATCTAGGATCTGCGTCCAAGCGAAATCCCCTATCTTGAGATTAACTTGGTCTGGAAGCCCTTTACTTATGTCTATTTGCACACATATTCTACAGTAAGTGTATAGGCCTTGTGACTCTCGGAAGTGATCTGTAGTCAGATAGCATCCTAGGGTGTTACCTATACCTCGGTATACTCTGAGGTGCAAAAAATGGGTAGGTAAATTGGGAAGCCAGGCCCAAATTGGAGTCCTGGTAATTACTGTTGTTACTGGGTCAAAATGAGGGAACCAAGGGATAATGAAGAGCCCCTGTGTTCCCAAAACCACGGGCCCCCTATTAGGGCCTCATGATAATCCTCGATGTGATCAAACAGGACTGTGAAGAAACCCTTTGAGCAGAAGTTGATCTTGTATTTTTGGGTCCAGTTGTCATAGATCCACTCATAGAGCTCGTTTGTATGAGGCCACAGTCCATTGAATCTTCATATGTTAGAAGTTTCTGCAAATTTTTTAAGCTGATCTACCAAATCTGGATGGGAGATCTCAATGGAGGGGATCTCCTCTAATTTATCAACCAGAAAAGGCTTGGGGGCCTCAGGGGTTTGGGCATCTTTCTTGGGCTATGCATGGACAACATCCTTGTAGGAGAAGGCTGGAGCAATAGAGGAATTTCCTGTGGCTCCTCCTAGTAAATGAAGGGATAAAACTAGGGTAGCATCTCTTTTAATGTTGTAGAATGAAAGGGGGAAAGAGGAATCAAGTTGTTTACCTTAGTAAAGAAGTCTCTGAAGATCTGTGGGAATCCCCAACCTGTACTCAAGGGCGAGTAGGATCTACTGAACTTTATCCGTTGAGCGGACCCAAAACAGCATGGGTTAGCACGAGAGAAGAGAAATCTAGGTTTGGAAAGTAGGATAGAGTAGAGCAGAGAAATATTGACTGCTATACGTCAATGTGGAAGTCAGATTGGTGGTGCTTGCCTGGTCTGTGATGTCCTTAGCCCAATCTGTTTTCCTGTTAAGGGAGGACTTCCGCCTGTCAATGCTGAATAGAGTTAGATTCTTTCCCATTGAATGAGACTCCTCATCGCATTTAGAGAGAAGATCTAAGAGGCCAGGCTGCAATGAGGCAGAGGCAGTGGCTCCCACATCATTGTGGAGGATGGTATTACAAGACCGGACCGGGAACTCACCTCTGATGTAAACGCTTGCATTCTTTGGTATAAGTGCCGCAGTAGCATGGTTGTCTGTAGCCATGTGATCTTTCCTATCGGCATTGGTAAAGTAGAGCGCGTCTACTTCAATGGGAGAAACTTCAATGCAATGGGGATTAAATGACCCAGAAGGGGCCCCTGCTCATCCAAGCATTGCAGCTGTTTCTGCTTCAAGCTCATCCTCGATCTTCACAGCACAGCCGAAGGCATTTGAAGCAGGAGTGGGAGCTGTGAATAGAGTGCCAACAGCGGCTGCAATAGCCATCTTGAGAAAAACCCTACCGCAAGCCATCCTACTTTGGTGCAATTGCTAGTATTAATGTTAATTATTGTTACCATATATTTTAGAATAAATGATCACAAATGATCAACATAGAATCAACATATATCAACATAGAATCGTTGTGAGTTAAAACTAAAATATCATCTTAATAACTATTATATTATAGTGCTTTATTTTGTACTCTAAATTTGACTATTTGTTTTTTAAAATATTATATCATTATTGAATTGATCAACATATATCAACATAGTATTGCTCTGAGTTAACTAAAATATCATCTTAATAACTATTAGATTATAATGCTCCATTGTGTATTTTAAATTTGACTATTTGTTTTTTAAAATATCATATCATTTACATTTGATTATTTGTTTTCTAAAATATTATATCATTATTGAATTGTTAGAAATCTAATTTATATTATAGTATTATTATATTGATGTAATTTTATTTTTATTGGTTGAATTTTTTTGTTAAAGTATATTTTTTATCAAGATGTCATGGTTTAATTTTCTTGACACACTCAAAGTCAAATTTTGTGATTGAACTCCTAGATAGATTTGTTAGTACAAATATATGGCCACATAGAAAAAAAAATCATAACATCAATATTAACTATTATTTATAATTAATATAAAGTTAAAAAATTTATTAAATAGTTATAATAAATTATTATATTAATCATTTATGAAATCTCATTTCAAGTATGATTTTAAAATTGGGGTTCGCTTAAGACATAAGTAAATCAAATTTATCCTGCTTTATCTATTAAATATAATTATAAATTTAGTTTTATAATGATTTTATATTCATAAATAAAATATGTTGTTTTTTTTTGTAACTAAAGGAATTGACACTTGGATTACAAGTGTGATATGGGGTCAATTCCAACCCCTATCATTATGATATGTCTAGGCTTACTACCTATCCTCCTCTTCTTAGACCATGTTATCTCTTAATTTGCACCATTTCACATCACTTCAATCACCAATTAAGTTACCCCCAAGAACAATTATCACATTAATAATCATTATTAATAAATTTTATTGATTTCAAAAGGGAAAAATTACATCATGTTTTATTTTTCCATAATTATTCTATTTTTTTTCTCTCATATTTAACATAATAAAAATTTACAATTTTTTCCATATTGAGAAACTTGACAAATATCAAAGAACTGCATTTATATTATAATAAATATATAAATTGATAAAAATCTTACAACTTTAATTGGTATATGATCAAAAGTGAAATATTTAAAATGAATGAAAATAATAAACTTGTGAATAGGTTTTCTTACATCACTACCAGTTATATCATAGTTTATAATGTTATATATATATATATATATATATATATATATATATATATATATAGTTTGTATTATGAAATTTTTAATTAATTAATTTAATTAAAGAGACAAAATAGGCATAATTAATTTTCAAATAAATTTATATTTTTAATATTAACTATTATTGAGAAATATTTTAAAATGGAGATGAAATTCCTTCTTTCCATTTAATAAAGACTGATAGTTATTATAATAAAACTACTATTCCAAAATAGAGATTCCTATAGGCATAATTAAACATGATGATATAATGAAACATATAGAAACATATAAATATTACTTTTTGATTCCTTTCCTATTTGGTAGACTCGGAGTTAAACATGAATCTATAATTTTTCTTGACAATATTATTTCACATATGTATATATTGAAATATTTGTATTTTTAAACTTGTCCTATAGCTTAGTATGGGAGAGATATGTAATTCCTTCCCCACTCAATCTCTAGTTGACACATGTACCTTTTAAAATTAAAATAAAGTATTCTTTAAATAAAGGAGACAATGTCTACTAAAAATGAAAATAAATACTTAATTAACTTTAAGTTATAAAACATTAATAACTCACTCTTGTTATTATTATCAATTAATGTGATAAAAATATTTCACTTGGTTTTGTTAAGCAAATTATGTACCAAAAATATTTCATTCTTACACTCATCAATAAATAATATATTTTCATAGTAAATAATATAATTATATATCAAATAATATGTTAAGTAAAATAATTTTACATCAACTTGTTTAAATAAAATAATAAGAAATAAAAAATATATTTATAATATAATAATAAAAAATAAAAATATATTTATAATATCACCTTCACATATATATATATATATATAAATTATTGTTTATGAAAATAAAATACTTACTAAAAAATTAAATTAATTAGTTAATTAATTGCTTTAATAAAATTGAAATTTATAATTCAATATTTTTTTCTAAAATAAATGATATATAACATTAAAAAAAAATTTTATAATAAAAATTAGTTTATGATAATAAAAAATGTAAATTTTGAAGAAAAGTCGCAATAATTAAAAAAAAAGATATAAAACATTTAAAAACTAACACCATAATCCATCTCTCCAATATTAATTGCAAAAAATTATTATAATAAACTAAATTAATGCGTCTATCTAATTTGGTATTGAATAAGAAAATAATCCCTATAATAATTTTTTAAGGAAATATAAATATATGAAAAATAATCACATAATTATATTTGAACATATTACATCTTATTAAAGCCAATGTCATATCTAATCATTGACATGTAAATTTAAGAATCGTGATGTGTAATAAATGATAGAGAGAAACATTCATATCTTATTGAACCAAACCACATGCTATTAAGCTCTAAGTGGTTAAAGCATTTAACCACATTCTTACATAGCGTACATCTTATTGAAGTAGCCAATGTCAAATCTAACCATTGACATGTAAATTTAAGAAGCGTGATGTGTAATAAATGATAGAGAGAAACATCCATATCCTCTTGAACCAAACCACATGTTATTAAGCTCTAAGTAGTTAAAACATTTAACTACATTCTTACATCGCGTTTTCCATTGATGAAGAGAAGGATTTAGTTCATAGGGCATTTTATTGAGACATTTTCTTGGAAAGCTAAATGAAATAGAAATGGGAATATAAGGGATTTCGTGGAGACTTGGGTTTGAAGGTTTATGGTAATTTGAGGTATTGGAGAGATTATGGGGATTTGATTAGATGGTCTGGAGTCTGGAGGTTTGGATTTAGATGTAGTAGTTTAAAGAGGAGGTGTTTCAGGGGATTTTATGGGGTTGGGATCAGTGAATATCTTACCAAGGCTTAGGTTTAGAAATGTGGTAGTAAGGGGAGGGGTTTTAGGAGAGACTATGGGGTCGGAACTATTTGGTACCTTACAAAGACTTCGATTTAGATATGTGGTAGTAAGATTAGGTGTTCCAAGAGATTTTATGGGGTCAAGACCACCTTATCCTTATGAAGGCTTGGGTTTAGAAATGTGGTAGAAAGACTAGGTGATGGAGGAGAGACCTCGGGGTCAGGGCCAGTTGGTACCTTACGAAGGCTTGGGTTTAGAAATGTGGCCGAAATGCTAGGTGTTGGAGGAGAGACCCTGGGGTTAGGGCCAGTTGGTACCTTACGAAGGCTTGGATTTAGAATTGCGGCAAAAAGACTAGGCGTTGGAGGAGGGACCTCGGGGTCAGGACCAGTTGGTACCTTGCGAAGGCTTGGGTTTAGAAATGTGGCAGAAAGACTAGGCGATGGAGGAGAGACCTCGGGGTCGGGGCCAGTGGGTACCTTACGAAGGCTTGGGTTTAGAAATGTGGCCGAAATGCTAGGTGTTGGAGGAGAGACCCTGGGGTTAGGGCCAGTTGGTACCTTACGAAGGCTTGGATCCAGAATTGTAAGGCAGACTAGGCGTTGGAGGAGGGACCCTCGGTCGGGGCCATTGGTACCTGCATGTTTGGGTTTAGATCCTAACTATAGGAAGACTAGGCGATGGAGAAGTTTTCGGTCGGGGCCGTGTCATACCTTACGAAGGTTTGAAGGTTTAGAAATGTAATAAAGCTGGTGTTGGAGGAGAGAGCACCAGTTAGGCCAGTGGGGTACCCAACGAAGGCTTGATTTAGAATTGTGCAAAGATCGGGGCGGAGGGACCTCTGTGGTTAGGCCAATGCTACTTCACAAGGCTTGGATTCACACTAGTAAGAAGACCAGGCGTTGGAGGAGGGACCTCGGGGTCAGGGCCAGTTGGTACGTTGCGAAGGCTTGGGTTTAGAAATGTGGCAGAAAGACTAGGCGATGGAGGAGAGACCTCGGGGTCGGGACCAGTTGGTACCTTACGAAGGCTTGGGTTTAGAAATGTGGCCGAAATGCTAGGTGTTGGAGGAGAGACCCTAGGGTTAGGGCCAGTTGGTACCTTACGAAGGCTTGGATTTAGAATTGTGGCAGAAAGACCAGGCGTTGGAGGAGGGACCTCGGGGTCGGGGCCAGTTGGTACCTTGCGAAGGCTTGGGTTTGGAAATGTGGCAAAAAGACTAGGCGATGGAGGAGAGACCTCGGGGTCGGGGCCAGTTGGTACCTTGCGAAGGCTTGGGTTTATAAATGTGGCAGAAAGACTAGGCGATGGAGGAGAGACCTCGGGGTCGGGGCCAGTTGGTACCTTGCGAAGGCTTGGGTTTGGAAATGTTGCAGAAAGACTAGGCGATGGAGGAGAGACCTCGGGGTCAGGGCCAGTTGGTACCTTGCGAAGGCTTGGATTTAGAAATGTGGTAGAAAGACTAGGCGATGGAGGAGAGACCTCGGGATCGGGGCCTGTTGGTACCTTACGAAGACTTGGGTTTAGAGAATTCGTTGTAATAGGAGGTATAGAAGAATCTATGGGATTGAGATGAGACGACACCTCAAAAAGACTTGGGTTTAAATGATTACGCAACACAAACCCTTTGGCATCATTACTCTGAACACTTCCATCAGCGTATTCTGTGTAGAAACCACCACCTATTCGACCATGTACTACAGGGATAAAAACTACCAAAACTGAAATAAATAACAAAACTTTCTTCATCAATATCTTTCTCATCTCAATTTTAATTTCTCCCATTATTGTTTCTGCAAAGAAAACACAAAACAATATCATCATAAAGACATCAAATAATAGTAATAATAACTGGATTAATTAAAAAGAAAAGAAAATGCTAAATTGCAAATTTTAATTGCAGAGGCGTCGTGTATGTGTATAATTTAGCGTTTTTTTTTTTTCAATGGGATCTAAACACTTTCATGCGGAGAACAGTGGAATAAGAAACATGAAATGGAGAAACTCTTATTTAAAAAATAGAAAACAGGAAAGAAGTACCTCGTTTCTTTTCCCGTGTATTTGAGATCGATCATGCAGAACCTGGCAGAGTGGAGGCGCTCGCAGGATTAAAAGAAATTGGAATCGATCAGGGAGAGTCTGGGAGAGTGCAGGCGCTCGTAGGAGACACCGGTAATCACTAAAAATCCAATGGAGGTCCACTATATAGAGCTCAAATGTTGCACGAGGATCTGTTATTTTGATCATCCTTATCAGGTTCACTTAACGATGTTGCAACTAACCTATATTCTCCCATCCACCCAAACCTACTTCTGCTCCCTTCCTATTTGTGTTCTCTTTCAATATTCTATCCATTGGTGACACCTATCTAACCACAGATAAAAAAATAATGGAAAAAGTGTCGACTATATTGACCTAACTTCCTAAGCAAGAAATTGGGAATCATTGTCACATGTCTAAGGGAACAATCCATCATAGACCTCTCATGACTCCAAGTTTGGAGGTTACATGGTGATAAATTCCTTTACCCCTCTTCAAAGAACTACAGTCAAAACCCTAACATGGAAAACATTATGTGTTGGCTCTGGATATTTACATGGAATTATTTAATCAAGAAGCCATGTTACCTACACTATGCACCTTACCCGGTTTCATAACAGTGGATATAAATTGATATAAAATATAATAAAATAATATACATCATACAATTATTGTTTCAATGTCTTGACATCGACTAATTGTTGCAATGGATATATGGATATTACGAAACCTTGTTCCAAACTATGAGTTAATTCTCATCGAAACATTTACATAACAAAAATATATATATATATACCTGTGATCCTAATCATGATATTATGAGACGTGGTATCCATGTACCAATGTTTATAAATTTACATTAGCGTACAATAAGGGAACCATATATTAGATAAATCATGCATCATATATTTTAATCAACAAAACATAGTTCATGGAGAGTTTTACATAAATAATTCCATATTTCTAATTTGAAATGCAATAATATTACATAGCATTCAACAATAATAGATCATTAAAATACAAATATTTCATCTTGAAAAGTAGCTTTCTAGGTTAAAATGTGGCATCAAATATGATCAAAATTTGTGAGGGGTAGTCCTAATGAGAAGCATTTGCATCCTCCTAGGTAGAAAACATTGTGATATACTTGTTCAATGAGAGCTCAACCTGGTCCACCATGTGACACTTAAGTTGTGAAAATCAAAGATCCAATATGTATAATAGTTTTCCCCTAATATTTCCCATACTTGACAACTTCAATTCCCTCCAATTCAATTTGTGAGATTCATTAAAAAATAATCTCATAAAACAAATACATCAAAAACATAATGAGTTATATGCAAGTGGGATGGTTGTATAAGATGATAGGTATTTTTTCCAATTTACTCTTTGATCCTAAAAGGTCCTCTAAATATATGTAACAACTTTTTCCCTTTTATAATATGAATGGTGCTCTTATTGGGTTATATTAGAATGAAATATTCATCCTCAACTCCATAACTCTGATCTGTCCCATGTGTATCGATGTAACTCTTTTTTCTATCCTACACTTCCTTTAACCTTTGTTGAATCTGAATCACCTGATTGTCCATTTCTTGTACCAATTTAGGCCCTACTATTATTCTATCCTCCAACCTTTCTTAGCTTAGTGATGTCATATATGGCCTCACATAGACATCTTGATAATGATGCATATTGATTGAATTATGGTAACTACTATTATAGGTAGCTTCTATTAATGGTAAGTATTTCTCCAATTGTCTAGTTATCCATAACACATGTTATAATCATTTCTTCCATATCTAAGTTTAACCTTGCAGCCTTCCGTTTGATTTTTGGATGATATGCAAAGATAAGGTTTGAGTACCCAAGTTTCACTAAAAAATTGTTTGAAACCCAAATGTAAGTAAAGATACTCTATTAGAATTGAACTTAGTAGGTAATCCATGTACCCAGAGAACATCACTTTTAAACACTTGTGCCACATCAACAACAACATTAGTCTCCTTAATTTGGATAAAATGGACACTTTTGGTTTACTTATCAACTATGACCAAGATGGATTTTTTCCTTTCTTACATGAGCAGAAAACATACAAAAAAATCCATAGAGATTACCTCCAATTTAGACATAGGAATTTCATGTTGTTATAGGAGTATTTTTGGGTGGTGATGGTCAAGGTTCACTTGATTACATTCAATACATATAACAAGAAACTGGAGTACAACATAGTTCACGTCTGCCCCAAAACAAATATGTTTCATGTTAGCATACATAGTATTCACACCAATATGTGCATTTTAAAGTACCCTATGTAACTCTTCAAAGATGGATTCTCATGTATTCCCTTCTTTAAGGATGTACATTCTTCCTTGAAATGTTAATAGCTCATCCAACTCAAGAGTATATCCCTTAAACTTTTTTTATTTTTATTTTTTACACTATAGACAACTAATATAACCTTCAGATGCCAATTATTTCCAAGGATTTTGTCTATCATGCGCTGCCTCAAAATTACCCTTAAGGGTACCAAGGAGAAGGCCCGTGGTCTTATGCTAAGTGCGTCAACCACCAAAACCGTCTTTCCCTTGATGTATGGAATCCATGGGAGATTCACTCAATGAATTTCTAACATATCAAATGCATTTGTGACATATTAAACAAAACCCTTAATTTGAATACATATTGAAAAACACCTCTAAAAATAACATTATTTAACCCCCTATCAATATGACCCTTATACACCTTCCCATTTAAAAAACAACCTACTTTAAATATATATTGTAGGTCCTTCTTTTTCCATTAGCATTTTTATACCCATTTATATTTTTTCATTAACTTTCAGCTCGATTTTTTAAATATAAAACCCCTTTACCCCCTATATATCACCCAATATATTATGTCATTTTTTCCTCAATATATATCCCCCAATATGAAAGCACGTGGTATGGTACTACTCCCCGAGTGAAGTCCCCGTGATTAAATCCCAGAATTCTACTCACTCATGAGTTCAATCCACTTCCTCTATATAGAATTCAAATCCATTTGACCAATGAGATATTTTAAGGTATAATGGTCATTACTTATCTTAGAGCTTCTCATGACAAGGTAATTCCTCCAAAGTTTCAAGGTTAGCAACACTGCTACTAATTCTATGTCATGGGTAGAATAAAAATATTCATATTCAACTTATTGTATGAATAATATATTACTTACGCATCACGCGTTAATATAGATCTAATCCTTGCTTCAAAGCATTTATCAAACAATGGAATCCTTATTTAGGTCAAACACTCGAAGTATCAAGGAACTAGTTAGTAATTTGATAATTTCAATGAATGCAATCTTGAATTTATTAATCCATTTCTTGGAAACAATGTTTAATGCTGAGAGGGGGGTGAATCAATATTAAGGCTAATTTCTACTTTTATGCCCATTTATATTTTTAATTCAAACTTTAATTTTATTATGTGAGCAACCACTATCAGACAATGTGTAGTAAATCAATAAATCCACACATAAGAACATATAGAATGAGTAGTATACAAATAGGAAAACAAAGGATTTAATGTGGAAACACAAAAGGGAAAAAGCACTAATCCTTTTTTATGATGTAAATAGAAGCTCCTACTCTATTACATTAATTTCTTTGTGAACTACCACTCGCAGGAATTATCAACTCCCTTGGATTGTTTCCTAGCACCCAATAGAAAGAAGCACTAACTCCCTTCTTCTGCAGACACCTGATCATATTACCATGAAGCACCAACTTGATTTATTTATGTAAGAACCCACTTGCTGGAGACACCTACCTCAAATCTCTCCTCATATAAGCAGTAGATGGAATTACCTAATCCCTGGTTTTCAATCTCCAACCTAGAGTTAATAAGGAAATAAATGTTCACTATTATGGCACTCCCTTGGCCTGGTTTTTTATCATATGCCTTTGGCCCCTTCCACCCAGCATCCCTTACTCTTGCTCAACAACATACTCTCATACTCAACCCTTGAAACACTCTATTCTCTACTCACTCTACTACAAAAACATTCAACTCAATGCTCAACCCTCATTCAATCAACATTCTTATCTTGAAGATATCTTCTGCACAGGCACACTCTCAGCCTCAATCTACAACACACACTCACAGTGCTCTCAACATCGCTCTCTCTCAACAATGTTTCAATACCCCCTTTGCAAAACTCAGTATTTCTAAGTTTTGTTCCTCTACAACACAAGGAATGATACAATCTTTGTGGTCAATCGCTTACTACTCAAGTGTACTCTCACCATGTATCTCCATCCTATTGATGCATCAAATTTCTTGGGCCTTGTTGCTGAACTAATTTTGAGAATGGACACATGAGTGTTCCTCCATACTGAGAATTAATTCTTATTCAAACTATATATGGGAAACATGATCACCCTTCTCTGTACTACTTCTGGACCACTACAACTCTGTTAATTTATGGAATGGGCTCTAAGTGTTTCCCATGCCAAGAATTAAATTTTCATTTCACCTACACACTCAATGAGAACCTCTGTTAAATTAATCTTGTACCAACAACATGGCTAATTCTATTTAAGGACATCCTCCATTCCTCTAGTGAAACATGGTATTAGCTATCTTGAACCAGAGATATATGCAATTTCCATTACCTCTACCAGCCTAGTTTATGCATTCAAACTATGCACATACAATAGTTTCCAACTCATATGTCCTTTGAACTTGATCCGGATTTATGCAGGAACACAACGGAATACACATATAACCATAAGCATAGAGATGTAGTGGAAATAATGCTTCATTTTATTAATAAAAGAAAATGACTGAAATAAATAGCTAGGGAGCTGGTAGGAGTATCTCTGAGAAGAGATGTGGCAGCTACAGGCCTCTGAACTGTGTTACAATTATACATAATGGAAATGGTTACAGGAGTATCAGAAGCATCTCTAAGAAGAGATGCTGCCTTCAGCCATGTGCCTTCCCACGTGTTGCTGGCACACTGAAACAAAGGGAACAAGCAATCTAGGGCACTGGCAGTGCTTATCTCTGAGAAGAGATGTGTCGGCTACCAGCCATTGAACTGTGTTACAATGGGGCTCAAAGGCCTATTTATTTTTGACAAACAATGTAAAACCAAAAAAGTCCAAAAACCTAACCCTAGGAGATGAAGCACCAAAACTGTGGGCCCTGTTTGGGTAAGTTGGTGTTTCAACTTCCCGAGGACGTAACTTTGGCATCCGATCTCTGTTTGACACGCTCAATAGCTCGTTAGAAAGATTTGTTTGAGGACTACAACTTTTTAGTGAGAAACATTTGTATACGACCCATGTTGCTCCCATTTTTCCCAAAAAGCGTCATTTAGGGCCTCAAAATGGCTCTGGAAGTTTAGGACCTGAAAACCTTTTAAAAATAGTAAGATGTGTTGAAGCTGAAAAACTGAAAGAATTGATGATGCGGGTCCAAATGGAATAGGTGGGTGGCCATCGATATCCACCTGGATCATTCCTCCCTCCTTAGGAAGCAATGGTCTCCATTGCGTTAAGTTCCTCCATGGGGGCGGGGGGGGATTCTGCTAAACTTGGTATTAGATTTGTCCAGGATGTCGTGGACCTGTTGGCAGTCATGCTAGATGTAGATGTGTCATCAGTGGGTAGCCATTGAAGGATATTGGAAAATTTATCCATCATCACATTCCTTTGTTTCTCGAGGGCCTCCTCGAGTAATATTTTGATAGGATCTCCTTCTCCCTTGTCTTTCTTTCCTTCCGCCATGGGGGGTCGTCGGGGTTGTAGGTTGAACTCCTTATACCCTGGTCGCGTTGGGGACATGAAAATAAAAACAAAGAAAGAGTAGACCGCTCTGATACCATTGATCCATATTTTATGCAGGAACGCAACGGAATAGACATATAACCATAAGCACAGAGATGCAGTGGAAATAATGCCTCATTTTATTAATAAAAGAAAATGACTGAAATAAACAGCTAGGGTGCTGGTAGGCATATCTCTGAGAAGAGATGTGGCGGCTACATGCCTCTGAACTATGTTACAATGATACATAATGGAAATGAGTGAGTGAGGGCATTGGTAGCATATCTTTGAGAAGAGATGTGTCGGCTATAGGCCTCCCCACTGTTTTAAAATAACTGAAATGATGGGAACAAGCGAGCTAGGGCATTAGCAACGCTTATCTTTGAGAAGAGATGTGTCGGCTACCAGCCCTTGAACTATGTTACAATGAGGCTCAAAGGCCTATTTATTGTTGAGAAACAATGTAAAACCTGAAATGTCCAAAAACCTAACCCTAGGAGATGAAGCACCAAAACTGTGGGCCCTATTTGGGTAAGTTGGTGTTTCAACTTCCCGGGGACGTAACTTTGGCATCCAATCTCCGTTTGACATGCTCAATAGCTCATTAGAAATATCTTTTCAAGGACTACAACTTTTGAGTGAGAAACATCGGTCTATGACCCATGTCACTCCCTGGTTTCCGAAAAAGTGTCGTTTAGGGCATCAAAACAGCTTCGAAAGTTCAGGACCCGAAAACCTGCTAAAAATAGTAAGATGTGTTGAAGCTGAAAAACTGGAAGAATTGATGTTGCAGTTCCAAATGGAATAGGTGGGTGGCCACCAATATCCATCGATATCCTCTGATATCACTGATCCATATTTACGCAGGAATGCAACGGAATACACATATAACCATAAGCACAAAGATGCAGTGGAAATAATGCTTCATTTTATTACTAAAAGAAAATGACTGAAATAAACAGTTAGGGCATTGGTAGGCGTATTTCTTAGAAGATATGTGGTGGCTACAAGCCTCTGAACTGTGTTACAATGATACATAATGGAAATGAGCGAGTGAGGGCATTGGTAGCGTATCTCTAAGAAGAGATGTGGCGGCTACAGGCCTCCCCACTGTGTTACAATAAATGAAATGATGGGAACAAGTGAGCTAGGGCACTGGCAGCACTTATCTCTGACAAGAGATGTGTCGGCTACCAGCCCCTGAACTGTGTTACAATGAGGCTCAAAAACCTATTTATTGTTGAGAAACAATGTAAAACCAAAAACGTCCAAAAACCTAACCCTAGGAGATGAAGCGTCGAAACTCTGGGCCCTGTTTGGGTAAGTTGGTGTTGCAACTTCCCAGGGACGTAACTTTGGCATCCGATCTCCGTTTTACACGCTCAATATCTCGTTAGAAAGATCTGTTCGAGGAATAAAAATTTTGAGTGAGAAACATCGGTCTGTTACCCATGTTGCTCCCTGTTTTCCCAAAAAACGTCGTTTAGGGCCTCAAAATGGCTCTGAAAGTTCAGGACCCGAAAACCTGCTAAACTTATATTAAAAAAAATATTAATTTAATGATTAGGTTTCATTTTTTTAAGTTAAAAACCCACCATTACATCTAGTCTTTAAAAATATATATATAATATTTTAACTATCTTTGAGATAATTTATAAATCTAATCACCTTCATGAAAGTATTAATATGATTATATATAATATTTATAGTAAAATTTTATATCTCACTATCGTAAAAAACATATAATATTTAAATTACTTTTCAGATAATTTATAAATCTAATCACTTTCATGAAAGTATTAAAAGTATTAATTATATGATTATATATAGCACTTATTCATAAAATTTTATATAAAAATGATATCTTTATATTTTAAAAGATATATCAAAATGTTTTGGGTTTAAAAAAAAAACTACTCACCATAGACTTTGAAAAAAATGTTTATTTGAATGGTATAGTGTTGGTATTTATTTGTTTTTTTTTCATAACATAATTGTTATTATTACCATAAGAATATTTTGAATAACATATTTTAATTTAATATTATTTGGTTTATGAGTAGTTTTTTGATAAATAATAAATAATAGGAAAAATACTTGATTATAATTTTTTTTTCTGAAAAATAACGAATAACCAGAAAAATAAGTGGTTGGGGTGATCTTCCTAGTATTGCTTGACTGAATATATTATCTTGCTAACTAGGAACAACATATTCAACTTCCTAGCCTAGGGAACCTCCACTTTTTCTTAGCCCTCTGAGTCCAAGTGTAGATTGTAGATGTAGAGTGTCTGAGTTCTCATTCCAACCCTTCCTGATGTCCCTCTTAGAATTCACTTCAATGTCCAAATCTTCTTTTCTCCTTATCTTAGCCCTACTTTCACCCACTTCTTTGTGACAAATTTGGTTTCCTACCAAAGCTTCCAAAACCATAACTCCCACATCTTGAGCCCTATCCTTACACCCTTATCCCTTCATAAATTATTTCCACCTCCCACTATCCTTGGTCCCACACATACGTTATCCTATGCCTTGTTTGTTAGATTCAACCATCTACCCCTTAATAAATGAAATAAAAGAATAAAATATTTTAAAGGTTAGTCAAATGAAAGAATTCATAAAAATACCATTTAATTTAAATATTAAATTAATCATGATAAAATATAATTCACTATTCAATTATTAGTTAGGATTAAGGGTTAATCATTTAGGTAACTGTTAATCAAGTTAACCATTAACTAATCATTTAGCATAATAGGTCATGGAATACTAGCATATTCATGCGAGGTGTGGGTATACATATTACTAATAACAACAAAAAAGGCCTATCACATCAAGGAATACCACAAGGATCAGTGAACAACCTAATAAAGCATAATAGGATAAAGAGTGGCCATTACATATGCCACTCATTTATAAAAGTTCATCCCGAAGTAGGAATTAAGACGAAACAATAGTGAGGGAGTAAAATGACAACTAGACATAATCAAAACAATGTGAAAGGTGTAGTAACCAAATTTAAGTAAAAGAACAAGAAAATATCACCTCCTATATAGATTTTGCAACTAACCTATATTCTCCCATCCACCCAAACTTACTTATGCTCCCTTCCTATTTGTGTTCTCTTTCAATATTCTATCCATTGGTGACACCTATCTAACCACAAATAAAAAAACAATGGAAAAAGTGTCGACTATATTGACCTAACTTCCTAAGCAAGAAATTGGGAATCATTGTGACATGTCCAAGGGAACAATCCATCATAGACCTCTCATGACTCCAAGTTTGGAGGTTACATGGTGATAAATTCCTTTACCCCTCTTCAAAGAACTACAGTCAAAACCCTAACATGGAAAACATTATGTGTTGGCTCTGGAGATTTTCATGGAATTATTTAATCAGGAAGCCATGTTACCTACACTATGCACCTTACCCAGTTTCATAACAGTGGATATAAATTGATATAAAATATAATAAAACAATATACATCATACAATTATTGTTTCAATGTCTTGACATTGACTAATTGTTGCAATGGATATATGGATATTACGAAACCTTGTTCCAAACTATGAGTTAATTCTCATCGAAACATTTACATAACAACAATATATATATATACATGTGATCCTAATCATGATATTATGAGACGTGGTATCCATGTACCAAAGTTTCTAAATTTACATTAGCATACAATAAGGGAACCATATATTAGATAAATCATGCATCATATATTTTAATCAACAAAACATAGTTCATGGAGAGTTTTACATAAATAATTCCATATTTCTAATTTGAAATGCAATAATATTACATAACATTCAACAATAATAGATCATTAAAATACAAATATTTCATCTTGACAAGTAGATTTCTAGGTTAAAATGTGGCATCACATATGATCAAACTTTGTGAGGGGTAGTCCTAATGAGAAGCATTTGCATCCTCCTAGGTAGAAAACATTGTGATATACTTATTCAATGAGAGCTCAACCTGGTCCACCATGTGACACTTAAGTTGTGAAAATCTAAGATCCAATATGTGTAATAGTTTTCCCCTAATATTTCCCATGCTTGACAACTTCAATTCCCTCCAATTCAATTTGTGAGATTCATTAAAACATAATCTCATAAAACAAATACATCAAAAACATAATGAGGTCTATCCAAGTGGGATGGTTGTATAAGATGATAGGTATTTTTTCCAATTTACTCTTTGATCCTAAAAGTTCCTCTAAATATATGTAACAAATTTTTCCCTTTTATAATCTGAATGGTGCTCTTATTGGGTTATATTAGAATGAAATATTCATCCTCAATTTCATAACTCTGATTTGTCCCTTGTGCATCGATGTAACTCTTTTTTCTATCCTACACTTCCTTTAACCTTTGTTGAATCTGAATCACCTGATTCTCCATTTCTTGTAACAATTTAGGCCCTACTATTACTCTATCCTCCAACCTTTCTTAGCTTAGTGATGTCATGTATGGCCTCGCATATAAATCTTGATAATGATGCATCTTGATTGAATTATGGTAACTACTATTATAGGTAATGTCTATTAATGGTAAGTATTTCTCCAATTGTCTAGTTATCCATAACACATGTTATAATCATTTCTTCCATATCTAAGTTTAACCTTGCAGCCTTCCGTTTGATTTTTGGATGATATGCAGAGATAAGGTTTGAGTACCCAAGTTTCACTAAAAAACTGTTTGAAACCCAAATGTAAATAAAGATACTCTATTAGAATTGACCTTAGTAGGTAATCCATGTACCCAAAGAACATCAGTTTTAAACACTTGTGCCACATCAACAACAACATTAGTCTCCTTAATTTGGATAAAATGGAAACTTTTGGTTTACTTATCAACTATGACCAAGATGGATTTTTTCCTTTCTTACATGAGCAGAAAACCTACAAAAAAATCCATAGAGATTACCTCTAATTTAGACATAGGAATTTCATGTTGTTATAGGAGTATTTTTGGGTGGTGATGGTCAAGGTTCACTTGATTACATTCAATACATATAACAAGAAACTGGAGTAAAACATAGTTCATGTCCTCCCAAAAACAAATATGTTTCATGTTAGCATACACAGTATTCACACCAATATGTGCATTTTAAAGTACCCTATGTAACTCTTCAAAGATGGATTCTCATGTATTCCCTTCTTTAAGGATGTACATTCTTCCTTGAAATGTTAATATGTCATCCAACTCAAGAGTATATCCCTCAAACTTTTTTTTAATATTTTTTACACTATAGACAACTAATATAACCTTTAGATGCCAATTATTTCCAAGGATTTTGTCTATCATGCACTGCCTCAAAATTACCCTTAAGGGTACCAAGGAGAAGGCCCGTGGTCTTATGCTAAGTGTGTCAACCACCAAAACCATCTTTCCCTTGATGTATGGAATCCATGGGGGCTTCACTCAATGAATTTCTAACATATAAAATGCATTTGTGACATATTGAACAAAACCCTTAATTTGAATACATACTGAAAAACACCTCTAAAAATAACATTATTTAACCCCCTATCAATATGACCCTAATACACCTTCCCTTCTAATGGATTCTCATGTAATAATTCCCTTCTTTAAGGATGTACATTCTTCCTTGAAATTTTAATAGCTCATCTAACTCAAGAGTATATCCCTCAAACTTTTTTAAAATTTTTTTACACTATAGACAACTAATATAACCTTTAGATGCCAATTATTTCCAAGGATTTTGTCTATCATGCGCTGCCTCAAAATTACCCTTAAGGGTACCAAGGAGAAGGCTCGTGGTCTTATGCTAAGTGTGTCAACCACCAAAATCATCTTTCCCTTGATGTATGGAATCCATGGGGGCTTCACTCAATGAATTTCTAACATATCAAATGCATTTGTGACATATTAAACAAAACCCTTAGTTTGAATACATACTGAAAAACACCTCTAAAAATAACATTATTTAACCCCCTATCAATATGACCCTAATACACCTTCCCATTTTAAAAAAAACCTACTTTCAATATATATTGTAGGTACTTCTTTTTCCATTAGCATTTTTGTACCCATTTATATTTTTTCATTCACTTTCAGCTCGATTTTTTAAATATAAAACCCATTTACCCCCTATATATCGCCCAATATATTATGTCGTTTTTTCCTCAATATATATCCCCCAATATGAAAGCACGTGGTATGGTACTGCTCCCCGAGTGAAGTCCCCATGATTAAATCCCAGAATTCTACTCACTCATGAGTTCACTCCACTTCCTCTATATAGAATTCAAATCCATTTGACCAATGAGATAGTTTAAGGTATAATGGTCATTACTTATCTTAGAGCTTCTCATGGCAAGGTAATTCCTCCAAAGTTTCAAGGTTAGCAACACTGCTACTAATTCTAAGTCATGGGTAGAATAAAAATATTCATATTCAACTTATTGTATGAATAATATATTACTTACGCATCACGTGTTAATATAGATCTAATCCTTGCTTCAAAGCATTTATCAAACAATGGAATCCTTCTTCAGGTCAAACACTCGAAGTATCAAGGAACTAGTTAGTAATCTGATAATTTCAATTAATGCAATCTTGAATTTATTAATCCATTTCTTGGAAACAATGTTTAATGCTGAGAGGGGGGTGAATCAATATTAAGGCTAATTTCCACTTTTATGCCCATTTATATTTTTAATTCAAACTTGAATTTTATTATGTGAGCAACCACTATCAGACAATGTATAGTAAATCAATAAATCCACACATAAGAACAAATAGAATGAGTAGTATACAAATAGGAAAACAAAGGATTTAACATGGAAACGCGGAAGGGAAAAAGCACTAATCCTGTTTTATGATGTAAATAGAAGCTCCTACTCTATTACATCAATTTCTTTGTGAACTACCACTCGCAAGAATTATCAACTCCCTTGGATTGTTTCCTAGCACCCAATAGCAAGAAGCACTAACTCCCTTCTTCTACAGACACCTGATCATATTACCATGAAGCACCAACTTGATTTATTTATGTAAGAACCCACTTGCTGGAGACACCTACCTCAAATCTCTCCTCATATAAGCAGTAGATGGAATTACCTAATCCCTGGTTTTCAATCTCCAACCTAGAGTTAATAAGGAAATAAATGTTCACTATTATGGCACTCCCTTGGCCTGGTTTTTTATCATATGCCTTTGGCCCCTTCCACCCAGCATCCCTTACTCTTGCTCAACAACATACTCTCATACTCAACCCTTGAAACACTCTATTCTCTACTCACTCTACTACAAAAACATTCAACTCAATGCTCAACCCTCATTCAATCAACATTCTTATCTTGAAGATATCTTCTGCACAGGCACACTCTCAGCCTCAATCTACAACACACACTCATAGTGCTCTCAACATCGCTCTCTCTCAATAATGTTGCAATACCCCCTTTGCAAAACTCAGTATTTCTAAGTTTTGTTCCTCTACAACACAAGGAACGATACAATATTTGTGGTCAATCGCTTACTACTCAAGTGTACTCTCACCATGTATCTCCATCCTATTGATGCATCAAATTGCTTGGGCCTTGTTGCTGAACTAATTTTGAGAATGGACACATGAGTGTTCCTCCATACTAAGAATTAATTCTTATACAAACTATATATGGGAAACATGATCACCCTTCTCTGTACTACTTCCGGACCACTACAACTCTGTTAATTTATGGAATGGGCTCTAAGTGTTTCCCATGCCAAGAATTAAATTTTCATTTCACCTACACACTCAATGAGAACCTCTGTTAAATTAATCTTGTACCAACAACATGGCTAATTCTATTTAAGGACATCCTCCATTCCTCTAGTGAAACATGGTATTAGCTATCTTGAACCAGAGATATATGCAATTTCCATTACCTCTACCAGCCTAGTTTATGCATTCAAACTATGCACATACAATAGTTTCCAACTCATATGTCCTTTGAACTTGATCCGGATTTATGCAGGAACACAACGGAATACACATATAACCATAAGCATAGAGATGTAGTGGAAATAATGCTTCATTTTATTAATAAAAGAAAATGACTGAAATAAATAGCTAGGGCACTGGTAGGAGTATCTCTGAGAAGAGATGTGGCGGCTACAGGCCTCTGAACTGTGTTACAATGATACATAATGGAAATGAGCGAGTGAGGGCATTGGTAGCGTATCTCTAAGAAGAGATGTGTCATCTACAGGCCTCCCCACTGTGTTACAATAATCGAAATGATGGGAACAAGCGATCAAAATTCTGCAAGTGTTGCTTATTTCAGAAGAGATGTAATACAACAGCCATTGAACTGGAAAATTTGGGCTTAAAGGCCTAAATATTTTTGAAAAACAATGTAAAACCAAAATTCCCAAAACCTAACCCTACATGAAGCACCAAAACCTGTAACTTCAAGGTAAGTTGGTGTTTCAACTTCCCGGGGACGTAACTTTGGCATCCAATCTCCGTTTGACATGCTCAATAGCTCATTAGAAATATCTTTTCAAGGACTACAACTTTTGAGTGAGAAACATCGGTCTATGACCCATGTCACTCCCTGGTTTCCGAAAAAGTGTCGTTTAGGGCATCAAAACAGCTTTGAAAGTTCAGGACCCGAAAACCTGCTAAAAATAGTAAGATGTGTTGAAGCTGAAAAACTGGAAGAATTGATGTTGCAGTTCCAAATGGAATAGGTGGGTGGCCACCAATATCCACCTGGATCATTCCTCCCTCCTTAGGAAGCAATGGTCTCCATTGCGTTAAGTTCCTCCATTGGGGGGGGGGGGGGAATTCTGCTAAAAGTGGTATTGGATTTGTCCAAGATGTCGTGGACCTGTTGGCAGTCATGCTAGATGTAGATGTGTCATCAGTGGGTAGCCATTGAAGGATATCGGAAAATTTATCCATCATCACATTCCTTTGTTTCTTGAGGGCCTCCTCGAGTAATATTTTGATATGATCTCCTGCTCCCTTGTCTTTCTTTCCTTCTGCCATGGGGGGTCGTCGGGGTTGTGGGTTGAACTCCTTATACCCTGGTCGCGTTGGGGACATGAAAATAAAAACAAAGAAAGAGTAGACCGCTCTAATACCATTGATCCAGATTTTATGCAGGAATGCAACGGAATAGACATATAACCATAAGCATAGAGATGCAGTGGAAATAATGCCTCATTTTATTAATAAAAGAAAATGACTTTAATACACAGCTAGGGTGCTGGTAGGCATATCTCTGAGAAGAGATGTGGCAGCTACAG
The DNA here is from genome assembly GCA_034641835.2 of Pinus albicaulis. Taxonomy (NCBI): domain Eukaryota; kingdom Viridiplantae; phylum Streptophyta; class Pinopsida; order Pinales; family Pinaceae; genus Pinus; species Pinus albicaulis. The sequence goes on along the minus strand of CM076577.1, from coordinate 793,434,641 downwards.
GCCTCTGAACTATGTTACAATGATACATAATGGAAATGAGCGAGTGAGGGCATTGGTAGCGTATCTCTGAGAAGAGATGTGTCGGCTATAGGCCTCCCCACTGTGTTACAATAACTGAAATGATGGGAACAAGCAAGCTAGGGCATTAGCAACGCTTATCTTTGAGAAGAGATGTGTCGGCTACCAGCCCTTGAACTATGTTACAATGAGGCTCAAAGGCCTATTTGCTGTTGAGAAACAATGTAAAACCCGAAATGTCCAAAAACCTAACCCTAGGAGATGAATCGCCAAAACTGTGGGCCCTATTTGGGTAAGTTGGTGTTTCAACTTCCCGGGGACGTAACTTTGGCATCCAATCTCCGTTTGACATGCTCAATAGCTCGTTAGAAATATATGTTCAAGGACTACAACTTTTGAGTGAGAAACATCGATCTATGACCCATGTCACTCCTTGGTTTCCCAAAAAGTGTCGTTTAGGGCATCAAAACAGCTTCGAAAGTTCAGGACCCGAAAACCTGCTAAAAATAGTAAGATGTGTTGAAGCTGAAAAACTGAAAGAATTGATGTTGCAGTTCCTAATGGAATAGGTGGGTGGCCACCGATATCCATCGATATCCTCTGATACCACTGATCCAGATTTATGCAGGAATGCAACGGAATACACATATAACCATAAGCACAGAGATGCAGTGGAAATAATGCTTCATTTTATTACTAAAATAAAATGACTGAAATAAACAGCTAGGGCATTGGTAGGCGTATTTCTTACAATGATACATAATGGAAATGAGCGAGTGAGGGCATTGGTAGCATATCTCTAAGAAGAGATGTGGCGGCTACAGGCCTCCCCACTGTGTTATAATACATGAAATGATGGGAAAAAGTGAGCTAGGGCACTGGCAGCACTTATCTCTGAGAAGAGATGTGTCGGCTACCAGCCCCTGAACTGTGTTACAATGAGTCTCGAAGGCCTATTTATTGTTGAGAAACAATGTAAAACCAAAAAAGTCCAAAAACCTAACCCTAGGAGATGAAGCGTCGAAACTCTGGGCCCCGTTTGGGTAAGTTGGTGTTTCAACTTCCCGGGGACGTAACTTTGGCATCCGATCTTCATTTTACACGCTCAATATCTCATTAGAAAGATTTGTTCAAGGAATAAAAATTTTGAGTGAGAAACATCGGTCTGTTACCCATGTTGCTCCCTGTTTTCCCAAAAAATTCCATTTAGGGCCTCAAAATGCCTTTGAAAGTTCAGGACCCGAAATCCTACTAAAAATAGTAGGATTTGTTAAAGCTAAAAAACTAAAAGAATTGATGCTGCGGGCCAAATGGAATAGGTGGGTGGCCACTGATATCCATCAATATCCTCTGATACCACTGATCCGGATTTATGCAGGAACGCAACAGAATACACATATAACCATAAGCACAGAGATGCAGCGAAAATAATGCTTCATTTTATTAATAAAATAAAATGACTGAAATAAACAGCTAGGGCGCTGGTAGGCATATCTCTGAGAAGAGATGTGGCAGCTACAGGCCTCTGAACTGTGTTACAATGATACATAATGGAAATGAGCGAGTGAGGACATTGGTAGCGTATCTTTGAGAAGATATGTGTCGGCTACAAGCCTCCCCACTGTGTCACAATAACTGAAATGATGGGAACAAGCGAGCTAGGGCACTGGTAGCGCTTATCTCTAAGAAGAGATGTGTCAGCTACCAATCCCAGAACTGTGTTAAAATGAGGCTCGAAGGCCTATTTATTGTTGAGAAACAAGGTAAAACCCGAAACATCTAAAAACCTAACCTTAGGAGATGAAGCAAAAAAACTGTGGGCCCCGTATGGGTAAGTTGGTGTTTCAACTCCTCGAGGACGTAACTTTGGCATCCGATCTCTGTTTGACGTGCTCAATAGCTCATTAGAATGATGGTTCAAGGACTACAAATTTTGAGTGAGCAACATCAGTCTACGACCTATGTTCCTCCCCGTTTTCCCAAAAAGCATCGTTTAGGGCCTCAAAACGGCTCCGGAAGTTCAGGACCCGAAAAACTACTAAAAATAGTAAGATGTGTTGAAGCTGAAAAACTGAAAGAATTGATGCTGCGAGTCCAAATGGAATAGGTGGGTGGCCACCGATATCCATTAATATCCTCTGATACTACTGATCCAGATTTATGAAGGAACACATCAGAATACATATATAACCATAAGCACAGAAATGCAGCGAAAACAATGCTTCATTTTATTAATAAAAGAAAATGACTGGAATAAACGGCTAGGGCACTGGTAGGCGTATCTCTGAGAAGAGATGTGGCGGCTATAGGCCTCTGAACTATGTTACAATGATACATATTGGAAATGAGCGAGTGTGGGCATTGATAGCGTATCTCTGAGAAGAGATGTGTCGGCTACAGGCCTCCCCACTGTGTTACAATAACTGAAATGATGGGAACAAGCGTGCTAGGGCACTGGCAGCACTTATCTCTGAGAAGATATGTGTCGGCTACCAACCCCTGAACTGTATTACAATGAGGCTTGAAGGCCTATTTATTTTTGAGAAAAAATTTAAAGCCTAAAACGTCCAAAAACCTTACCCTAGGAGATGAAGCGCCAAAACAGTGGGCCCCGTTTGGGTGAGTTGGTGTTTCAACTTCCTAGGGACCTAACTTTCGCATCCAATCTCTGTTTGATGTGCTCAATAGCTCGTTAGAAAGATCTGTTCAAGGACAACTTTTGAGTGAGAAACATCGATCCATAACCCATGTTGCTCCTCGTTTTCCCAAAAAGTGTCATTTAAGGCCTCAAAACGGCTCCGGAAGTTCAGGACCTGAAAATGTGCTAAAAATAGTAAGATTTGTTGAAGCTGAAAAACTGAAAGAATTGATGCTGCAGGTCCAAATGGAATAGGTGGGTGGCCACTGATATCCACTGACATCCTCTGATACCACTGATCTAGATTTATGCAAGAACGCAACGGAATACACATATAAGCATAACTAGAGAGATATAATGGAAATAATGCTTTATTTTATTAATAAAAGAAAATGACTGAAATAAACATCTAGGGCACTGGTAGGCATATCTCTGAGAAGAGATGTGGTGTCTACACGCCTCTGAACTATGTTACAATGATACATAATGGAAATGAGCGAGTGAGGGCATTGGTAGCGTATCTTTGAGAAGAGATGTGTCGGCTACAGGCCTCCCCACTGTGTTACAATAACTAAAATGATGGGAACAAGCGAGCTAGGGCACTAGAAGCGCTTATCTCTGAGAAGAGATGTGTCAGCTACCAGCCCCTGAACTTTGTTACAGTGAGGCTCGAAGGCCTATTTATTGTTGAGAAATAATGTAAAACCCGAAATGTCCAAAAACCTAACCCTAGGAGATGAAGCACCAAAACTGTTGGCCCTGTTTGGGTAAGTTGGTGTTTCAACTTCCCAGGGATGTAACTTTGGCATCTAATCTCAGTTTGATGCACTCAATAGCTTGTTAGACAGATCTGTTCGAGGACTACAACTTTGGAGGGAGAAATGTTGGTCAATGACCCATGTTGATCCCTGTTTTCCCAAAAAGCGTTGTTTAGGGCCTTAAAACGGCTCCAGAAGTTCAGGACCCAAAAACTTGCTAAAAATAATAAGATATGTTGAAGCTAAAAAACTGAAAGAATTGATGCTGCGGGTCCAAATCGAATAGGTGGGTGGCCATCGGTATCCACCGATATCCTCTAATACCACTGATACGGATATATGGGAAACACAATGGAATACACATATAACCATAAGCAGAGAGATGCAGCGGAAATAACGCTTCATTTTATTATTAAAAGAAAATGACTGAAATAAACAGCTAGGGCGCTGGTAGACATATCTCTAAGAAGAGATGTGGCGGCTTCAGGCCTCTAAACTGTGCTATAATGATAGATAATGGAAATGAGAAAGTGAGGACATTTGTAGCATATCTTTGAGAAGAGATTTGTCGGCTACAGAACTCCCCACTGTGTTACAATAATCGAAATGATGGGAACAAGCGAGCTAGGGCACTAGCAACACTTATCTCTGAGAAGAGATGTGTCAGCTACCAGCCCCTGAAATGTGTTACAATGAGGTTCGGAGGCCTATTTATTGTTGAGAAACAATGTAAAACTCGAAACATCCAAAAACCTAACCCTAGGAGATGAAGCGCCAAAATTGTGGGCCCAGTTTGGGTAAGTTGGTGTTTCTTCCCAGGGACGTAACTTTGGTATCTGATCTCCATTTGACATGCTCAATAGCTCATTAGAAATATCTGTTCGAAGACTACAAATTTTGAGTGGGAAAAATTGGTCTACATCCCATGTTGCTCCTTTTTTTTCCAAAAAGCATCGTTTAGGGCCTAAAAACGACTCCGGAAGTTCAGGACCCGAAAAGCTGCTAAAAATAGTAAGATGTGTTGAAGCTGAAAAACTTAAAGAATTGATGCTGCAGGTCCAAATGGAATAAGTGGGTGGCCATCGATATCCTCTGATACCACTGATCTGGATTTATGCAGGAACGCAACGAAATACACATATAACCATAAGCACATAGATGCAATGAAAATAATGCTTCATTTTATTAATAAAAGAAAATGACTGAAATAAACAGCTAGGGCACTGGTAGGCGTATCTCTGAGAAGAGATGTGGCAGCTATAGGCCTCTGAACTGTGTTACAATCATACATAATGGAAATGAGCGGGTGAGGGCATTGGTACAATATCTCTGAGAAGAGATGTGTCGGCTACAAGCCTCCCCACTGTGTTACAATAACTAAAATGATGGGAACAAGTGAGCTAGGGCACTGGCAGTGCTTATCCATGAGAAGAGATGTGTCGGCTACCAGCCCCTGAAATTTGTTACAGTGAGGCTTGAAGGTCTATTTATTGTTGAGAAGTAATGTAAAACCTGAAACGTCCAAAAACCTAACCCTAGGAGATGAAGCGCCAAAACTGTGGGCCCTGTTTGGGTAAGTTGGTGTTTCAACTTCCCGGGGACGTAACTTTGGCATCCGATCTCCGTTTGATGCGCTCAATAGCTCGTTAGAAATATCTGTTCGAGGAATAGAACTTTTGAGTGAGAAACATCAGTCCATGACCCATGTTGCTCCTCGTTTTCTAAAAAGGCATCGTTTAGGGCCTCAAAACGGCTCCAGAAGTTCAGGACCCGAAAACTTGCTAAAAATAGTAAGATGTGTTGAAGCTGAAAAACTGAAAGAATTGATGCTACGGGTCCAAATGGAATAGGTGGGTGGCCACCGATATCCACAGATATCCTCTGATACCATTCATCTGGATTTATGCAGGAACGCAACGGAATACACATATAACCATAAGCACAGAAATGTAGCGGAAATAATGCTTCATTTTATTAATAAAAGAAAATGACTGGAATAAACAAGTCGGGCACTGCTAGGTGTATCTCTGAGAAGAAATGTGGCAGGTACAGGCCTCTGAACTGTGTTATAATGATACATAATGGAAATGAGCGAGTGAGGGCGTTGGTAGGGTATCTCCAAGAAGAGATGTATCGCCTATAGGCCTCCCCACTGTGTTACAATAGCTCAAATGATGGGAAGAAGTGAGCTAGGGCACTGGTAGCACTTATCTTTGAGAGGAGATGTGTTGGCTACCAACCCCTAAAATGTGTTACAATGAGGCTCGAAGGCCTATTTACTGTTGAGAAATAATGTAAAACTTGAATCATCCAAAAACCTAACCCTAGAAGATGAAGCGCCAAAACTGTGGGCCTCGTTTGTGTAAGTTGGTGTTTCAACTTCCCGGGGACGTAACTTTTGCATCCGATCTCCGTTTGACATGCTCAATAGCTCGTTAGAAATATCTTTTCGCGGAATAAAACTTTTGAGTGAGAAAAATTGGTCTATGACCCATGCTACTCCTAGTTTTCCCAAAAAGCATCATTTAGGGCCTCAAAACGGCTACAGAAGTTCAAGACCCGAAAACCTGCTAAAAATAGTAAGATGTGTTGAAGATGAAAAACTGAAAGAAATGATGCTGCAGTTCCAAATGGAATAGGCGGGTGGCCACTTATATCCACTGATATCCTCTGATACCACTGATCCGGATTTATGCAGGAACGCATGGAATACACATATAACCATAAACACAGAGATGTAGCGGAAATAATGCTTCATTTTATTAATAAAAGAAAATGTCTAAAATAAACATCTAGGGCGCTGGTAGGCGTATCTTTGAAAAGAGATGTGGTAGCTACAGGCCTCTGAACTGTGTTACAATGATACATAATGGAAATGAGCAAGTGAGGGCATTGGTAGCATATATCTGAGAAGAGATGTGTCAGCTACAGGCCTCCCCACTGTGTTACAATAACTGAAATGATGGGAACAAGAGAGCTAGGGCACTAGCATCGCTTATCTCTGAGAATAGATATGTCGGCTACCAGCCCCTGAGTTGTGTTACAATGAAGCTCGAAGGCATATTCATTGTTGAGAAACAATGTAAAACCCAAAAATTTTAAAAACCCAACCCTAGTAGATGAAGCGCCAAAACTGTGGGCCCCGTTTGGGTAAGTTGGTGTTTCAACTTCCCGAGGACGTAACTTTGGCATCCGATATCCATTTGACGAGCTCAATAGCTCATTAGAAATATCTGTTCGAGGACTACAACGACCCATGTTTCTCCCCATTTTCCCAAAAAGCGTAGTTTAGGGCCTCAAAACGGCTCCGGAAGTTCAGGACCCGAAAACCTACTAAAAATAGTAAGATGTGTTGAAGCTGAAAAACTGAAAGAATTGATGATGCGGGTCCAAATGGAATAGGTGGGTGGCCACCGATATCCACTTATATCCTTTGATACCATTGATCCAGATTTATGAGGAACACAATGGAATACACATACAACCATATGCACAAAGATGCAACGAAAATAATGCTTCATTTTATTAATAAAATAAAATGACTGAAATAAATAGCTAGGGCGCTGGTAGGCGTATCTCTGAGAGGAGATGTGGCAGTTACAGGCCTATGAACCTCGTTACAATGATACATAATGGAAATGAGCAAGTGAGGGCATCGGTAGCGTATCTCTGAGAAAAGATTTGTTGGCTACATGCCTCCCCACTGTGTTACAATAACTGAAATGATGGGAAAAGTGAGCTAGGGCACTGGAAGCACTTATCTCTGAGAAGAGATTTGTTCGCTACCAGCCCCTGAACTATGTTACAGTGAGGCTTGAAGGCCTATTTATTGTTGAGAAACAATGTAAAACCCGAAACGTCCAAAAACCTAACCCTAGGAAATGAAGCGCCAAAACTATGGGCCCAGTTTTGGTAAGTTGGTGTTTCAACTTCCTGGGGACGTAACTTTGGCATCCGATCTCTGTTTGATGCATACAAAAGCTCATTAGAAAGGTATGTTCAAGGGATACAAATTTTGAGTGAGAAACATCGTTCTATGACCCATGTTGCTCCCCGTTTTCCGAAAAAAAATCATTTAGGGCCTCAAAACGGCTCTGGAAGTTCAGGACCCAAAAACCTACTAAAAATAGTAAGATGTGTTGAAACTGAAAAACTGAAAGAATTGATGCTGCAAGTCCAAATGGAATAGGTGGGTGGCCACCGATATCCACCGATATCATCTGATACCATTGATCCAGATTTATGCAGGAATGCAACGGAATACACATATAACCATAAGCACAGAGATGCAATGGAAATAATGCTTCATTTTATTAATAAATGAAAATGACTGAAATAAATAGCTAGGGTGCTGGTAGGTGTATTTCTGAGAAGAGATGTGGGAGCTACAGGCCTCTGAAATGTGTTACAATGATACATAATGGAAATGAGTGAGTGATGGCATTGGTAGCGTATCTCTGAGAAGAGATGTGTCGGCTACAGGCCTCCCCACTGTGTTACAATAACTGAAATGATAGGAACAAGCGAGCTAGGGCACTTGCAGCGCTTATCTCTGAGAAGAGATGTGTCGGCTACTAGCCCGTGAACTGTGTTAAAATGAGGCTCGAAGTCCTATTTATTGTTGGGAAACAATGTAAAACCTGAAACGTCCAAAATCCTAACCCTAGGAGATGAAGCGCCAAAACTGTGGGCCCCGTTTGGGTAAGTTGGTGTTTCAACTTCCCGGGGATGTAACTTTGGCATCCAATCTCTGTTTGACGCACTCAATAGCTCGTTAGAAATATCTATTCGAGGAATACAACTTTTCAGTGAGAAATATCGGTCAACAACTCATTTTGCTCCCCATTTTCGAAAAAAGCGTTGTTTAGGGCCTTAAAATGGCTCCGGAAGTTAAGGACCCAAAACTTGCTAAAAACAATAGGATGTGTTGAAGCTAAAAAATTGAAAGAATTGATGCTGCAGGACCAAATAGAATAGGTAGGTGGCCACCAATATCCACTGATATCCTCTGATACCACTGATCTGGATTTATGCAGGAATGCAACGGAATACACATATAACCATAAGCAGAGAGATGTAATGGAAATAATGCTTCATTTTATTGATAAAAGCAAATGGCTGAAATAAACAGCTAGGGCACTGGTAGGCGTATCTCTGAGAAGAGATGTGGTGGCTACAGACCTCTGAACTATGTTACAATGATAAATAATGGAAATGAGTAAGTGAGGGCATTGGTAGTGTATATTTAAGAAGATATGTGTCGTCTACAGGCCTCCCCACTCTGTTACAATAACTGAAATGATGGGAACAAGCGAGCTAGGGCACTGGTAGCGCTTATCTCTGAGAAGAGATGTATCGGTTACCAGCCCCTGAACTGCGTTACAATGAGGCTCAAAGGCCTATTTATTGTTGAGAAACAATTTAAAACCCGAAACATCCAAAAACATAACCCTAGGAGATGAAGTGCCAAAACTGTGGGCCCCGTTTGGGTAAGTTGGTGTTTCAACTTCTCGGGGACATAACTTTGGAATCCAATCTCCATTTGACGCGCTCAATAGCTCGTTAGAAATATCTCTTTGAGGAATACAACTTTTGAGTGAGAAATATTGATCTATGACCTATGTTGCTACCCGTTTTCCCAAAAAGTGTCATTTAGGGCCTCAAAACGGCTCCGAAATTTTAGGACCCGAAAACCTGCTAAAAATAGTAAGATGTGTTAAAGCTAGAAAACTGAAAGAATTGATGTTGCGGGTCCAAATGGAATAGGTGGGTGGCCATCTATATCAATCGATATCCTCTGATACCACTGATCCAGATTTATGCAGGAATGTAATGGAATAAACATACAATCATAAGCAAAGAGATGTAGCGAAAATAATGCTTCATTTTATTAATAAAAGAAAATGACTGAAATAAACAGCTAGGGCATTGGTAGGCTTATCTCTGAGAAGAGATGTGGTGGCTATAGGCCTCTGAACTATGTTACAATGATACATAATGGAAATGAGCGAGTGAGGGCATTGGTAGTGTATCTCTGAGAAGAGATGTGTTGGCTACAGGCCTCCCCACTATGTTACAATCACTGAAATGATGGGAACAAGCGAGCTAGGGCACTGGCAACACTTATCTCTAAGAAGATATGTGTTAGCTACCAGCCCCTGAACTATGTTACAATGAGGCTCGATGGCCTATTTATTGATGAGAAACAATGTAAAACCTGAAACGTCCAAAAACCTAACCCTAGGAGATGAAGTGCCAAAATTGTGGGCCCCGTTTGCGTAAGTTGGTGTTTCAAATTCCCGAGGATGTAACTTTGGCATCTGATCTCCATTTGACACACTCAATAACTCATTAGAAATATCTCTTCGAGGACTACAAATTTTGAGTGAGAAACATCAGTCTTTGACCCATGTTGCTACCCGATTTCCCAGAAAGCATTGTTTAGGGCCTCAAAACGGCTCCGGAAGTTCAGGACCCAAAATCCTGCTAAAAATAGTAAGACATGTTGAAGCTAAAAAATTGAGAGAATTGATGTTGCAGGTCCAAATGGAATAGGTGGGTGGCCACCAATATCCACTGATATCATTTGATACCACTAATCCAGATTTATGTAGGAACACAACGGAATACACATATATCCATAAGCACAGAGATGTAGCGGAAATAATGCTTCATTTTATTAATAAAACAAAATGACTGAAATAAACAACTAGGGCGAGAAATATGGAGATATGCCCATATCTTTGATGAATAGCCTTACTTTTCATATAGAGAACCAGAATTTGTAGAAGATGTTATTCGTGATAAAGACAAGAGGAGAAAGAGAAAGAGGAAGAATGCATCCTAGAGGAGACATGCTCAAAAGAAGGAAGATATTATTCCAAATGGACAAGCTAGTGATCATCTATGTAAAGATGATGAAGAAGAAGAACCAAATGAGAGGTCTACCCACTTAGAAGGTATGATATTATTTTTTGATATCTATAAAGAGATAGGTCATTTACATTCTAGATTTTCATATGATGTTTTTGAATAAGGAAATATAAGTTCATCTAGTCATAGTAACGAATATATACCTACCTTAGTAGCAATATAAAACTATGGATCCTTTGAAGAAGAAGGGAGTATATCCCATGAAGAGAATAGGAGTATCCCTAATAGTGATGAATATGAAATACTTCTCAAACATGTAGAATATTCCATAAACATAGAGAGGAATATAGATCTTTTTGTTGGTTGAGCTAGCACCTTTGATACCGAAGAGAAGGATCTAGATGAAAGGATCTATTTTAACAAGAAGTTTATCTCTACTCTAAAATTGATCAAGGAGCTATCATAAGCAAGTATCAAGAAAAAGGAGTAGTTAAATGAATATGATCTTGAGAATGAGAAGTTGAGCAAAGAAATAGTTGATATTAATGCCTAACAAGTGGAAAATAACAAAGTGATCAAAATTTTAACAAATCAACAGAATGAAATATATTTCCTTCTGTGAGAGACTATAGACTAAATTAGTCTCATTGAGACATGACCTAGAAAATAAAAATAGGGATTTGTCTCAATATCATAAGCTTCAGGAGAGCACGAAGGCCTTGGATGATATGTTCATTAAGTAGACATCACCTCTCATAAATTTTGGTTTGGGCTTCAAAGGATAATTAGGTTATAAGAAGACGAAGGTAGTTTAAGGTCTCAATAAAATTAAAGGAAAATATTTTTTCGATAGCAGCAACAATGAGACAAGTAAAAGGAGCAACAATTAGGAGAGCACAGAAGGAAATTAACCAACATCTAGAAGAGAAATAACAAAATTGAGGAAGATATAAAAAACAACGAGGAAATGGAGCAGTAAATCAACACCTACAAAAGAGAAGAGAAAAGTGGAGTATCCAGAAGAGGCAGCATCAAAGAATTACAAATGGCAACAATTCAAACAACCATTTTCAGCACATGAAGAACCAACAGAGATCATTTCCCCCTCAAGGAAAAATCTAGAAAAGAAATATATCTTTGGCTATCAAAATCCCTTTTATGGCTATTATTTTTCTTGCAATAATTATGGGCATAAAGCAATAAAATGTAGATGGCATGAAATAAAACACAGCTTGTGGAGCAGTAGCAAGGACAAGCATGCTAGAAAAAAGAGTGGATTTAGCAAGAATGTTGAAATATATAGAAATTACTTTGATACAATCTTGGGCCATATTGACTGCTACAATTGTGGAAACTTTTTGTATAAGGCATTAGTTTGCATACATGAGAAGAAAAGACATGTGGTTCAGAATATGCATGCAAGTGTAGCAGTTCGACCTTTTGAGACAAAGAGGAAAGGTAAAAAGTGGATTTCGTTAAAGAAAAATAAGGATAATATACTCAGGGGGGGATATCCTTTGTTTCTCTTCATTAAAAGAAGAGAATGGCCTCAAGTGAGGCCAAATAAATTAGATGTAGGGGTCAAAACGAATTATATAGAGAGATGCGTTTGGACATCGGAAGTATGACTGAGCCTCCATGCTGATTGTGATGATGATTTTTCTTTCTCAAATGTAGCATCATTGCAAGATAAAGGAGAGTGAAACCAACTTTTTTTCATGGGGAGAATGAAACAACATTGTATATTTTGGAGTGACAAAAGGAGTTGAACAAAAGGTTGGAATCAAGAGGCCTAAATTTTTCATCAGGTCCACAGGATCAATCCCCATGTAGAAGAAATAAGGAAAATGTGAAGATATTAGAGAAAGGAAGGGATAATTGTCTCAGAGGGAGATGCTTTGTTAGTAGTAGCAGACAACAATATTTAGTCTCAGGAATAGGTGATTTCTCAGGAAATGAAAGGTTTACATCTTGGGTGAAATAGCCTTATTTCATTCAAGTTTTTGAATTTGATTATTCCTAGCGATCATGTGTTCATGGACATAACTGGTAGATGTTGTGCATGTTCCTTGATTTTCAATTGGTATCGATATGTAAATTGGTATTCTTTAGTTCATGTTGAGTAATCATTTGTGTAAATGGGAACTTCTTACTGAGTAGGATTCATAGGATTTTTATTGGTATATTTCCCAATTTGTATCATTTTCTTGGTGAAATTAGTATTAGTTAAGCAGAATTCCCTATTTTGATTAGCATGATCTCAAGGGGAGCAATGATTACTATTAGGATACTCGAGAGAAGTGAAAAAGGTCTCAATAGTAGGATCAATAGTGGGAGGATAAGCCTAAAATGCATCACTAATGGCTGGTATTTGCAGCAACATCAACACCATTTCCAATTTGACTAGTATCAAATTATTTTTAATTGGTAGAAAATATACATGGGAAAAGGGATTATTCATCCAATAGCCTAAGGTTTTTATAACTAGAGGATTATTCAAATAATATTAGTATATTTTTAGGGGGGGCATATCATATATCTCTAGTTTCTATATCAACAACTGTAACTACAAAAGACATAAGGACATGTTTACTAATGTTTAATATTTGCAGGTGTATTTGTTTAAGATGTTTGTAAATGAGCTTGGATGGAAGACTTCAAGTACCTCAATAGAGATATCATCCCTTGGAGAGACTTATGTTGAGAAGAATTCACATTAGTAGCTTGACCCTTAGTCATCAATCGAAAGGGGGAGAAGAATCATATTGTAGCCCCTTTCCATTAAAGTTAAAAGGGTAGAATAAGTTTTTTATGGTCCATGAAGAGGAGATAAATCCATTGGTTGCTCATCCAAAGAGAAGTGTTGAAGTAGCGTGATGATTGACCATCAATGTGGAGAATTTTTTTGTTGCCATAAATGCCAAAGGGGGGTATTCTTGCACAATTAACATTGTATAGATGGATGGTGGGGCAGTCATAGTTCGAAATTTCCATCCCAGAAGAAACAAAATTTGGCCCAAGTCCTTAAGATCTGGGAAGTGGGGAAGCTTGAGATTTAGGAAGACGGGAAGCTCAGGAGTTGCATAGGTATGAAGGGCTTTCTTGGAAGGAAATATCAAAAGGAAAAATCATGAAAATAAAAATTCCAAAAAGGAAAATCATGGGAAGAAAAAACAAAGGTGCACTAGGAGTATTGGTCAGGGTAAAAAAGTAGAGAGAAATAGTTTTTTCGACAGGTGGAATTTCTGTCAAATGACGAAAGGAGCGCTCAGTTCATGGTTTTGTGGAATTTTCACATGTTACTAATACGGAGGTCCTTCGAGCCAATGACAGAGAAAAAGGCACCAAGGAAGGAAGGACAGAGGCTGAATATGGCCCAGGACTTGGTCCTGTGAGTGCTGTGTGATAGAGGGAATTGAAGGTATGATGCATGTGGATTAATCCATGAGGGCTTAAAGAATTTTATGGCTTGAATTTTTTTTTTATGTAATGAAAAAGTATTGCGGACCTATTACTAAAAGATCTAGAGTTCTGATCCAGGTGGATATCGATGGCCACCCACCTATTCCATTTGGACCTACAGCATCAATTCTTTCAGTTTTTCAGCTTCAACACATCTTACTATTTTTAGCAGGTTTTCGGGTCCTAAAATTCCAGAGCTGTTTTGAGGCCCTAAACGACGCGTTTTGGGAAAACAGGGAGCAACATGGGTTGTTGACTGATGTTTCTTACTCAAAAGTTGTATCCCTTGAATAGATATTTCTAACGAGCTATTGAGTGCATCAAACGAAGATCGGATGCCAAAGTTACGTCCTCGGGAAGTTGAAACACCAACTTACCCAAACGGGGCCCACAGTTTTGGCACTTCATCTCCTAGGGTTAGGTTTTTGGACGTTTCGGGTTTTATATTGTTTCTCAACAATAAATAGGCCTTTGAGCCTCATTGTAACACATTTCAGGGGCTGGTAGCCAACACATCTCTTCTCAGAGATAAGCGCTGCCAGTGCCCCATCTCGCTTGTTCCCATCATTTCAGTTATTGTAACACATTGGGGAGGCCTGTAGCTGACACATCTCTTCTCAGAGATACACTACGAATTCCCTCACTCGCTCATTTCCATTATGTATCATTATAAAATAGTTCAGAGGCTTGTAGCTGCCATATCTCTTCTCAAAGATATGCCTACCAGTGCCCTAGCTGTTTATTTCAGTCATTTTCTTTTATTAATAAAATGAAGCATTTTTTCCACTGCATCTCTGTGCTTATGGTTATATGTGTATTCCGCTGCATTCCTGCATAAATCCGGATTAGTGGTATTAGAGGATATCGATGGATATCGGTGGCCACCCACCTATTCCATTTGGACCTGCAGAATCAATTCTTTCAGTTTTTCAGCTTCAACACATCTTACTATTTTTAGCAGGTTTTCGGGTCCTGAACTTTCGGAGCCATTTTGAGGCCTTAAACAACGTTTTTTTGGAAAACAGGGAGCAACATGGGTTGTAGATCAATTTTTCTCACTCAAAAGTTGTAGTCCTCGAACAAATATTTCTAACGAGCTATTGAGCATGTCAAACGGAGATAGGATACCAAAGTTACGTCCCGAGGAAGTTGAAACACCAACTTACCCAAACGGGGCCCACAATTTTGGCGCTTCATCTCCTAGGGTTAGGTTTTTGGATGTTTCTGGTTTTACATTGTTTCTCAACAATAAATAGGCCTTTGAGCCTCATTGTAACACAGTTCAGGGGCTGGTATCCGACACATCTCTTCTCAGAGATAAGTGCTACCAATGCCCTAACTCGCTTATTCCCATCATTTTAGTTATTGTAACACAGTGGGGAGGCATGTTGCCAACACATCTCTTCTCAGAGATACGCTAAAAATTCCCTCACTCGCTCATTTCCATTATGTATCATTGTAACACAGTTCAGAGGCCTGTAGCTGCCACATCTCTTCTCAGAGATACACCTACTAGCACCCTAGCTATTTATTTCAGTCATTTTATTTTATTAGTAAAATGAAGCATTATTTCCACTGCATCTCTCTGCTTATGGTTATATGTGTATTCCATTGTGTTCTTGCATAAATCCGGATCAGTGGTATCAAAGGATATCAGTGGATATCAGTGGCGACCCACCTATTCAATTTGGACCCGCAACATCAATTTTTTCAGTTTTTCAATTTCAACACATCTTACTATTTTTAGCAGGTTTTTGGGTCTTGAACTTCTGGAGCCGTTTTGAGGCCCTAAACGAAACCTTTTAGGAAAATGGGGAGCAACATGGGTCGTAGACCAATGTTTCTCACTCAAACATTGTAGTCCTCAAACAGATATTTCCCCGGGAAGTTGAAACACCAACTTACCTAAACGGGGCCCACAGTTTTGGTGCTTCATCTCCTAGGGTTAGGTTTTTGGATGTTTCGGGTTTTACATTGTTTCTCATCAATAAATAGGCCTTCGAGCCTCATTGTAACACAATTCAGGGGCTATTAGTTGACACATCTCTTCTTAGAGATAAGCACTGCCAGTGCCCTAGCTCGCTTGTTCCCATCATTTCAATTATTGTAACACAATGGGGAGGCCTGTAGCCGACACATCTCTTCTCAGAGATACGCTACCAATGCCCTCACTCGCTCATTT
Source organism: Pinus albicaulis (assembly GCA_034641835.2). Classification (NCBI taxonomy): domain Eukaryota; kingdom Viridiplantae; phylum Streptophyta; class Pinopsida; order Pinales; family Pinaceae; genus Pinus; species Pinus albicaulis. The sequence goes on along the minus strand of CM076577.1, from coordinate 793,418,710 downwards.
CCATTATGTATCATTGTAACATAGTTCAGAGGCTTGTAGCCACCACATCTCTTCTCAGAGATACACCTACCAACGCCCTAGCTGTTTATTTCAGTCATTTTCTTTTATTAATAAAATGAAACATTATTTCCGTTGCATATATGCTTATAGTTATATGTGTATTCCGTTGCGTTCCTGCATAAATCTGGATGAGTGGTATCAGAGGATATTGGTGGATATCGGTGGCCACCCACCTATTCTATTTGGACCTGCAACATCAATTCTTTCAGTTTTTCAGCTTCAACACATCTTACTATTTTTAGTAGGTTTTCAGGTCCTGAACTTCCAGAGCCATTTTGAGGCCCTAAACGATGTGTTTTGGGAACACGGGGAGCAACATGGGTCGTTGACCGATGTTGCTCACTCAAAAGTTGTAGTCCTCAAACAAATATTTCTAACGAGCTATTGAGTGCGTCAAACGGATATCGGATGCCAAAGTTACGTCCCTGGGAAGTTGAAACACTAACTTACCCAAACAGGGCCCATAGTTTTGGCGCTTCATCTCCTAGGGTTAGGTTTTTGGACGTTTTAGGTTTTACATTATTTCTCAACAATAAATAGGCCTTCGAGCCTCATTGTAACACAGTTCAAGGGATGGTAGCCGACACATCTCTTCTCAGAGATAAGTGCTGCCAGTGCCCTAGGTCACTTGTTCCCATCATTTCAGTTATTGTAACACAGTGGAGAGGCTTGTAGCCGACACATATCTTCTCAGAGATATGCTACCAATGCCCTCACTCACTCATTTCCATTATGTATCATTGTAACATAGTTCAGAGCGCTGTAGCTGCCACATCTCTTCTCAAAGATATGCCTACCAGTGCCCTAGCTATTTATTTCAGTCATTTTATTTTTTTAATAAAATGAAGCATTATTTCCACTGCAACTCTGTGCTTATGGTTACATGTGTATTCCGTTGCGTTCCTCCATAAATCCAGATCAGTGGTATCAGAGGATATCAGTGGATATCGGTGGCCACCCACCTATTCCATTTGGACCTGCAGCATCAATTCTTTCAGTTTTTCAGCTTCAACAAATCTTACTATTTTTAGCAGGTTTTCGAGTCCTAAACTTCTAGAGCTGTTTTAAGGCCCTAAACGACGCTTTTTGGGAAAACGCAGAGAAAAATGGGTCATATACCAATGTTTCTCACTCAAAGGTTGTATTCCTCGAACAGATCTTTCTAACGAGCTATTGAGTGCATCAAACAGAGATCGGATGCCAAAGTTACGTCCCTGGGAAGTTGAAACACCAACTTACCCAAACGGGGCCCACAGGTTTAGCGCTTCATCTCCTAGGGTTAGGTTTTTGGATGTTTCAGGTTTTACATTGATTCTCAACAATAAATAGGCCTTCGAGCCTCATTGTAACACAATTCAGGGGTTGGTAGCTAACACATCTCTTCTCAAAGATAAGCGCTGCTAGTGCCCTAGCTGGCTTTTTCCCATCATTTTAGTTATTGTAACATAGTGGGGAGGCTTGTAGATGACACATCTCTTCTCAGAGATATGCTACCAATGCCCTCACTCACTCATTTCGATTATGTATCATTGTAACACAGTTCAAAGGCCTGTAGCTGCCACATCTCTTCTCAGAGAAATGCCTACCAGTGCCCTAGCTATTTATTTCAGTCATTTTCTTTTATTAATAAAATGAAGCATGGAGACACCTGAGACAGGTTTTAAGGTGATGGGACTTGGGTGCGGCACAACGTGGAGACACCTGCCCACCCAAATCATGGTTGATGAATGGAATGTAAGACCGGCTGCCAACAGATCGATTGCATTTAATCTCGGTGTTGTTTGCAATCCCACCTCAATTCCTCTATGCGATTTCGCATGCGATGCAATGCATCGGCCTTCGGCTCTCATCAATGTGGGTTTAATGCCAGGCATTCTTCGATGCAAGCTCATTTGGATTGATAACATGGAAAATTTATCTGGTTCTACAAACACTCCTCAGCCGCTGAATCGATGGTGTTCCCCGGACGCTGGGGTCCCCAGGGTGCGCACTGTGACTGGAAAATGAAGCCCGCTAAGCTGCTACTTGGACCTTGGTGATAATCTCCACTTCTCGCATTCTGGTCTCTGTCTATTTGCTTCGGTCTCTTTGAATTTTCATTTTCCTCAGGCCTTCGTCAATCCTGCTCTTCTGCCTCTTCTTGTGCCCTCTACTGAGACCGTGCCTATGCCTCACCTTTGTTAAAGGATGAGGTGCTGCAGGGGTAGCACCAGACGCTAACCCCGGTGCACTCCATCCACCTCCAGCTCCACCTCAGAATCGTCTTCTCATTCGGGCTGCTATCCCAACACCAGAAGCAGGAGGGGTCGTATTCATGGCTCTAGCCACTGCTTGGGCTCCCTGGAGCCTCCAATTCTCACTGCTCTGCCTCTTCCCACGCCTCATACGGTGCATTTTTCTTTCAACTGCTCACTAAATATCCCTTGGGTCACTGCCTCTATTACAGTGGTCCTTCGAGAAGAGCCCCAGGTGGATGAACACAGCTTGAGCCTGGTGGGTATGTGTAAAGCAGATTCCCAGACCTCGGACCAACAGGTAGGGTCGATGCACTCGCCGGGCAAGGCAGTGCAAGGAGACCCTGGTCAAGCGAGCGGGAATCAGGATGTGGAAATGGTGCAAGGAGATCTTGGGCAAGCGAGCGGGACTCATGTCGTGAAAATGGCACAAGGAGCTCCGACACCTTCCAGGCAAGTGGTCACTTCCATCACGGACTTGTTCAAGAAATATGGAGACATGGATGCACTCTGGTGTAGAGTCGTGGAAGAACTGCCTGATGAGTAGTCTCTCTTTCTTTGTTTGGTTTTTGTGCTTGGGGGGGGGATCAATTTTAATGCTAATTTCAAATTTAATTCCAATTTATATATTTTTCATTCAAAATTGGAACTTATTATATGAGCAACCACTAGCATACCATGTACATTAAACGAATACATCAACACATAAAAACACACACCATGAGGAACATACACATAAGAACACAAAGGATTTAACATGGAAAACCAAAAGGGAAAAACCACCAATCTTATTTTATGACGTAAATACAAGTTCCTACTCTATTACATTAGTTACTTTCTGAGGTACCAATCATAGGAAGAACCAACTCCCTTATTCTATAGACACCTGATCATCTTACCATGAAGCACCAAATTCATGGATTTATGCAAGAAACCATTTTCAAGAGGCACCTACTTCCAAGATCTCCTCAAATACCCACTATATGGAAGCACCAGTTCCCTGCTTTGTGAGCTCCAACCACAAATCAATAAGAAAATCAATGTTCATTTTTATGGCACCCATATGCCCTGATTTTAGCTCTTTTTTATCCTATACTTTTGGCCCTCTATTTCACTCATAAACCCTCACTCTTTCTTAGAAACATATTCTCATACTTGTTACACAACATTTTGTCACCATCCATGCAATCCCCATCCTGCACATTGGAGGACCATTTTAGTGACTTCTGTGTATTGTCATATCTTGCAAAAAGTGTCATTGCATCCCTTGGCATGAGAAGAACATTTCCTTTGTTGACTATTCTTGGAGCAGACTCTCAAAAGCATATGATTTTGGGTCGGCACTGGTAGGCAGTTATGGCCTCGCACCCATAGAGAAATTATCACTGGGCCTTGTGCCCATTGGCACTCTATCTCAGTGGACTGCCCGTGCCGAGCTATTTTTGGAATTTTTTTAAAAATAGAAATGAAGTTTCCATGCCCAACCACTTCGTGAGTGGATTCAGCATGGTTTGTTTGACTGAATAACATCAAAGACCTTCCTTTGGCTTCTTTTTTCCTACATTTGAGAAACTCCCCAAAGGATAAGGTCTCCCTTCCACTTTATTAGGGATCCCAAACCACCTCCTCCTCTCCCATATATACATCCTTCTCATAGAGTTGCAACTAGCTGAACAATCCTTACTATAGTTGGTGTGAGATAGAGCAAAGACGAATCCATTTTCGAGAGAGAATCTAGGTCTATTGCCTCACCAAGTCCAAATCCCCAACGAAATCTTGAGACGCATTTTGACTGGACCTGTTGAAGGAGGCTGCAACGTCAAGGCTCTTTTGGCTGTAAAATTCTTCTCTCTACTTATTAATAGATGACTAATGTTTTGGTTCTCATTTTTTTTTTGATATGTTTAATATTATGCAATGCGTTTAATTCTCCTTGACCAATTAAATAGTTATGAATGCAAGTATGTTTTCATATGCTATCATCGTTCTTTGATCCTTGTGCAGGAACCTGAGTATTACCGCTGAAGGACCGCGATGTGTCAAGATGACGATCAGGAGATCGTCGCCACAGCTATGATAACTGCGTTGCAACAAAGGTAGGTCATATATCCTGACTCAGTTTCATTTATAAACTAGGAATCTGAAGCATTAGCATGTTCCCTTGGTGCTAGACCCACCCTAGCATAGAGGGATCACCTCTATCCTAGAGGGGATTTACCTTCAAAACAAGTTGGTGACTCCACTGGGGATCAGTGTGTTTGTCATGCCTCATTTTTCATCTAGTGTTTGGATTTTAGAGTTGACTTTGGTTGTTTCATTTTTTTTCTGCTTTGTCTTGCCTGTCTGACTCTTTTTAGCCATCCTGTTCAGTCCCAGAGTGTCAAGTCTGACCTTTGCTCAATGGTTTTTATTTTTTCCCATAGTTTTCTCACTCAGCACCACTTTTCCTTGAACATTCGCGCCGATTGGTGCTTGTTTCTTTTGTCATATGTGCGCTAACCCCTGTTTAGAATGGATTACAGCTAAACAGACGCGTCAAATCCTGTAGGTTTAAATTTTAAGCCTTTTCTTTGAGTTTTGTCATTTTTTGCCTCTGGATTGGATTTTATCTTTCAATTAGTCCACTGAGATTGTTTTGACTCTCTTTTCTCGTCCTTCTCAGTTGTTTGTCCATCATCTTATCAGTGGAGTTTGTCACCCTAGGGTTTCTAGGTGCCTTGTGCCACTTGTTTGGTTCTCTCTTCACTGAGCCTTCTGAGTTGAGTTCGAGTCACTTTGGTCTATGTTTTCAGTTCATTGACTGATTGTTTTAGCTTTTTCTCAATTCTACATATCTTTGGTTTATTGAATGATCATTTTGGTTTTCATTTAGCTCTCCATTCATCATCGTGATCATAGATTACATTTCTTGTTGAACCGGTTCGAAAGTTGTTTTGTTTGAAGGAATGCATCTATGTTTTGAGTGTGTGTAATATGTGTTAGATTGATCTCTTTGTTTTAGATATTTTTGTTATAATTTTTCAAAGCTAGTGTCCATTTTTATTTTTAGTATAATAGTGCATTTTTCTTTTCGTTTATCTAAAAAGAAAAAAATTGATTTCTTTCTCTTAGTTTGAAAATGGAAAATGTTCTTTTGCATTAGTAGTGTTTAGTGAACAAGGAAAGAGATTTTCATTTTCTACTTTGGTTGTCTTAGATGCATTAGGGAAAATTCTCTTGCATTCGATTGATTTCTTATTTGTTATGAATTACTATCCCTCTCTTAGCTAGCATTAATTGAAGTGGAATGATTTTATTTTGCATGTAGTTGTGCATTAAGAATTCGAGATCACATTCAGTAAGGCCTTAAAATCGAAACATTAATTCAAGATCAACTTTAAAATGAATTCAATCATCCTAAGGAAGCTTTGAAACCTAACACACATATTATAGGGGTCTAGGCTAGTGACGTGTTTCGGCGTCGTTAAACCTAGTAGCTGTCATTCACCATATGGCTTTAGATAGTGCTAGTACGGACTTCTGCTCCCCATACCAACGAGTATATAAAGGGAGATCCTCATAGGTTAACATCCTTTATCCATAGGAAGCCGAGTTTTTCACCCTCTAACTGTGATACACTAAGCACAACATTCGGGGAGACTGTCTACATGTACGTTAAGTCCTTGGTCATTTGTCTTTCATTTGATCACCAAGGTGTATATTGCAGTTCACAAAAACTTGGTACACCCTCTTTCTTAGATTTCCTGAGTAGTCATTTTGGTATTTTTGTGACTCTCTAAAATTGAAAATATCCTCGAGCACTTGTCCTTTCATGCTCGTTTCAACCTGAAAGTGACTAGAGTCATCTTTTACCCGTTTGTTTACTCTTAAAATATGAAATGGTAGATTCTTGTTTCAATGTAATAAAATCAAATTCCCATGAGCACATGCCTTTCTTAAGTGATTCCTTTGTGTCTGATCTTGAAACCTCGAGTTGGTTATCTCAGTTATCTTCTGTTTTGAAACACTATCACAGTGGTGGAACCACCAGTTTCATTTTCCTCTTCATTGCCTCCTAGTGGCAATCCTTCTCCTGAAGTTTCTTCGGAAGCATCTCAGCCCACTAGGTATGTCGATTTTTTGCAGTCTATTCTTCCGAGTATCTTACCTCTTGCTACCTAATCTCCTCTTGAAGAGCCATTTTATATCAATTGGTAACCTCGAGACGCTTGGTATGGTTTTGGGAACGCACAAGAATTCCCTCCTCTTACATCAGAACCATCTTTACTAGCTATTTCCTTACTCGACACTACTCATCATCTTTTCGATGATCAGCTAGCTTCATCTGACATGGATTATTAGATTCCTGTTAGTAGTGAAGAGATTTATGTTTCTACAGGAGATCATCAGCTCCCTCTGGAGAACTTTCCTTATGTCTCAGGTCAACCTTCCTCACAACCGGTATCTCTCCCACACGGTTATCGTACTTTGGGTTAGGTCATTTCTAGCATTCAATCGTTGTATCAGAACTCGATATGGCCTGATACACCGACTCCCTCGGGAAGCTTGGCCATCTCAGTATTAGAGGAATCGCCCTCGACTCCGATAATGTTGACGATTGTAACCTCTGTTCCTATCTGACCCACTGTCTATGTGGATTCATTTCCACCAGTTGTTAGTCATCATCAATGTATTCTACTATTTGTAGGTCCATTTTTAGTAATCCCACAATACTTGTTAGGCCTACCGTGAGCGGATCATAGCCTCACGTTGTAGGAACCCAACCTGCTAGTAGTACACTTATGGCTTCTACTTCCATTCCTAGCAGTTATACATTCGATGAGTATCTATTTTCTATTCAACTATAATATTCTTCCTCTGAGGGTCCTCAGTAGCAGAATTCCGCCCCTCAAGTTTCTCAGAAGCTATAAAATTCTACTAATCCTCCACATCATTATGACGTGTACGGTAATCCTGTCTATTTGCCTCCGATTGATCCCAGTCAGACTGTATTCTAGCTAGGACAACCGTATTGTCCACAAGGGTATCCCTTACAGGGACAACCTTCGGTCCAACAGAGACAACCTTCTGGTCCACAGGGACAACCTTATGGTCCGAAAGGACAACCCTTTTAGGGATAACCTTTGGTCAGACAAGGAAAACCCTATAGTACTTTTGGTCAACCTCATGTTCAATAGGGAGTGTTGTATGTTCCCGGAGGGCAAATCTATCCACCATAGGGACAACCTTTTGTGCAACAACACCAATCTTTTGTTCATCAAGGTCAAAATTTTTTACAACAAGGAAAACCCTACGGTGTTGCGTTGGGTCAACCTGGTCTTCAAGGGAAACCTGGCCTGTCCCAACCATCAGGCCAACCTTTTCCACAAGGGAAACTTGATGGCTCACAATATTTAGGTCAAACTGCTTCGCAGGGACAACCTATCCAACCTCAATATCTGAGTCAACTTGCACCCCAGGGGGAAACCGTTCAGCCTCAAGGCACTACTTTCATTCCTCAAGGTCAATCTCAGGTAGTATATAGTGCACCCCAAGGTTTTACTTATTTTCCTTAAGGTCAATCCTAAATAGTGTATAATCCACCTCAAGGCAATGCTTAAATTCCACAAAGAAATCTATATGTTGCTTAGACACGACCTCAATGGTATGCTCAAAATCAATATCCTGGTCCTCAACCCATGTATGGGTAGAAAATTTAAGCTTATAACCCCTATGGTCAGAATCCTCCAAGACATAACATATGGGGGAAAAATTTCTCTCAACCTGGGTGGAATCCTAATACTGGTCTTTATCAATGACCTGCAATTCCTTTTAATCCTCAATTACCTTTTCTGGCGATGTTGGAATTGCCTGATGTGTCAAAGTTGACGAACGATCCTATCCTTGATAACTCGTATTGGCCTCCAGTTCCGACTAAAATTCTTGGTGATTGTCCCAAATTTGAGGGCAAGTCTGGAGAAAACCCCCAAGAAAATGTTATGACATACCATCTTTGGTGTTCCTCTAACTCTTGGGTTGACAATTCCATTCGAATCCATCTTTTCCAATGGACTCTCACTAGTGTCACTGCCAAGTGGTACATTGAATTATCCCATAGCATCTTCCAAGATTTCAACTCTTTGGCCATGGAGTTTCTCACACACTTTTAGTTACCAGTTCGCCACGAAACTGGGACACACCTCCTCACATCCTTGAAACAAGATCGAGCTACTCATATCTATGATCATATTCATGAATGGAGGTGTCATTGTTGCTTGATCAAGTTTGAGATTCCTGATCAAATTCTAACTGATTGGTTCACTACATCCTTCGTTTCTCTAATTGATAAGGACATTGCTATGGCGACATGTGTTATTGAGGAACAAGCCATTGCTTGTGCCCAGTACCTTGATCTCGTGTACTCTCAGTCTGGCATATTTTATGAACTCTTTCCTGATGCCCCTCGACCTAGAACTTCCAAAGCACCGGAGACCCCATCGGTCAACGGTATCATTGGTTCTATATCTCAGACTTCTCGGAAATCTTGTACAAATCCTGCGAAGAAAAAGTCTACTACTTCCAACGATATTTCTTCTCAACCACCTCGAAATTCTGGTAAAACCGTGGAAGTGAATTCCGTCTATTCCAATCCGATAGATTAAAATTCCAAAGGTAAGAAGAATGTTAAAGGTAAGGCCAAAGCCAATACACCGAAACAGGATTCTCAGAAATCTCGTGCTGATGATGGTTCACCCTGAAAATCGAGGTACCCTTGTTTTATTTGTGACGAAGAGCATTTCACCAAGGATTGTCCCTGATGGGCTAGAGTGATTCGACTGCTCAAAGGCACCCAAGGCACTCTGATTGTTCTTAAAGAACCTTTCCCATCATATAAAACTCAGTTGGTGGAGCAACCTCCGTCCTCCACCCCATTTGGCTCTCAGGTGTTCATGATGAACGGTTCTGCATATGTTTCCATTGCTACTCAGTCGAAATATTATACCGAACAGCATCAGGCGGCGAAGAAGGAAATCATTGATGGTCCTCCTTCCCTGCCTACTTCTGGCCCTCTTCATATTGAAAGGCCCAGTGCTGGGCCCATTGTATAGCCATCTTCCAAAGGTGTACTATGCAAGTCTTCTTACAATCCTAACGCCCGTGCTACTCAACATTACAGTATTTTTGAGGATTTGGCTCAGGCACCATCTGTTATGTTTGCATTGGAAGTACTTCAGAGTTGTCTGTCTCAACAGAAAGCTTTGTTATCTGCCATTGGTGGGGTTGATCCTGCCGATTAAAGCTTTATCACTTTCGACTTGGAGAATTTTGTTCCATGTCTTCCTCACCAGCTTGTGCTGATCATAAAAGTTGGGATTAATGGAAAGAATATCCATCGAGTGGTCATGGATGAGGGTGCCTCTATCTGTGTCATGTCATCTGCCTACTAGAAAGCCATCAACTCTCCCTCCCTCAACTCATCTCCAAACACTTTAGAAGCTTTGGATGGAAGGGAATCTCACCCTCTCAGTGTTCTCGCTAGTTTACATATTACATTATAAGGAAAAACAGTTAACGTTGAGGTTGAAGTCATTGATGCCAATCTCAATTACAATATTCTCCTCGGTCGTAGTTAGACTCATGCCATGTTTTGTGTTCCATCCACTCTCTTTCATGTTCTTTTATTCCTAAATGAAGGAAAGACAATCACTGTTGATCAGTTGTCTTTTTTCACTTCTTTGTCTTCTGAGAGCAACATCCCATACATAGATCAAATTCCTACGCCTTATGAGAGCGTAGGGTTGGGTCTTTTCAAATATCCTGCCCTTATGGGTTTTTTTCCTCTTCCTCCACCAAACATTTCTCAGGTTAACATGATCTCCAAGTCTTCTAATCCATGGGTCATCCCTTCGCCCAATCATATTGATTCGTTTGGTGATTCGATGCCGTTAAGCCCAATAGAGATTGATTATTGTGAAATTATTTTTGCTTTAGCTCCTCCACCCTCTGATCATTCTCCTTTGAGTATGTCTCTTGAAAATTATTCTCAATCCTCTTGGCTCGGCACTTCAGATTCATCCGATCCCTTAAAGGAGATGTTTCCCACTGATGAAGCCATCGTGGAAAATATATATCTTGAGGATCCTCCTTGGGATGATAGTCATCATCATTCCTCGTTCATCCCTGACCTTGGGGCCATGTATAATTGTCTCGAGAAGTTCTCTTCTCAAGTTCCTTATCATCTGCTTCAGATGCCCATCCTGACACAAGAAGATTTGCGGGAGGTAATTTGGGAAACATTACACAGATGATTCCTATCGACATCTCCGTGAGGCCAGGGGTTGTCGAGAACATCCATATTGGGGTGACCTATTCTCCTAATGAGATCATGGTCTATACTAGTCTCTTCTGCGAGTTTCGAGACGTTTTCTCTTAGTCTTATGAAGAAATTCCTGGCATTGATCCCAATATAGTGGTGCATGATATTCCTACCTATCCTGGTGCAAATCGTGTTCGCCAGCGTCATCATCCTGTGCTCCTAGAAAGGCGGCTGCTATTAAAGGTGAAGTTGAAAAACTTCTTAGAGCTAGTTTCATTTACCCAATTCCCTTGACAGATTGGATTTCTAATATCATTCCCATGGATAAGAAATAGGGTACTATTCGTGTCTATGTTGATTACCATGATATCAATCGTGTTTTCCCTAAGGATAATTATCTGACTCCTTTTATTGATCATATCATTGATGACTGTGTGGGGAGTGAGATATTTTCCCTTATGGATGGAGATTTTGGGTATAACCAGATTAATATTCTTCTGGATGATCAACACAAGACTGACTTTATCTATCCTTGGGGTACTTTCGCCTAGAAGAAGCTCCCTTTTGGTCTTAAAAATATTGGGGCTACCTTTCAACAAGCAATGTCATATGCTTTCCATGATATTAAGTGAATTTTTCAGCCTTACCTGGATGAAATTTTGGGTCATTCGGCTAAGCGTAAAGACCACCCAGACCATCTTCGTCAAATATTTCTTCATTTTTGATGCTCTAATATTCGGCTCAATCCGCATAAGTGTGTTTTCTGCATTTATTTTGGTAAACTCTTCGAGTTTATCGTCTCTAAAGACGGGATTCTTCTCGATCCACTCAAATTTGAAGCTATTATTAATCTCCCCCCTCCTTGCTCCTTACATCAGCTACAAAGTCTACATGGGAAAGCTAACTTCCTGCACTGTTTTATACTGAACTATGCTGAAGTGACCAAAGGATTTATGAAATTACTTAAGAAAGGCATCTCGTTCCTTTGGGATGAGTTTTCCCAACAATCCTTTGATGCACTAAATACATTGCTTATCAATGCTCCTTTGTTGTGTCCTCCCAATTATCATCGCGATTACACCCTTGATTTGGTTGCTGTGTTTAGCACTATTGCCATGGTTCTGGTGCAAGATGACGATGATGGTGATGAGCATGTCATTTACTACTTCTCTCTTAATTTTCTCGATACTGAAACACATTATGCACATGTTGAGAAGTTGGCATTGGTTTTTGTTCAAGTTGTTCAACGTTTTCGTCACTACATTATATTGCGTAGTGACTGTGATTTCTGATTGCAACCCCATGACATATATATTGACTCATCAATTGCTGGGGGGGAAATACTCTAAGTGGATTTTTATCCTCCAAGAGTTCAATTTGGAGTTTACTACCGCCAAGTCAAAGAAGTCATCGGTTTTCATCGATCTGATTTTCTCTCTCCCTTTTGATTCTGCTCCGTCTAGTTTCGAGGAACGCATTCCAAACGACACACCTTTTCTTATAAGCACCCTCGATCCTTGGTACGGTGATATCATTGAATATCTTCAGACTTCCACCTTCTGATATGAGTTGATGAAGGATTCTCGTTGATGCATCTTTCATCATTCGCAACCTTATCGCATAGTCAAAGATACTATCTACTTCATCGGAGCTGATTTTTTTCTCCGTCTGTGTTTGAACCTCAAGGAGGCTGAAAAGGTCCTTAATGATTGCCACTCTGGTGCTTGTGGTAGTCACATGTCTAGATATGCTACTGCACAGAAGATTCTTCGTGATGGGTATTTCTGGCCCACCATCTTTAAATACTTATTTTTTGCTGTCCATAAGTGTCGCGATTGCTAGATTTATCAGCGCAAGATGCGTGTGCCACCCACACACCTTCATCCTGTCATTACCATTGGTCCCTTTGCGAAGTGGGGCATCGATTTTATGACTGTAACCCTCACTCGACTGGGGGGCATGCTTATATTATCATCGTCGTTTACTACTTCACGAAAGGGGTCGAAGCAATTCCTACACTTATAGTTGACGGTAAGACAACCGCACAATTTCTATTCAATCATGTCAATACTAGGTTTGGTGTCCCTCAAGCCATTGTTACCGATCATGGTTCCTATTTTCATCATTACATGATGGCTGAGTTGACTTCTGAGTTGGGTCTTCATCACAACAGCTCAATGCCATACTACCCTCAACCTAATGGCCAAGTTGAATCTGTGAACAAAGTTCTCATCACTATGCTTCAACGTACGATTGGGATGCACAAGTCAAACTGGCATCTCATGTTGTTTTCAGCTCTCTGTGCTTACCGAACCTTAGTGAAGGATGAGACCAGATTCACTCCATTCCATCTTGTCTATGGAATGGAAGCTACCCTTCCAATTGAATGTGAAATCCCCTCCCAAGATAGCTGTTGCATTTCTGCCTAATACCTCACTAGAAGAAGACTGTCTTCTATATTTAGAGAGGCTTGATGAAACTCATCGCTTTGCTGCTCATGTCATAGAAGCACAGAAAAATATTGTCAAAGCTCATTTTTACCAATTAGTTTCCCCTCATTCCTTTATAGTTCGAGATCTCGTCCTCTTGTATGACCAAGCTCATGATAAGCTGGGGGCAGGAAAATTTCAACCCATGTGGCATGGACCCTATATTGTTAAGCGTGTTTTGCAAAACAAGCCTTATGAGCTAATTGATTATGAAGATTATCCTCTGGATTAGCCCAGAAATGGGCTGTATCTCAAAAAATATTATGCATGAGTTTCTCGTTCATGTTTCTTTTGTGCATAGGTGTTTTTTCATTTTTGTACATTTTTGGCTTAGTGTGCTTTGCGAGCGATTTTTCCTACTTATTGGATCGTTGCTTATTATGTAGATGTATATTAATCCTTATGTTGGTTTCGTGGATGGTGCATCCCATAGTACTCAGAATCTGTCTTCTGTAGCCTAGGTGATCTATAATCCTGATGGTGAGTTGATAGAACTTCAAGGTATTTGTCTAGGATGAACCACAAACAATGTCGCTGAATATAGTGTTTTCATTGAACTCTTAACTGAGGCCATTTCTCTTGAAATCTATGCATTGATTGTTAGCCTAGACTCTCTGCTTTTTTTTCTTCAACTTAATGGGCATTATTATGTTAGGAATCCTCAAATCGTAAGGCTTTACTTCCGTGTTCATTTACTGGAAATAAATTTTGATTACATCACATATCAACATATTCCTAGACGAATGAATGCGTTAACTGATACAGTAGCCAATATTGTATTAGATAAACGTTTTCGTAATTTGTAAAACATCGTCATCACATGATTCGATTCATACAGGAAAATAGGAATATATATATATATATATATATATATATATATATATATATATATATATATATATATATATATATATATATATATCGAGTGTTTGCATCCACATGCATCATAAGTTCAAAAAATATGTATTTTTTGGCTACATCCTCAGACATCATGTCTCTTAAAAAATATGCAGAAATAAAAGCCTAGGCGTCTAGTCGGCATGATGCTCATGGTAGCATGTCACTGCCCGCACAAGCTGCCTCAATAAGCAGTGAACATGGTTTGACACCCCCGTAGTATGTCTATGGTACGCATGAGGAACATCATTGAATCTCGCATAGTCTTCGATCCTACTGGTGAGTCCCTCCAGGTTTCGTATGATTTCCTCCTCCTCGCTTCCATCGCCATGAGGAGCCACATCGAAATCACAAGGAATTCATCATGTTATTGGAGACATTCCTACCGGTCTTTCTGGGCCAATATCTGCAAATACATGGATTAACATCAGAACGTATAAAATCAAAAAAATCATAATACTCATCAAAATAAAAAATTAGACTTACCCAATGCTTCATCCCAATCCTCTCCTTCTGGGAGTGGGAGATCCACATCACCGGTAAATTCCATGCCAGAATAGGGCCAGTCCTCCACGACAATCAATTGTTGATGGATCCACTCAAAGAACTCTGGTCTCCAGGACATTTGTTGACCTCCATCTTATATTGGCATCAAATCCAACCAACGGACCATCCGTGGCTCTTGGGTTGGTCATGTCAGAACTATCACTTCATCATGTTGGAAAATTGGTAACCATTCCAAGATTAATGGTACCAGGATGGACCCATAGCCAAACTATTTCACCGTACCGTTCTTGCATTTTGTCAGTTGGAGTTTCATATTGATCGTTACTACCTCTGCCCAATTGTAGAGAGTTGGTGTCATACAATCTACTGCAAGAAGTAGCTGTGTGTTTATGGCCTCGTGCAGAGCCTGAGATCCCATAGCTCGTGTGATCGTGTGTAGCACTACTTTTAGTGCTAGATCGCGAATAGTTTGGATATCCAGTTTCCCGCTTTTGGATCCTTTCCTTGCCCCTCGACACACTCTATCAATGACCATGCTCATGTTTTCCATCATGGAGCGGGTACCTATCAGGATTGGTACTGCCCCCCTCCGTGACAATCCAATTATGAAGTAAACATCTGAGACCTAAATCTCTAACTCCTGATCATGAATTATGAATATTTATGGATCAATGTCCCAGACACTGATCAAGTACTGTAATAGCTCCGGTTGAGCTCAGAGACACGGTGCGATGAAGAATTTTTTGAGCCCGCGGTCCCTGAGAACATCTGTGCATCTTACGTTGCACAAGGCTTGCTCATTTTCTTCACCATGTTCTCTTTCCTTCCATTCTATCACCATTTTTCTCTTTCACACCTGAAACAACATCAATGGGGTCATCATTAGTCAAATAATTTTCTATTATAGTGTTTAAAATGGGCTAATTATTTGAATTTACAAGCTAAAATTCGTGGCCGCGATTTGCGCGCCCCCATTTGGATTCAAGGCAGGTTGGCATGAGTTTGTGCCCGATACCCACTCCGACCACCACACCCTAATTTACACAAAAACCCCTCCACATATCTACAAATTGGGTTGCAGGCAATGAAATTTACATCAAGATGCAGGCATGATATGAGCTCTTACACTGAAAAGATAAATTTGTGATTGGCATTCTGGATTGTCCGTTGTCAGCTCTACAAAATCACAGTGAAAAAGGGTAAAAAGTGCTCACAAGAGGTAAAAGTGAAAAGTAATTTATTTTTATTATTTTTTGCATTTTATCAACTTTTCAGAACCCTAATTAGGTTTTTGAGCATATTTTTCGATTATTTTGCTATTTTATCTCGAAAAATGGGTTTTTTTGTGTGTTTCTTGTGCAATAACAGGTGCTCAACATGACAACGATGAAGTAACATGTTTTATTTTATACTTTTTCAGACTTGGTAAAAACACGAAAAATTCAAACCTGGAGTCATCTTTTAGCTATTTTCTGACTCTCGAAAATTGAAAAGATTGCCGAGACTCTTGTCGTTTTGAACTCGTTAAAGGCTACGAAACAATATCTACCCAGTATACGTTTACCCCTTTTTCGAGCTGGGATAGATTATTTACGAAAAAGGAATACCTTAGCCTATCGTGACTAAGAGGTTCTCTCAGACATAGTTTTATACCTTTTCGGATCTGTGAGACTATCTATGAAAAGGGACTGCCAAAGTTTTTTTTTCTGCTTCTTTTCAAACTCTATAAACATAAAAAGATGTCGAGTTCTTCCTTTGTCAAACTTGTTAAAATATAAATGACATCGAAATCATCACCATGACGTAAACAAATTATTCCTTCCTAAGGCTCGTAAACTATACTAGGATGGATTTTTCCAAAGGAAAAACTTACATGACAAGCATATGATATCCCCTTCAAGCTTGTTTCCAAAAATAATTGGGGTACTCTCCAACAATAGTGGGGGGAAATGGAACTAGTTCTTAGTCATGTCAACAGTCTGTCGCTCTTGAACACGACACTCATCTGCATTCGAGTAGGGTTGGGGACATCCCATTTCGTCATATTTTTCCTCCATGGGTTTGGGTAATTTGTTTTGACTGCTCATCTGCTCTTTTCCACATCATCATGACCTCAGATCCCTTAATGTCAAATACTGCCAAATTCCGGAGTTGTGTCACCGATATGTTCAAGAGAAGTGTCCTTTTTGCAATTTCAGCCTCTGATCCTCTTTTCAACCCTGATTCATTGTCATCTTATTCCTATGTCTTGTGTCGATGATGTGGGAAAAATTATGGTCCTCCTTCGACCAGGTCACTTCCTATCGACTCCAGCTCATTATCCAGGAAGTTGATCTAGAGACTCCCTTCTAGTACCTTGGAGCTTGCATGCCTCAATGGTCGAGTACCTTTATCTCGTGTACTCTCAGTATGGCATATTGTATGAACTATTGCCTGATGCCACTCGACCTAGAACTTCCAAAGAAACAGAGACCCCATCATTCAATGGTATCATTGGTTCTATGTCTCAGACTTCTCGAAAATCTTCTACAAATCCTACGAAGAAAAAGTCTACTACTTCCAACGATATTTCTTCTCAGCCACCTCCGAATTCTAGTAAAAATGCCGAAGTGAATTCCGTCCAGTCCAATCCGGCGGATAAAAATTCCAAAGGTAAGAAGAATGGTAAAGGTAACACCAAAGCCGATACCCCGAAACAGGATTCTAAGAAATCTCATGCTGATGATGGTTCACCCTGAAAACCGTGGTACCCTTGTTTTATTTGTAACGAAGATCATTTCACCAAGGACTATCCTCGATGGGTCGGAGTGAGTCGATTTCTCAAAGGCACCCAAGGCATTTAGATTGTTCTTAAAGAACCTTTCCCATCATAGAAAACTCAGTTGGTGGAGCAACCTCTGTCCTCCACCCCATTTGGCTCTTAGGTGTTCATGAGGAACAAATCTGCATTCGTTTCCATTGCTACCCAGTTGAAATATTATACCAAACCACATCAGGCGGTGGAGAAGGAATATGTTTGATGCCATGTTGTTCATTCCATCCACTCTCTTTCGTGTTCTTCTATTTCCACACGAAGGAAAGATCATCACTGTCGATCAGTTGTATTTTTTCACTTCTTTGTCTTCTGAGAGCAATTTCCCATACGTAGATCAAATTCCTACGCCTTGTGAGAGAATAGGGTTGGGCCTTCTCAAATATCCTGCCCTTATGGGTATTTTTCCTCTTCCTCCACCCAACACTACTCAGGTTAACATGATCTCTAGGTCTTCTGATCCATGGGTCATCCCTTCGCCTAAGCATATTGATTCGTTTGGTGATTCAATGCCGTTAAGCCCAATAGAGATTGATTATTGTGAAATTATTTCAACTTCAGCTCCTCTGCCCTCTGATCATTATCCTTTGAGTATATATCTTGAAACTTATTCTCAATCCCCTTGGCTCGGCGCTTCAGATTCGTCCAATCCCTTAAAGGATATATTTCCCACTGATGAAGCCATTGTGGAAACTATATATCTTAAGGATCCTCCTTGGGACGATAGTCATCATCGTTCCTCATTCATCCCTGACCTTTGGGCCATGTCTAATTGTCTTGAGAAGTTCACTTATCAAGTTCCTTCTCATCCGCTTCATACGCCCATCCTGACACACGAAGTCTTTGCGAAAGGTAATTTTGGAAACATCACAAAGATGATGCCTATCGACATCTCCGTTAGACCAGGGGTTGTCAAGAACATCCATATTGGGGTGACCTATTCTCCTGATGAGATCATGGTCTATACTAGTCTCTTATGCGAGTTTTGAGACGTTTTCTCTTAGTCTTATGAAGAAATTCCTGGCATTGATCCTAATATAGTGGTGAATGATATTCCTTCCTATCCTAGTGTGAATCTTGTTCGCCATCATCATCATCCTGTGCACCCTAGAAAGGTGACCGCTATTAAAGGTAAAGTTGAAAAACTTCTTAGAGATGGTTTCATCTATCCAATTCCCTTGATAGATTGGGTTTCTAATATTGTTCCCATAGATAAGAAGCAGGGTACTATTCGTGTCTATGTTGATTACCGTGATATCAATCATGCTTGCCCTAAGGATAATTATCCCACCCCTTTTATTGATCATATCATTGATGACTGTGCGGGGAGTGAGATATTTTCCCTTATGGAAGGGTTTTTTGGGTACAACCAGATTAATATTCTTCCATTTGATCAACACAAGACTCCCTTTATCTATCCTTGGGGTACTTTCACCTATAAGAAGCTCCCTTTTGGTCTTAAAAATACTGGGGCTACCTTTCAACGAGCAATGTCATATGCTTTCCATGATATTAAGTGCATCGTTTAGCCTTACCTGGATGACCTTCTGGGTCATTCGGATAAACATAAAGACCACCTAAATCATCTTCGTCAAATATTTCTTCATTTTCGATGCTATAACATTTGGGTCAATCTGCATAAGTGTGTTTTCTATGTTTATTTTGGTAGACTCGTAGGGTTTATTGTCTCTAAAGACAGGATTCGTCTCGATCCACTCAAATTTGAAGCTATTGTTAATCTCCCCCCTCCTTCCTCCTTACATCAGCTAGAGAGTCTACATGGGAAAGCAAACTTCATGCATCGTTTTATACCAAACTATGTTGAAGTGCATAAAGGCTTTACACAATTACTTAAGCAAGGCATCTCGTTCCTTTGGGATGAGATTTCCCAACAATCTTTTGATGCACCAAATACATTGCTTATCAATGCTCCTCTACTGTGTCGTCCCAATTGTCATCCACAGGGACTTCACTAGGGAAGAAATACCATACCACGTGGGTTCAGATTGGGGGATATATATTGACAAAAATTTGACTTAATATATTGGGGGATGTATAGGGGGTAAAGGGTTTTTATATTGATAGGTATAAAAAATGGAGCTCAAATTTAATGAAAAAATATAAATGGGTATAAAAAATGTTAATAAAAAACTGGATATCTAAAATATCTAGTGAAAGTAGGGGTTTTTTAAACTAGGGAGGTGTATTGGGTTCATATTGGTAGGGGTTAAATAATGTGATTTTTTAGAGGTATTTTCCAATATGTAGTCAAATTAGGGGTATTTTTTAGTATGCCATGAATGCAGGCGATATGTTATAGCCTCATTGAGTGAAGCCTCTGTGTTGTCATCACAATTACACCTTTTATTTGGTTTTTGTGTTTAGCACTATTACCATGGTTCTGGTGCAAGACGATGATGATGGTGACGAGCATGTCATTTACTACTTGTCTCGTAATCTTCTCGATATTGAAACACGTTAGGCACATGTCGAGAAGTTGGAGTTGGCTACTGTTCAAGTTGTTCAACATTTTCGTCACTACGTTCTGTTGCGTAGTGACTATGATTTTTGATTGCAACCCTATGACATATATATTGATTCGTCAATTGCTGGGGTGAAAATACTCGAAGTGGATTGTTATCCTCCAAGAGTTCAATTTGGAGTTTACTACCGCCAAGTCGAAGAATTCATTGGTTTTCACCGATCTAATTTTCTCTCTCCCTTTTGATTCTGCTCCGTCTAGTTTTGAGGAACACATTCCGGACGACACACTTTTTCTTTTAAGCACCCTCAATCCTTGGTACGGTGATATCATCGTATATCTTCAGACTTCCACCTTCTGATCCAAGTTGACGAAGGATGCTCGTTGATGCATCTGTTATCATTCACAACCTTATCGCATAGTCAGAGATACTCTGTACTCCATTGGAGCTGATTCTGTTCTGTGCGGGTGTTTGACCCTTTAGGAGGCTGAAAAGGTCCTTAATGATTGCCACTCTGGCTCTTCTGGCAGTCACATTTCTAAATATGCTACTGCACAAAATATTCTCCATGCTGGGTAATTATGGCCCACCATCTTTAAAGACTTCATTGTTGTTTTCCATAAGTGTCACGATTTCCAGATTTATCAGCATAAGATGCACTCGCCACCCACACACCTTCATCCTGTCATTACCATTGGTCCCTTTGCGAAGTGGGGCATCGATTTTATGACTGTAACCCTCACTCGACTGGGGGGCATGCTTATATTATCATCGTCATTGACTACTTCACGAAAGGGGCCAAAGCAATGCCTACACGTATAGTTGATGGTAAGACAACCTCACAATTTCTATTCAATCATGTCATTACTAGGTTTGGTGTCCCTCAAGCCATTGTTATCGATCATGTTTCCCACTTTCGTCATTACATGATGGCTGAGTTGACTTCTGAGTTGGGTCTACATTACGAAAGCTCAATGCTGTACTACGCTCAGGCTAATGGCCAGGTTGAAGGAGTGAACAAAGTTCTCATCACTATGTTTCAATGTATGATTGGGATGCACAAGTCAAACTTGCATCTCATGTTGTTTTCAGCTCTTTGGGCTTACTGAAACTCATTGAAGGATGAGACCGGATTCACTCCATTCCATCTTGTCTATGGTTTGGAAGCTACCCTTCCAATTGAATGTGAAATCCCCTCTCAAGATAGTTGTTGAATTGCTGCCTAATACCTCACCGGAAGAAGAGTGTCTTCTATATTTAGAGAGGCTTGATGAAACTCGTCGCTTTGCTACTCTTGTCATAGAAGCACAGAAAAAGCGTGTCAAAGCTCATTTTGACCATTCAGTTTCCCCTCATTCCTTTATAGTTGGAGACCTCGTCCTCCTGTACGACCAAGCTCATGATAAGCTGGCGGCAGGAAAATTTCAACCCATGTGGCATGGACCCTATATTGTTAAGCGTTTTTTTTTTCAGAACGGGACTTGTGAGCTAATTGATTATGAAGGTTATCCTCTGGATTAGCCCAGAAATGGGATGTATCTCAAAAAATATTATGCATGAGTTTCTCATTCATGTTTCTTTTGTGCATAGGTATTTTTTGATTTTTGTACATTTTTGGCTTAGTGTGCTTTGCGAGCGGTTTTTCCTACTTATTGGGTCATTTCTTGTTATGCATATGTCTATTAATCCTTATGTTGGTTTTGCGGATGGTGCCTCCCGTAGTACTCAGAATATTTCTTCTATAGACTGGATGATTTATAATCCTGATGGTGAGTTGATAGAACTTCAAGGTATTTGTTTAGGACGAAGCAGAAACAATGTCGCTTGATATAGTGCTGTCATTGAACTCTTAACTGCGGCCATTTCTCTTGAAATTCGTGAATTTATTGTTAACCTAGACTCTCAGCTTGTTGTTCTTCAGCTTAATGGGCATTATTCTGTTAGGAATCCTCAAATAGTAAGGTTTTAATTCCGTGTTCATTTAGTGGAAAGAAATTTTGATTACATCACATATCAACATATTCCTAGACGAATGAATGCATTAACTGATATAGTAGCCAATATTGTATTAGATAGACGTTTGCGTAATTTGTAAAACATCATCATCACATGATTCGATTCATATAGGTAAATAGACATATATATATATATATATATATATATATATATATATATATATATATATATATATATATATATATATATATATATATATATATATATATATATATATATATATATATATATCTATATATCGAGTGTTTGCATCCACGTGCATCATAAGTTCACAAAATATGTATGTTTTGGCTACATCCTGAGACATCATGTCTCTAAAAAATATGCAGAAATAAAAGCCTAGGCATCTAGTCGGCATGATGCTCATGGTAGCATGTCACTGCTCGCACAAGCCACCTCAATAAGTGGTGAACATGGTTTGACACCCCTGTAGTATGTCTATGGTACACATGAGGAACATCTTCGAATATTGCATAGTCTGGGATCCTACTGGTGAGTCCCTCCAGGTTGCGTATGATTTCCTCCTCCTCGTTTCCTTCGCCATGAGGGGCCACATCGAAATTACGAGGAATTCATCGTGCTATTGGAGACATTCCTACCGGTCTTTCTGGGCCAATATCTACAAATACATGGATTAACATTAGAACGTATATAATAAAAAAAATCATAATACTCATCAAAATAAAAAATTATTCTTACCCAATGCTTCATCCCAATCCTCTCCTTCTAGGAGTGGGAGATCTGCATCACCAGTAAATTCTGTGCCAGAATAGGGCCATTCCTCCATGACAATCAGTTGTCGATGGATCCACTCAAAGAACTCTGGTCTCCAAGAAATATTTTGACCGCCATCTGATATTGGCATAAAATCCGCCCAACGGACCATCCGTGGCTCCTGGGCTGGTGGTGTCAGAACTATCACTTCATCATGTTGGAAAATTAGTAACCATTCCAAGATTAATGGTACCAATATGGACCCCTAGTCGAACTATTTCAACTTACCGTTCTTGCATTTTGTCAATTGAAGTTTCATATTGATCGTTACCACCTCTGCCCAATTGTAGAGAGTTGGTGCCATACAATCTACTGCAAGAAGTAGCTGTGTTTTTATGGCCTCCTGTACAGCCTGAGATCCTGCAACTCGTGTGTTGGTGTGTATCACTACTTTTAGTGCTAGATCAGGAATATTTTGGATTTCCACTTTCCCGCTTTTGGATCCTTTCCTTGCCCCTCGGTACACTCTATCAATGACCATGCTCATTTTTTCCATTGTGGGGTGGATACCTGTTAGGATTGGTACTTCCCCCCCTCCGTGACAATCCAGTTATGAAGTAAACATCTGAGACCTAAATCTCTAACTCTTGATCATGAATTATGAATATTTCTGGATCAATGTCCCAGAGACTGATCAAGTACTGTAACAACTCCGGTTGAGCTCAGAGACATGGTGCGATGAAGAATTTTTTGAGCCCGCGGTCCCTCAGAACGTCCATGCATCTTACATTGCCCAAGGCTTGCTCATTTTCTTCACCATGTTCTTTTTCCTTCCATTCTATCACCATTTTTCTCTTTCACACCTGAAACAACATCAATGGGGTCATCATTAGTCAAATCATTTGCTATTTTAGTGTTTAAAACGGGCTAATTATGTGAATTTACAAGCTAAAATTTATGGCCACGGTTTTCGTGCCCCCGTTTGGATTCAAGGCAGGTTGGCGCGAGTCCATGCCTGATACCCACTCTGACCACCACACCCTAATTTACACAAAAACCCCTCCACAGATCTACAAATTGGGTTGCAGGTAATGAAATTTACATCAAAATGCAGTCAATGATATGAGATCTTACCTGGAAAAGACAGATTCGTGCTTGGCCTTCTGGATTGTCCGTTGTTAGCTCTGCAAAATCACAATGAAAAAGGGTAAAAAGTGTTCACAAGAGGTAAAAGTGAAAAGTAATTTATTTTTACTATTTTTGGCATTTTATAAACTTTTGAGAACCCTAATTAGGTTTTTGAGCATATTTTTCGATTATTTTTCTATTTTATCTCGAAAAATGGGTTTTATGTGCATTTATTGTGCAATAACAGGTCCTCAACATGACAACGATGAAGTAACAAGTTGTATTTTATACTTTTTCGGACTCGGTAAAAATACGAAAAAGTCACCCCTGGAGTCATTTTTCAGCTCTTTTCTGACTCTCAAAAATTGAAAAGATTTCCGAGACTCTTGTCATTTTGAACTCATTTAAGGCTGAAAAAAAATATCTACCTAATATATGTTTAACCATTTTTCGAGCTAGGATAGATTATGTACGAATAAGGAATACCTCAGCCTATCGCGACTAAGAGGTTCTCTCAGACATAGTTTTATACCTTTTTGGATCTGTGAGACTACCTATGAAAAGGGACTACTCACGTTTTGTTTTCTGCTTCTTTAAAAACTCTATAAACATAAAAGGATGTCGAGTTCTTCCTTTGTCAGAATCGTTGAAATCTAAATGACATAGAAATCATCACCATGATGTAACCAAGTTATTCCTTCCTAGGGCTTGTAAACTGTACTAGGATGGATTTTTCTAAAGGAAAAACTTACATCACAAGCATATGCTATCCCCTTCAAGCTTGTTTCCAAAAATAATTAGGGTACTCGCCAACAATAGTGGGGGAAAATGGAACCATTTCTCAGTCGTGTCAGTAGTATGTCACTCTTGAATATGACACTCATCTGCATTCGAGTCGGGTTGGGGACATCCCATTTCATCATATTTTTCCTCCATGGGTTTGAGTAATCTGTTTTGACCTCTCTTCTACTCTTTGCCAGATCATCATGACCTCAGATCCCTTGATGTAAAATACTGCCAAATTCCAGAGTTGTGTCGCCGATATGTTCGAGAGAAGTTTCCTTTTTTCAATTTCAGCGTCTGATCCTCTTTTCATTCCTGATTCACTATCATCTTATTCCTCTGTCTTGTGTCGATGATGTGGGAAAAATTATGGCCCTCCTTCGACCAGGTCACTTTCGTGTCGACTCCAACTCATTATACAGAAATTTGATCTAGAGACTCCCTTCCCGTACCTTGGAGCTTGCATGCCTCAATGGCAAGTTCTTCGCATTCGATGAAAGGTCTTCATCATTGGCCTTGGATCGAGTGATTTCGTAGGTGTTTGACACCAGATCACTATTCATATTCCATGGATTGTACTAGTCTTACCTTGAGAACCATTTTCATTATTGGTGGTTTCTCTTGGGCCTGTTAATAGCTTTCATCATTGGATGGTAATCAGGTGACTTTCTTGCATGTTTGACTTTAGCTCACTCATTAGCATGCTTGCATTTGTACTTGTTTGGGTTGAGATGGAGCACAAGACACTGTTTTTTTTCTGATAAAATTGAGGCTACAAGATCATTTTGGTTTATCATGACTATATGCATGACTCTTTTGGTTGGATGGTTGCGACCATACCTGAGTCTATTTATTGATCCTTCTTGATGGATGGCTACGTCCATACCTCGGATCTTGTTTTTATTATGGATGGTTGTGCCCATGCCACATGTTCATGTAGCAGAGATATCAGTTGTACTTTTACTTGTAGGTCTTCTGACAGTGGTGTTTGGTTTGAACACATTATCGTAAAGTATTTCACCCCTCCCTCTCTCTCAGAACTCATACTTTAGGGGGCATCTGTTACACAAAAATTTTTCACCTTCCCTGCAATCCTCATCCCGCACATTGGAGGACCATTTCAGTGACTTATGTGTATTTTCATATCTTGAAAAAAGTGTCATTGCATCCCTTGTCATGAGAAGAAAATTTCCAATGTTGAATATTCCTTGAGCAAGCTCTCAAAAGCATATGATTTTGGGTCGGCAGTGGTAGGTAGTTATGGCGTCGCACCCATTGGCGCTCTGTCTCAGTGGAATGCCCATGATGGGATGTTTTTGGAAATTTTTTAAAATAGAAACAAACATTCCATGCCCAATCACTTCGTGAGTCAAGTCAACATCATTTTTTCGACTGAATAACGTTGAAGACCTTCCTTTGGCTTCATGTTTCCTACAATTGAGAAACTCCCCAAAGGATAAGGTCTCCCTTCCACCTTATGAGGGATCCCAAACCACCTCCTCCTCTCCTATAAATACATCCTCCTCACATAGTTGCATCTAGCTAAGAAATCCTTACTATAGCTGGTGTGACATAGAGTAGAGAGGAATCCATTATCGAGAGAGAGTATAGGCCTATTGCCTTGCCAAGTCCAAATCCTCGACGAATGCCTGAGACATGTTTTAACTGGACCCGTTGAAGGAGGCTACAACAACAAGGATCTTTTGGTTGTAAACTTCTTCTCTCTACTTATTAATACATGACTGATGTTTTGGTTCCCGTTTTGGGTTTGATATGTTTAATATTGTGAAATGCATTTAATTCTCCTTAACCATTTAAATAGTTATGAATGCAAGTATGTTTTAATATGTTGTCATCATTCTTTGATCCTTGTGCAGGCACCTGAGTATTAGCGCTGAAGGACCACGATGTGACAAGACGAAAATCAGGAGATCTTTGCCACAACTATGACAACTATGTTGGAACAAAGGTAGGTCATATATCCCGACTCAGTTTCATTCATAAACTAGGAATCTGAAGCATTAGCATGTTCCCTTGCTGCTAGACCCACCCTAGGGATAGAGGGATCTCCTATGTCCGTAGATGGGATTTACCCTCACAACAATACTCAGTGCTTGAAGCACTCTATTCTCTACTCAATCTGCTCACACTACTGTGGAAACATTCAACTTAGCTCTCAGCCCTCATTCAGGTAGAATTCTTCTCACAACCTTATCTTCTCCACAAGAACACTCTCAACCTCACTCTGTAGCACACACTTCCAAATATCTCAACATTACTCTCTCTAAAAAATGTTGCAATCACTCATTTTCCAAACTCAACATTCTTGAGTTTTGTTCCTCTAAAATATAAGGAACGATGCAGTCTATGTTTTCAAACACAAAATTCTTGAGTGTACTATCAACATGGATCTCCATCCTACTAATTCTTCATTTTACCTAGCCATTGCATCTGCATTAATTCTGGGAATGGGAACCTGTGTTTTCTTCCATACTGAGAATTAATTCTCAGTCAAAATTTATATGAGGAAGATTATAACCCTTCTATATACTACTTCCTAGGCACTACAACTATGTTAATTGAATGAATGGGCTCTGAGTGTTTCCCATGCTAAGAAGTTAATTTTCATTTCATATACACAATAAATAAGAACCTCCATTAAATTCAACTTGTACCAGCAACATGGCTAATTATTTTTAAGAACATGCTCCATTCCTCCTGTGCAACATGGTCCTAGCTGCCTTGAACCATAGATATTTGTAGTTTCCCTTGACTCTACTAGTCCAGCCACTGCATTCAAACTATGCACGTACAATAGCTTCCAAATGATACGTACTTTAAACTCTAGCACTATCAGTAACAAGCTCATAATTTTTTTCATTACATTACATATTTTGGTGGCCCCATTGTGTTTAGCCCTAACGACTTAATCTACATGCATAAATCCTTCAAATCCGTCTATCACATGGTTCTCACAGGACCAAGTCTTGGGCCAGCTTTAGCCTCTAACCTTCCTGTCCCTGTGCTTTTTTTCTTTAATTGGCATGAAGGCCCTCGATCGTAATAACAAATGAAAATTCCACAAAACTAGGACCTGGTTGCACCCTCCATCATTTGATGGAAATTTCAACTATCGAAAAAAAATCTGTCTCCAAACTTTGTTATCCCAACCAATAATCCAAGTGCACCTTATTTTTTTTCAAGGGATTTTCCTTCTGATATTTTTTCTTTTTGTAATTTTTCCTTTTGGGATTTAGTTTTGGAAAATCCCTTCATACTCCTACAACTCCCTAACATCCTGGCTTCCCAACTTCCCATCATCCCATCTTCCCATCTCCCTGGAGTAACATATTTCTCGCTTTTAAGTACCCATGCCACCTTTTTTTTCTTCCATGGATGCACCTTTTGAGTTGCAACTACCTTTATTTCCTAGTTTCACTATTTTATAGATTCCTAACTAAAAATTTTAGTGTTATCCCAACTAAAACTACTAGTTTTCTTTGTTTATTTTCTTCCAGGGTAAGCCTTCTATGATTGATCAAGTGTTCAGTATTTAGCTCAGAAATCAAAATTTTCAGAATTTCTCGAAACTAGAATGAAAATGTAGAGCTTTTCACCAGAATTCCAATGCAACTCATTTCATCAAAATCCGAGTTCGTATAAGTTATGGTATGTTGTCCGTTTTGTCAAACAACTAAAAAAATTGCAGAACAGTGACAGGTTGATGACATGGCAGTCCAGTCAGCAAAAAGGAATCTTTTGAGATTATTCTTTAGGTTTCTGCCAATGAGGCTGTGCCTACTGGCACTTTCGAATTCCCCAGTTTGGTCTATGTGGGGGTAATTTCCTAATGATATCTAAGGTGGAAATTGTGTTTTATTTACTTATGATTATATATATATATATATATATATATATATATATAGATATACATTATTTTTACGCATATTATCTATATATTATATTAATTATATTTAAATTTTAAATTAACATAGTTCATGGGTTCGTTAAATGCCAAGGTCTGTTGTAACTGCATTATGGTAAAAGCTTTATAATGGGAGCGGGGTCGGGTTTGAGCCTAGACCTCCGCCTGATTTGAAAATGGGTTGGATAACTCGTTATGGATTTCAAGAACCTCCCATTTAGTTAAAAAAATAAATGATCTAGCTTATACTTGACAATTTGCGAAATTTATGCTTGAAAGAGGTGTATGAGTTTTAACTGTTCAAGTGTATTAAGTCCATTTGTTCTTGCTGAAATTTAACATGAATAACAAAAACATAATTCAGCAATAAAACATTCACACACTACAGCAAAATTAATCTAGGAGTTCACCCGAATATCATGGGCTTCGTCTCCTTGGAGCTTTGTCATCTTGACTTGGCACTTTGGGATTATGGTAAAGTTTCTTTTAAAATTTCCACACTTAACTCCAATGGATACTGAACTGATCCAAAGGGCTTATAATACCATTTACATCCCTCTTATGTTTTCCATCACTCTGCAAACAGCTTTAGGCTCCCTTGGACACGATTCCTTCTGTTGGTGCACTAAGATACACTAAGCTTCTTCATGGCACTAACTCCTTCATAATTCTATTTCTGTCCCTGAAACCACACCTACTATCTCCAGCACACATCATGCACCAAATATAAACTGATAATTTTCTCAAAATGAGCACTGAATCCCCAAAATAGGCCTTCCTCCACGGTTTTCCCTAGGTTGCCCAAAACTTCCCTTCAGCTTATAGAGCTCTTGAAGTTATCAATTGGATTTTAAAATCCCTCCATTTGATTCATAATTCCAAAATTAGCCATGACAAACTATTTTTTCATCAAAAATGGCCTCCGGCTGCTCCGATTTTGCCTCCAACACCTGTCGACAACCCTTAGCACTAGGGTCACTGAAAATTTCTCTGATGGGTTATCAACCTCTATAAGTCCTCAAAAGCTTCTGCAACCTAAATCAATGGATTAAAAATACTATTTATATTCAATAATGAATATTGGTTTGCTGCATATGGTCTCTAGCTACTCTGGCTAGGCCCTGAAATACTGTTGGAAAAAGCTGGCACTAGTGGCCCATGGAACTTTATTAAAGCTTCTTAGCTTTCTAAAGTCCTATACAGGCTCTACAAGTCATCTCATTATATTCATAACATCTGAAATATCCAAAATTGATTATTGGATCTCTGGATAAGGCCTCTAGCTCCCCTGGCTAGGCCTCAAACTGTTGTTGCCCCCCGGTGGCCCTAGTGGCCCCTTGAACTTCACTAATGCAAAACCCTACTTAGAAGCTCTATTATGGCTCTAAAACCTACTCCATTGAGTATATAATGTTGGATATAGTCAACATTGACTATTGGCACTCCAAAATTGGGCGAATCTAGCTCCAGATAGAGCCAAAACAATTTTTTGCCCAGTGTCCCTTAAAAAGCTGCAATAAAAGTGGAGGACTGGAGTTAACTCCATTTAAAATAGGCCAAACTATTAAAAATGGTGTGCCCGCCAGGTTAATTACCGATTTAACTGTTCAATTAAATGTTGGTTGGGGCATGTGACCAGATTTTCGTGCGGTAATGGTGGAACTGTCGGAGGTCTTGGCTCTAACCGTGCAGGTGGTGGCATAAACTCTGCCATGTGAACACGTTGCAATAACTATTAGCGGATGGTGGTTGGATTAATCCATGGTTATAGGACTTGGGCGCATGGAGGGGGAGCCATCCCTTTGGGGCTAGCCTCCCAAACCCCCAAATGTGCATGCCATAAAGTTCAAATACAACCGTTGACCTTTGGATGGTAAGAACTACCATTGGCGTGATGGTAGGTAGGCGAGCTAGCAGATGGAAGTTTGATGGCTCTAACCTCCCTATATCCACAAAATTTTTGATACGTGGTCTTGGGGACACGTGGTGGCCTCAAGGATGGTCATGTGTCGCCATGTAATTGGCCCAAAAATTTCAAAAGTCAACCAATGCCCAATCACAATCTTCCATTTGTCAAACTCTGACTATACCATACAAAATATTCTAGGGAATATTTTGGGGAAAATTCTTAGGAATATTCTAGGAATATTCTAGGAATATTCCCTGGAATATTATTTTTTTTAATTTCCCAAAATGCCAAGTCAAACTTGGTCAAAGTCCAATTTTTGCAGTTTACTGGAATTTTCAAACTGCGATAACTTCTTCATACAATGTCGGTTTTTCGAACCGTTCACAGCGCTGGAATAAAGAAGACAAGATCTATCTGTTCACTCAGGTTTGGCACACTTCCAAACAGTTTGAATTTTTAGTTATCATTTTGGTCCATCATCCAGTTGTAATCACACCTCCCCATTAGGAATCTTTTGGACCCAAAAAGATTGATATACTGATTTGTATAGTATATGAGAGTACAAAACCCTCTTATTTTCAGCCTCCAAATACTTGCCTTGCATAGCTAGTGCTTTGGAACCACAACTTGAAGGTAATCGACACTTCCCTTCCTTGATGTGCTTGTCCTCCTGTCAAGAAATATCTTCCTTGCACTCACTCAGAAATTTCTGGCGAGAAATTTGCAGAAGGTAGTTGAACATCATTGCCTTGATAATTAATCCAAGGTGGCTCAAACAAACATGATATTAAATCATGTATACATGCATACATAATCGAAATGTTCATATGTACAAATGAGTATGTCTTACTGTGTTAAGAAGTCCAACCAATTCTTACCAAGCCACTTCCATGATGAATTTTTCTACTGCAAATCATCTTCATGTGAAACATCCGCTATCACATCAATGATGGAATCCTTGTTTCCACCTTTGCCAGTCTTGTTGTCATCTTACTTCATTTTCTTGGGACAATTAGTTGGATGCAATGTCCAACATTGGGAAACAACATTTCCCCTCTTCTGGAAATGTGTGCAAGTCTTATGCACTTTCTTTGCAAGTTTCCTTTGCTTCATCTATTTCCTGTATGCCTTCTTCCTCATCCAACATCTCGAAACATCATGGTTAAAATGACCACAATATGCACCAAAAATCTTTCTTCTATTTAATCATGAAAAATTTTCATGCCTTGCAGAAACATAATCAACTTGACTATGGGAAGAATTATACCTCACATGCTTCTTTACATGTCCATCATTTTTTCCTTCTTGAGGAGATGAACTAGTAGTAGAGGTTCCAAATTTTTCTTGCAGACTAACATCATCATTCTTCTCTTGAAAAATGTCCAAAATCACATGCTCTCTATAAGCTTAATGTCTACAATATTCTTGCTGCAACATAGGCTTCAAGCAATGGAAATCAACTTGAAACCAAACTTGACATGTTTGTGATTTAGAACTTGGAACAAAAGTTCTCTTTGAAGTTTCCTCACATGCCTTCATGGCTTTGGAGTCTTCGCCATTAGATTGCACATAACCAAGACCAAAATTATTAGGTCATTCCTCAACCAAAATAGGATCAACCATGCCTTGTGCATGCTCACATAAACCTTGCCTTCATATCCCATTTGAAACATTAACTTGGACCATCTACCTCTTTTGTGCTTTTCAAATTAACCAACACATTTTTCTGAAGAGGAAACTGAAGACATATTAGAGTGAATTACCTCTTCTTCACGCATGTTCTTGGTCAAAGCCTCTTGAGCTTGATGGAGCTACATCTCCATATCATGCAATATTTGAAGAATTTTTTCTTTCTCTTGCTTTATATCAAGTAATTTCTCATGAGGTTCAGTGCTTTCTCTTCTATCTTCAAACATAATTTGCACCATGTCCTTCAACATGTAGAAGTCTTGCTTCATGTCTTCATCGAACAATATTGTGAAGGAGGAGGATTTTGAAACCTCACTTGAAGAATTTTTCATTATGAAAATGAAAAAAAATAACTTCAACAAAGTTCAAAAACCTTTCAAAAACAATGACAAATATTTTGAACAAAATGGCTGTAGAGACAAACTCTTATTCAAGCAGCCTTTGCAAACAAACAATCGCCAAGAGGGTTTGTGCTTCAAGGGTGGCCTTGAGGTCCTTTGGGTAAGGAAGATGCCTTCAACCCTTTCTTCCTACTTGTCCTCTTCTGGACTTAGCTATCATTATCTATCCCTTCACCTCTAGCAAACTCAAGCAACAATCAGTTTGCAAATAGTAAAAAAATCAATCTTTTACACTGTTTAAACACCTTTCAAGTCAACAAGCAAGCTATTTCTTTGTCAATTAAGCAACCAAGTGCTCTGATACCAACCTCCAGGGAATATTCACCTGATATGAAAATGGGTTGGATAACTTGTTATGTATTTCAAGAACCTCCATTCAGTTAAACAAATAAATGATCTAGCTTATACTTAACAATTTGCGGAATTTATGCTTGAAAGAGGTGTACGATTTTTAACTATTAAAGTGTCTTAAGTCCATTTTTTCTTGCTGAAATTTATCATTTATAACAGCAACATAATGCATCAATAAAAAATTCACACACAATAGCAAAATTAATCTAGGAGTTTACCCGAATATCGTGGGCTACGTTTCCTTTGAGCTTTGTCATCTTGACTTGGCTCTTTGGGATTATGTTAAAGTTTCTTTTAAAAGTTCCACACTTAAATCTAATGGATACTGAACTGATCCAAAGGGATTATAATATCATCTATATCCATGTTATGGCTGTCATCACTCTGCAAATATCTTTAGGCTCCCTTGGACATGATTCCTTCTGTCGGTGCAATGAGCTACATTGAGCTTCTTCATGGAACTAAATCCTTTAGAATTTTGTTTATATCCCTAAAACCACACCTAATGTCTCCATCACACACCAAAAACCAAATATCGACTGATATTTTTCTCAAAACGAGCATTGCATCCCCAAACTAGCCCTTCCTCCACGGTTTTCCCTAAGATACCCAAAACTTCGCTTCAGCTTCTCGAGCTATAGAAGTTATAAATTGGATCTAAAAATCCATTAATTGGTTTAATAATTCCAAAATTAGTCATGATAGACTATTTTCTTGTAAAAAATGGCCTTCGGCTGCTCCAGTTTCACCTCCAACACCCGTCGCACCCATTGGAACTAAGGTCACTAAAAACATATTTGATGGGTTTTCGACCTATAGAAGTCCTAAAAAACTTCTGAAATATCCATCAATGGATTCATAATTTTTTTTAAAGTCAATAATTACTATTGGGTCGCTACATATGGTCTTTAGCTGCTCTAGCTAGGCCCTGAACTGCTGTTGGAAAAAGCTAGCACTAGTGGCCCCTAGAACTTTACTGAAGCTTCTCGACTTTCTAAAGTCCTCTAAAAGCTCTTCAAACCATATCATTAGATTCAAAACATATGAAATATCTAAAATTGGTTACTGGTTCTTTGGATCAGGCCTCTAGCTCCCCTAGCAAGGCCTCAAACTATTGCTACCCCGTGGTGTCCCTTGTGACCCCTTGAACTTCACTTATCCAAAAACCTACTTAGAAGCTCTCTGATGGCTTTTAAACCTACTCCATTGAGTCTGTAATGTTGGAGATAGTCGAAATTAACTATTGGAACTCCAAAATTGGGGGAATCTAGCTCCAGATAGAGCCAAAACAACTTTTTGCCCAGTGTCCCTTAAAAAACTCCACTAAAAGTGGAGGACTAGAGTTGGCTCCAGTTAAAATAGGCTATAATGCTAAAAATGGCACACTCGCCAGGTTAACCACCAATTTAACCGTACAATTAAATGTTGGTTGGGACATGTGACTTGATTTCCACGGGATAATGGTGGAACCTTCGAAGGTCTTGACTCTAATAGTGCGGGTGGTGGCATAAACTCTACCATGTGAACATGTTGCAATAACTGTTGGTGGATGGTGGTTGGCCTAAGCTAGGGTTCCAACACTTGGGTGCATGGAGGGGGGGCTGGCCTCCCAAACCCCCAAATGTGCATGCCATAAAGTTCAAATACAACTATTGACCTTTGGATGGTAAAAAATACCATTGGCGTGATGGAACGCGGGCGTGTTAGCGGATGGGAGGTCGATGGTTAGAACCTCCAGAGCTCCACAAAAATTTTGATACGTGGTCTTGGGGGCACGTGGTGGCCTTAGGGCTGGCCATGTGTCATCCTTTAATTGGCCCAAAAATTTCAAAAGTCAACCAATGCCCAATCACAATCCGCCATTTTTCAAACTCTGACTGGACCATACAGAATATTTCGAGGAATATTCTAGGGAATATTTCAAGGAATATTCCAAGAATATTCCCTAAATATTCCATGGAATATTCTAGGGAATATTCCAAGGAATATTCCTTGGAATATCGTTTTTTTCAATTTCCAAAAATGTGAAGTCAAACTTGGTCAAAGTCCAGTTTTTGCAGTCTACTGGAATTTTCAAACAGCAATGACTTCTTCATGCGATATCGGGTTTTTGAACTATTCATAGTTTCAGAATCAGGAAGGCAAGATCTATCCGGTCACTAAGGTTTGACACACTTCCGAACACTTTGAATTTTGAGCTATCATTCTGGTCCATGATCTAGTTTTGATTACCGCCCCAACAAGCCCACACCCTACCAATGGGTCGCGGGTGGTAGTTATTAAAACCTCCACATTAATTTATATTTATTGTCATACGACGAGACTAGCGGAGCGTGGAGTGGGCCAACCCCTCCACCATGTGACCCAATCATATGACCTATGGAACGCGCCTTGATTAAAGAGCGCCATTATCACATTAAAATGGGTTTAAAAATAATGAAACATACATTTAAGCACAGTTTAATTTGGCGACATATCTAGGGGCACCCCAAAATCTGGCGGAGGTTCCAATTTTAGTGGTCTTAACTAGAGTTCCTCCAGCTTTAGAGGTAGTTTCATAGGGGAAATTTTAATGATGCATATCTCGATCAGATTTAGACCAAAGTTGGAAAATGAATAGTTAATATTAGATGATTTTGGCATTCGAGAGACAATGTTACAGGTTTTAGAGGCTGAAAATGACTTCTACATGTGATTTTGCTATAGGGAAGTTCGAGGGAGCCCAAAGCCACCAAGGAAGGATGTCAAGTCTAGACCAACCAGAGTCGATTTTTAGTAATTGAACAGTCATTTTTGGATGATTTGTACGTTCTGAAGATGATATAATAAGTTTCAAGATAATTTGAATAATTTACAAAACAATTTTGCCAAATTTGAGCTAATACAAGAGGCCCAAGCTATGGAAGCTGGACCAAGGAGATGTAGCCCAGGAGGGGTGAACTCCTTCATAAAAAATTTTTGTTGATGGGTCTGTTTATGGTTTTTTGTAAATATTTATGTTGATGTTCAGTTCTTAATTATGTTGTTTATTTTTCATTAATTTCAACATAAAACAAAAGACAATTTCCTGTTTTTACACTCACTTGTACCAAGGAAACTAAATCACCACAAGAAAACAAGAAGCAAATAAATTATAATTTTGAAATTTTAATTAGCACATCAAAACTAATATACAAGTTTAGATCAAGTGGTATCAAAGTATCGTGTTTCTTAAGGTTATTTGGTTGCTTTTCTATATTTTGTGCAAAATATTTTTAACGCTTGGAATTTTGTGATGCTTCCAAGGTTAAGATTGCAGAGAGGAGAAGGGAAAATATTGGTTGCTAGTCCTGAGGTTAGGACCAGAAGAGGGAGAGGCACAAGCCCACCATCTCCACCTAAATTTTCACTCCCAGTCGCACCTGAAGCACCTCGAGTGTTGTCTCTGTTTGATATTAAGGAGGTCCAAATTGCACCAGAAATTGAAGTTGAATATGAAGCCATCATGTCAAGTGTTGGAGACAATGAAGGACACTTAGAAGAGAAGGACCTCAAGAAATAATTCATTGACATGAAGAGGATGGTCAATATTACGTTTGATGCATTCACTGCTGGAATGGTAAGAGGATTTTCTAAGTTCCCACATGGAGAAGGAACTTCAAATGATAATAAGGATGAAGAGAAGCGTTCAAAGGGAAGTGGAGGAAAGCCACCTCCATCTCCACCATCTTCATCATCCTCATCATCACCATTAGATTCATCTTCCAATTCCACCACAAAATCCACCCATACCCATACTCATTCCAAGACGCCAAGAGGAAAAACTCCATTACTCAAATTGGACATAAATTTTTAATTACCCATGTACAATGGCGAGGTAAATGCAGAGAAGTTAGACAATTGGATTCGTAAATTTGAGGTGTATTGTAGAATTAAAAACCTACAAGATGATGAAACAAAGATCTAGTTGGCTTCATTGAGGCTATAAGGATCAACACTAGTTTGGTGGGAAGCAAAGACTCAAGAGGAAATGTGAATCCATGGTAATATATCCATCACTTGGGTTGAGTTTGTTTCTCCCATTAAAAGAAAATTTTATCCTTTAGATTACATGCAAAAAGCTATTATGAGTTGGCCAAATTTTAGACAGATCAAGGGTCAAACAGTTCAAGATTATACTCAAGAGTTTAGAAAGATGGATTTGTTGTTAGGTGTAAAATTCTGATCCCAAGAAACACTCTTAAAATATATTGGAGGTTTACATTCATATTGAAACATACTATCCTTATGTTTAACCCAATAAACTTAGATGAGGTTTGTGTACAAGCCACCCACCTCAAAGCTATGGGAAAGAACATTGAGGAAGAGGGTAGTTAGAAAATTCCATTCAAGGGAAAGGACAAAGGGAAGGGGGGGGGGAATGGAAGGGAAAGAAGAATGCAAGCATTAATAAAGAGGGGGAGAAAACCACATGCACACATTGTTCCAAAACGAGGCATGATGAAGGCCATTGTTGGAAACTACATCCTAAATTAAGGCCTAAGAAACCAAACAATAAGGGAAAAAAGAAGAAGACTGCTACCACACAACATGATCTTGGATCTAATTCCTATGGTGAGACCAAGATTACAACAATGGTCACTAAAGGGAAAGAAGCCATAACCAATGTTATCACTCTAATAATTCTAAAGTTGTGATATTTTGGTTTAAATTCCAAGAACATTAGAGGTAACCACATACCTACTTTTAAACTCTAGGATCTAGCCTTCCTAGGGTTCAGAGAGGGCTCTCTCTTTAAGATTTAAATTTGTTTTAATTATATGATATTAGGCTATTTATGATGTACAAATTGGTTTTGGTTTGGTTTGGTTTGGTTTGGTGAGAAAAAATTACTTAATGAGATGGATAGTGATAGATTTGTTTATCCATTGGGCTAAGGAGTCAAATTTCAAGCATACAGAACTAGGATCAAGGTCAAAAAGTCAAATATTTTCAGGGTAAGATAGACAAGTCATTGAAGATCTTGGAATGCTGATTGGTGAAGTGGTTTGGTTGGGATAAAGAGAAATCAAGGATTATTTGATCCAGATAAAGAAGGATTATAAAAAGGTCATTCGAAAGAGGGAGCAATTAAGGGTTCCCTACACTGGAAATCAGCAGAAAACATAGAAATGATAAACAGTTAAAGACAAGGTGCTTTTAACAAATCCTGTAATAATATTCCTGATTTATCATTCAAATTTAGAACACATATATGGATGCATGTAAACATAATAATATAAACAAAGACAGTAGAAAGTACTTCACTTCAATGGCTCATCACATGAATCTTGAAATATGATGCTAGATGATTTGATCCAGTCTGCTACTTGAACTTTCTACAAAAATCCTTCAAGTACAGAAATGTTGACTATAGAAATCTTGAACAATTTATTTCACAATAATACTTCAAAATATGCAGTACATATACAAAATTTAAAAAAAAAAATTATCCTAGAATATTCATAGGAATTTTCTAAGGAAAATAAAATATCTTTTACAAAAAAATAGTGTCAGTTGCTTAACAACTTAGCAAGTTGTCCTATTTATTCAAATAAAATAGAAGTGATGTTTTGGATTGGGTTCAGCTGGCTGCCTTGTTGTCTCCAACGCTGGAAAAAGATATTTCAAATCTGTTTTGAAATATTATCTTCTTATCTGATACTCTTTACCTCTGATACAATTTAATCACTGTTTAAATTGCCTTACTGCTGTAAAATTCTGTTTTGACTATGTAAAATCAGAAAACTATTTTTATCCTCTTCTCTGCAATTTGACTTTTATAGTAAGTCAGTGAGTGATTCCAAAGATTCTTCATCAGTAATTTTGATCTTTTTTAGCTTTATAAAGTTCGCATCTGCCTCAGTGTACCTAGAAGATGTTGGTTTTATAACAAATAGGTGTTTTATCTCATGCTGTAGATAAAACAAGTCTTCAAAGATTTTATGTAAAACCTTTCCTGTAGGAATTCCTTGTCCTTCTGTTTTGTCTACCTAATATTTTACATGATCTCTTATCTTCTTGTTGTATTCTTCTTGTGGAATAAGTTTATCATTAATAAAAAGGATGTTTGGCAAACCTCTTTGCCTCAAGATCTCAAATTTAACCATAAAATTGGTTATGGCTATGTTCATGTTTTCACATTTTTCTTCTTGCTGCTTCATCATATTCTTCTTTGAAATTACTTTCTTTATTTCAAGGATTTTCTCTGTTCTGTCATTAATTTCTATTTCCTCCAATTCTTTCTTGTTCTTACTATTGAGAAATTTGATTAATTCTAGGCCTGTTGAGGTTTGGCACCTAGTTCTTCCTTTGTTTTCTAAATCTCTTCTTGTGCTACCTTTAGTAAATCCTTTTGCTCATAAATTACTTGTATTGATGGCCAAACATCATTGATGGATTCAATGATTTTTTTCCATAGCTGATTCTTCACATAGGACATTGGCTCTTTCAAGGTTAAATCCTTTTGTAGGTTCTTCAACTCAACATTTAACCTATTAGCCCTTTGTTCCTAATTTTTAGCATTAATTTGGGCTAGCTTCTTAGTGTCTTCAATATTTTAAATCACTTTCTTCAACCTATTGATTTCATTGGTTTGAAGAGTCGTTTCCTCCATGGCCTTAATAAGTTTACTAGCTTCATCAAACTGTTGAGTTGTTGTGGTAGAGGATTCTGTAGCTGAAGTAGTGCATGAGGTCACTGGCACTGCAGTGGCCAGTGGTACTTTTGGTGCCAACTCTTTTTCCAGAGTTGAAGGCACAACTGTAGTTACCATGGGAATTAATGTAGGAGCTTCTTGTGCTTTTTGTAATTTCTCTTTCATGGAAAAGCTTGTCCATTTGGATTTCCATCTCTTTTATCTGTGCTGTCAATTGTAAAATCAAGTTCATCATATCATATTTCTAGCTTTCCTCTGGCACAATTTCCTTGGCTTGTGGATGTTCTGTTGGTGGAAACTTGAGCTGTTTTCTGAGTGCTGCAATATCAACATTCTTTTTCTTCACTAATTCTTCTGCAACTTTTACACTGGCAGGATCATATCCTACTTGAATAACCAATTCTTATAAAAACTTAATCCTAAGATCTTTAGCATATGAGGAAGCTTTTTCAACCTTCATTTGATCTCTCATATTTATTATTGTGTTCTGGAGCTTTTGGGCACTCATTTCCTTTGTAGTTATGGTAGAATAAAGCATCTCGGAAGTTTTTCTTTGAAACTCAATTTGATCTAATGCATGGATATTTTATGTAGGCACTTCAAGATCAACTTTTTTGTAATCTGCCACTATTTTGGGAGTCTTAACTATTGGTTGAAGCACTAGCATAATCAAATTCTTGTTTGAATAATCAAAAGAAGACATAAGTCTATTCTGGATCCCTGGTTTTTGTTTTAAATACTGAGAATATATATCATTATTTATTTCTTCATTCTTGGCCTTTATCTGCTTATATTTCTCCTTGATGTCAATATCTTTATCCTCTGCTAGCTGTGAGGAGGATGCCTCCATACTTTGCTGCTTCTTAATTACTTTTGTGTTTGAAGTAGCAGGGTGCTCTTCATTTATAATCTATGTAGTTGGTTCATTGTTTTTCTCTGGAACATCTGTATCTTCCACTTCTATGGTCTCTTTTTCTTTATCAACTGGATTAAGCTTAGGATTTTTTTATATCTGAGTTTAAACCTAGTTTATGTTGTTGTTTCAGCGGTGTAGGTACCTTCTTCCCTGATTCTCGTAGTAGCTTTATCTCCTTGATTTACAGTTTGCAAGGTGTGGCTAGTATCACCCTGTTTAGCTGCTTCTATCAAAGTATTTTCTAGCCACTCTGTTTGATTAAAAAAATGTTCAATCTCAGACCTTTTATCATGGATATAAGGTGTCAATTTTCACTTCACCCTCATTTTTCTGAGTATTCCCTGTGGATCGTAATTCCATAAAAATCTTTCTTCAAATTTGTATTCCAGCAATTGTTTTGCTGCTTCTATTCCTGCATCTCTGTGATTGCAAATAAAAGGTCCTACCTGATTTTTCAACTTAAATTAGGTCTTCTTTTTGGCAGCTAAGAAGTTGTTAGAATATGAATTTAGGATTTTCCTGATGTACTCCAAGGCAAAAAACTCTCATTGGCACATACTTAGGTAGTTTATAGGGTAAAATATTTGACATAAAAACTTTGATTTCTGTATAGTTCTAAAATAAGTGCCAATCTCCAGTTCTAGTTTGCTCTAATAGCTGTAGAAATTTCTTTATATCATCACTGATTCTTGGCTATACTCTTTTTTTCAACATGTTTATCAATGGATGAAAAAAAAAATCTGTAAAATCTGCATAAATGAACTCTCTGGACTCTTTTCTGATCAAATATGTCCAAAATATGACTGATAGTGGGTTCCCTTCTACATCAAGCTTCTGAAGTGTTATTGGGAAATTGCCTGCTTAGAAGTTTAAGAACATATGGAAAAGAAAGGAAGTATACCTAAATACTCCTTTAGTTGGAAATTTCACAAGCTGATCATGGATATTATTAGCTATGTGTTCATCATAATTGTAAATGATTAAAGGAGGTTGTCTTGGTACAAACGTAGATAGAAAACCTATGATTGACTCATCTGTATGCTCATCCATAAAATACCCTAGGATAAAGGACAACATGGATATGAAATGCCTATACCCTTCAGGAAATTTTGAAGTAGAATAAGGAGGGTTGATCTGTGGAATTTCAACATGTAAAGGCATGAACAATTGGAAAATTTGAAACCTTTTAGGAAAGTCAAGACCAATGTAAAGTTTTTTGAGTACTTCTGTGGATAAAGGAATTGCATTAGGATCTGGTTTGAGCTGTAGCATTAGGTTTATAGACTTAGCAGTACTTGTGAAAAATACTTCTTTATTTGCATCAACAATGGCTCTTTGTTCAGGTGAATAATAGGTCTGACACAACCTAATGACTTTTGGACACTGATGAGTGAGTGAAAATACATACTTGGGTAGGTTTGACTCCCAAATATGAACTTCATCAACTTGATCTATTGACTTTTCAAGACTCGAACAATGGAGGTATAAAAGATTAATTTCTATTACTGGATCAACTATTTATAACCCACATCTGCTAAGGGTGTATGTTCACTGTCTACAACAGGAGGTTGTAGAGGATTTACAATAATTGTGGTTTTGGAAGTCATTGTTGGGTTTGATTTTGACATTTTTAGACCTTCTGGGTGCTTGAAACTCTGTATTTTGGCTTTTTGTGTACTCTTTTGTAAGCTTAAACTATTTACAAAAGGGTTTTTTACTTTAACAATGGTTTTTTTAAATAGAAATGGGCACAAAATGGCTTTTTCTTAGGTTTAAACCTTTAAATTTGGTTTCAGAATGTTCTACAAACTCTTATAGATTCAAGAAATGAAAAAAACAAGGGTTTTTTCTACTTTTTTTTGGATAAAATGAACGAAAAATGTTTCAAATTGGCCACAGAAAGATTGGGATCATTTGCAAAGGGTTTATGGATAGATTATGAATATTTTTAATGTCTGCAAAGGGTAAAGTATATTCAATTTTTCTTTTAAAACAGATTGCAGTATCGAAACTGGGGTTTATCATATTTTTACAGTTAATTCGTTCTTTGCAGGAAACTATAGGTATTTCTGTGGGTAAATGGGCTTCACTAGGCTTAATTTCCTCAAAAAACTCTTTTTCAAATGATAATCAGGTTGTTTTTCTTTGAAGAATACCTTTTTGTGTAGGTATTTGCTCTTTTAAACGGGTTTCAACAATGTCGGAAAGGTTTCTGGTGTCTTTTGAAGTCTTATGGAAGCCAATTGGATGCTTCCAGTGATCTGGATAGCAAATTTAATGCATATGACATTTTTTTATAACATTTTAGGCTT
The DNA here is from genome assembly GCA_034641835.2 of Pinus albicaulis. Classification (NCBI taxonomy): domain Eukaryota; kingdom Viridiplantae; phylum Streptophyta; class Pinopsida; order Pinales; family Pinaceae; genus Pinus; species Pinus albicaulis. Next base: position 793,376,112 of record CM076577.1, on the reverse strand, counting down.
ATAGCGGGTAAGAATTGAACGACAATCATATCAAAACAAGGATAGTTTTGGTGTCGAGGGTAGAGGTACCATTGGTGGTTTATCGCATGGGCTTTGGGCAGTAAGTGGTTTCGTTGGATTGAATGCGATCCAATCATATATCTCCATGTGGAGGGGAGAGAGTATAGCCAAACTGCCCATTTCGAAAAATAAAAATTGATTATTGATCGTTCTAGTTAAAATGCGATATGGCTTCGTGATCGTTGGATCTGGAGGGAAGTGTCTAAACGTCGAAGATTAGTGTAGGAAGTTGCTCGTCATGATGGGGGCGTGGAGCCCGAGTATTTATATACGTCGGGGTTAGTTTTAGCATTTAAAACATATGTTTTTAATGTAAAACTAATGTATTATTTTGATTGGCGGGGTGTATTTACATGGAAAATAAAACATTTACATATGTTTTATAACCATTGGGGCGGGTTTTATTTAAATAAAATTTTTAACCTATGGGGAAAGGGCGGGGAAATATTTAACACATGGGTAATATAGACCATAGTTTAAAATTAAATAAGTGGGTTTTTGGGATATTTTAAATAAAGGAATTAATTATATATACGGGAAGGGGTAGTTTAAAGAGATTTAATACATCATGTTAAAAATTAATATGAAACGAATGAGAATGAATGAAAACACAAAAAATAAACAAAGTGTAAAATAGGCAATTGAGCATAATAATGATCCCATTTTAATATTTACACATAATACTTAGGATAAATTGTATTTTGTGGGTTTTTGAGTGTTTTTGGATGAAATGAAATTAATTAAGAAGGGATTTTACTTTTTCTAAGTAAAAAAGGTGTTTTAATTAGGAAAAGCGATTTATATTTTTTGGAAAAGGGTGAATTTGCTGAGGAAATGGTTTTTGATGAAGGGAATCCAGTACTTTTACCAATCAATTATCAAGCCTTGGGTCCAGTCCCAACAGAAGTCAGAGAAATAATCTGAGCCTCTTTAACCGAAGGTTTTGAATACTGGATCATTGTGGGGAAGGGGAAATTAGTAATTTGTGAGATGATGCTTTATTACATGCCTTGCACGACTGCTTTCTACCTACCCATCATTATTATAACATTTTTTACTTCATTTGCATGGGTGCATTTAAGCTTGCAACCCTAAATCCATTTTTCTTTTAAAACATAAACTATCTAATTCTAACCTTATTTCATACGAGGGCTCAGATTAAACCATTGAGCTCCTCATTTTTTCTCTAACTATCTACTGATTTTTCAAGTTTAAAAAGTTTGAAATATCTTTATTCTCTATCTAAAAACATAAAATTCAAAGCATGAAAAGTTAAGATTAAACTATTTAACTCATCATGGATTATGGCATTTTGAACAATCTACACATAATAATTATTTTTGCAGTAAAAGTAAATAGTAGTGGCATTTTGACTTGCTCACTTCAATGTCTTATTCTTATTTATTTTATTTTTTTCTTTTGGGGTCCATTTTTTATTCTTTTTGATCTTTTATTTTCTCTGTCCTTTAATATTTCTTTTAGGACTTTTACCCTCTTTTCATTTTTCATTATTTTTCAAATATGGGAAAACAACTTGTAGAAAGCAAGGTATGTACATATTTACTAAACTGTCATAGTCAATTAAAAAAATATGAATCCTATTATTATAGGACCCTAAATGGGTCTCCACATGGGAATGGAATTTCTCAGTGAAATGTCAAGAAATTTAAGACTAGTAGCCTTTGAATTTTGACTGAGCTAACCTTGTAAATGTTATTCTGATCTCTGCAGTTATTTCATGCTTATGATATTTTACCTTTCAAAGCTTAGGGCCTTCTCTCAGAGCTTCAACTTTGTTAGGAAAACATCCATTACAATCTAAAATCTTCAATGTTTATGTACTATGGTCAAAGTAAATAAAAATAACTATTTTTTATCTCTGAGGAGTAGTAGTGCTTCAGCATTCTTCCATTGAATGGCCCACCTAGCATATCTAATCCATCCATTTATTTCAAAAAGAAGGCATTGTTGCCTCTATAACCATAAATAACATAAGGTCCTTTCCATAGAAAATCAAATTTTCCATGTTTACCTTTCTCTTCTCTTCTTGAATCCCATTTTAACACTTTATCTCCAATGTAGAAATCATCTTCTTTACTCTTTTTCTCAAAAAAATTCTTTATCTTATCTTGGATAACTTGAGACTTAAGATAAACCTCTTCTCTTGTTTGTTGCAAGTGAATGGTTTGATTAATCCTTCTTTGAATGTCATTTGTCTCAACCTGTAATTCTTGGATTATCTTCATTACTGGTACTCGTAAGGAAGATGGAAAAATAACTTCCATTCCATAGACACACTGGTAAGGGGATGTACCAATATATTTTTTGGTGGTAAGTCTATCTGCCCATAAGGCATTGACTAACTTCTTGTTCCAAGTCTTTTTGTTATCTTCTAGTATTCTCTTGATGATGTTTACAAGGCTCTTATTGGAAGATTCAACAAGGCCATTACCTTTAGGGTAATATGCAGTAGAATGGCCTAGGGTAATGTGGTATTTATTGCAAAATTAAATCAAATTTTTGGATTTGAATGCAACTGCATTGTTAGTAATAATATTTTGGGGACATCCAAATCTTGAAAGTATGTTGCTTTCTAAAAAGGAGATAATGATAGTGTCAGTGGCTTGCCTAGAGGGTATGGCTTCTATCCACTTAGTAAAATAGTCAGTGGCTATCAGAATCCACTTGTGTTGGGTTGATGATGGAGGGTGAATTTCACCAATGAAGTCAAGACCCCATTGTTGAAATGGAATTTCTATTCGGATGGGTTTTAAGGGAAGGGGTAATAGCTTTTTCTTACCCTCAAATATTTGACACTTGTGATAGGAGGTCACATACCTTTTTACATCTGCAAACAAAGTAGGCTAGTAAAAACTAGCTCTCAGGATTTTGTCTATAGTAGTCTTCCAGTAGAGATGTCCTCAACAGTCACCTACATGAAATTCTTCTAATGCTTTGTCAGCTTCTTCTTTTAGCAAAAAAATTAATAAAATTCCACTATGATCTTTCCAAAAAAGTACATTTCCTAATATACAAAATCTTACTGCTTTTAGCTTTAAGAATCTAGATTTTGTTCTTGATAATCTAGGAGGAACTTGTAAGTTTAGTAATACAAATATGATATATGCATACCATGGTGAGTCTGAAAATGCTTCACTGATCTCTAGAGTCACCATCTCTTCCTGATCATCTACTTGGGCAATAAAATTTATGTCTAGGGCATGACAATTTGATTTAGCCATGATTTTGGCTAAACCTTGACCTTTTATAATTTTAGTGGGTTTGATCTCTATGCCATATTCCAAAATTGTGGCAATCCACTTTCCTCTTCTACCATCAGGACCATCCTGAGTTAAAATGTCTTTTACTACTGCATTCAGAACATAAGAAATGATGTGAGAATAAATAATGTACACTCTGAAATCTTTAATGGCCTTTACCAAAGCTAGGGCCTGTTTCTCCATGATATTGTACTTCAAAGTGGAATCTCTAAGTGTTTTGCTAAAGAAAGCTATGGGCTGGTCATAACCCTGGTCATTTTTCTGTAGTAAAACTGCAACAATTTTGTGTTCTAAAGCAAAGGAGAAAATGATGAAATCCTTTTTAAAGTCAGGACTTATAAGGACTGGGGTTTTTATAAGGCATGTTTAATAGACTCAAATGATTGTTTGGCCTCAATAGTCCATTTAAGAACTGAATATTTTTTCAACATATTATTGAGTTCTCTAATTATGTAAGCTAAATTGGAGATGAATCTTCTTAAAAAGTTAATTTTACCTAGAAAAGCTTGTAACTCTCTTATGTTCCTAGGAGGACTAATGTTAGGAATTGATTCTATTTTGGTAGGGTCTATTCTAATTCATTTCTTAGATATTATGTGTCCTAGTAACTTACCTTCTTCTAATCCAAATAAGGTTTTCTTAGGATATAGGTAGATGCCAAATTTTCTGCATTTAATAAAGACTTGTCTAAAATGATCTAAGTGTTAATAATCAGTCTTAGAAAAAACAATAATGTCATCTAAGTAAATCACTAAGAATTCATGAATTTCATTTGAAAAGGCTATATCCATAGCTCTTTGAAAGGTAGCCCCTCCATTCATTAAACCAAAAGGCATTTTTACATACATAAAAGTGCCCCAAGGACTACTAAAAGTTGTTTTGGCTTGATCCTCTGGTTGGACTAAAATTTGGCTGTACCCTGAAAATCCATCTAAAAGTGAAATCCTTGAAAAACCAACTACCCTTTGTAAAATGTGATCCATATTTGGTAAAAGATAATTATCTTTTAAGGATACTTTGTTTAGATTCCTAAAATCAACACATAATCTAATTTCTCCTGTCTTTTTTCTGGTTGGAACTAGATTAGAAACCCAATCAGAATATCCGATTGGTGCAATTATTTGTGCATCATATATTCTTTTTACCTATTTTTCAATCAACGGCATCAAAACATGATTGATCCTTCTTAATTTTTGTTTAAAAGGCTTTTGGTCATCTTTTATAGGGATTTTATGCTGTATTATGCTGGTGTCATAGGATTTTAGGTCCTCATAACTCCGAGCAAAAACATCTTGAAATTCCTTGAAAAGAGCAATATATTTTTCTTTTTCTTGCTGAGGTAAGGCTTTGGAAAGTTTGATCAGCTTAGATTTTAAATCTGTGTCAATGTTACATTCCTCAATATCAGATCTAAGTGGATCCATTTTGGGTTTTCTAGCAACATCATTTGAGTCAAATAAATCTTCTAAAGGAGCTAAGCCTTTTGGTAAGAAATTATATTTGAGATTTAATATATCAGATTCATCATCAATTATCTCATCAATTTCTACTTTCTCTAAGTTATCTATATCTGATTGACTAAATTTAGTAGGTCTAGCAAACTTTACATTATTTACATCTATATTATTCAAATCAATTTCACTATCTGAATCCTGATCCAATGTACATTCTGTGCACTACAATAAAAAAACACATTGGTGAGGGTCATGCTTGTGATGGACCTTTAAGGTCCATCACGAATGTCACATATGGTGATGGTCCTTAAAAAAATGTCACTGTAAGTGTATATAGTGATGGTCCTTTATGGTCCATCACCAAAGCCATTTTCAATGACAGTTTTGGTGAGGGTCGTTAAAGGCCCATCACTAATTCTCTCTTTGGTGGCACTTCTAGTGACGAACTTTTAACGATCCTCACTAATGCTCTTTTTGTTACTTTTGGTGATGCTCAAAAAATGTCCGTCATCATTGATCATTCCAATGAGTTTTTGATGACGCTATGTGTTTGTTAATATATTTTTTGTAAAAAAATAATGATTTAAGACCATTATTGTGGAGTATTTTTTATAATATGTCCAAGGCCATAGTGGTTAGAGTCAGTTAAATTTTTAAGAAGTAATTAGTGTGTATCATTTCCCTCAAGTAATGACTAGTCGAATAGAGATTTCGTATGAGTCAACACATGATTCATATCTATTAAGTTTATTATCTAGCAAATTCCCTTTAGATAAAGTTTCACTATTGTGTGTAGGAAATATATTATTTAATACATAATCAAGCTCTGACAATTCTATTAATGAGAAAGACCTAACACTCCTGAGCAATCTGGGCATACCTGAAATTGATGCTTTGGCACACACTAACATTTCTTAGCACCCCACATGTCTTAGAACATCTCTGTACCTAGAACGTCTTGTGATGACACTGATGCCCGAGCACATGGTGGCATGCGCTAGCACAACATGAAACTCTCCTAGCATGTGTTGGCATCCTGCATGTAGTTCCTAGCATGCCCTGGAACACCTTGGTTGAATGCATTGACATACATTAGCACTTAGCACACAATGCCACTTAGCATGTATTGGGACCTATTATTAGTGTGCCTAGCATGCCCCTTTTAAAAAATATAAAGTCCTGACTTATTAACCCTCTTATTGGTTCTTCCTTTTGTCGCCTTGACACATATTGACATACCCTGGCACCTTGCGCCACATCCTTAGCACCTAGTATGTATTAGCATATCTTGGCACCATTGATTGGCACATGATATAATTAGCACACCCTGGAACTCCCAAGCACACTTTGGGAATCCTTGACATGCCTTCATATTCCCTAGCATGCCTTACCAATTGTTAGCATACTTTGTCACTCCCTCCTTGGCATGATAACTAACACTCATTAACACTAGTCTCTAGCACAAGTTCCTCATATTCATTAGCTTCCATGAATTTTTACCTAGTGCTTCCTTAATGTTTTTTCCTAGTACTCCTTAACACTCATCAACATGCATTATCACTCTCTATCACACCTTAGCACTCTTCAACACTCCCCTCCACTTCATAACATGCATAACACTCCCTGACACATGTTGGCGCTTGGAAATTCTTAACATGTATGGAATACGTTGAGATGCCTTGGTATGATTTGGCATGGTTTAATATTAAATTTATTTGCGATGATCAATTGTTGGAAAGTAGATGAGAAGCAACAAAGGAATACTTAACACTTAGAATGCACTAAGACTTTGCACTTGGCACCTATTGCTGCCTAGTGTTGGTGTGCCTATCATGCCCCTCTTGGAAAAGGTAAACTGATGACTTATTAACCCTCTTATGTGTTCATTTACTTGTAGTTTAACTTTTTTCTCCCTTTTTTGTCTTGAAAGTCCTTGACACGCATTGACACAACCTTGCACATCTTGGCATGCCTTATCACTTGGCACATCTTAGCATGTTTGACATGTATTCCCACTATCTGGCACATCAAGGGGGAGAAGAGAGATGTAGTCCTAAAGTAGGTTGAGTACGAGGGCCAAGTAAGGGTTGCTAAAGGGAGGTCATGATCATCCTCCAAGAGCAAGATCATCATGTGAGGGTTCAAAAGAATGTTTCATACTTTAATGGTCGGTTTGCGCTAGGAATTAGGATGGCATATTGTTGGTTCTCTTCTGGCAGATCAAGCTTAAGAGAGGTTTCTCATGAGAATATGGGCATGTGATTTCAACGATGTATTTGTGTGAAGGCTGCATTGAATTCTGAAATGTTGAAATTTGCAACAAGAAACAGTGAGATTGGAAACCAGAAAGGATAAAAAAAAAATGCACCCACACTGGTGAGGAAATTTGATGCACCAAGAGTGAGGAATGTGGGGCATCTAATTTATTTTCCCCTTAAATAAATTGGACAATAAATTGTAATTTCATATCATAACAAATTGTGTCAGTTAATTAAGTCATGATTATCGAGTTAGCTCAAGAAATTCAAGTTGAGGGTCTAAGATGAGGCATCTAGAGGGATTCTAATATTTTTGGGGTCCAGTTGAATTTGATGCATTAGTGGCGTGCAAGTGTAATTAACTCAATTAAATGAGTTAAAATCAATTTAACTAGTTCTAACTGAGTGATGAGCTAGTGAGGGGTCCAATGAATTAAATTATATTTAATTCACAATGAGTGATCAATCAAATAACTAATAATTCACTATTAATAGTTGCATGCATGACAGTTTTGAGGAATACCCAGTTGAGACAGTGGTTAAAGGGAACATAACTATCAGTTTTATTCAAAGAAAATTTCCCATGTGCAATTAGAAAGTCATTGGGATGCTATGATGGATTGCGCAATCAAGGAATACTGATTTTCCTAATTAATAAGGAGTTAATTCCCTAGGAATTGCATGATCAAGGCAGGCTGAAGTAAGGATGAGAATTGGCTAAGTACTAGACCAAGTTTTCCTAGATCAACGGGAGACAATTGACAAAGTGTTGGAGAATCTCATGAGAGATTAAGCATTGTATTGTTTCATGATTCCTTGACTTAATACACAATAGAGATAGAGGGGTTTTGAGCAGTTGCTTTCCCCAAATACATCATGTTGTAGTGCGATTGATAATTTCTTTCTCTTACTTATATGTGATTGTGCGATCATGTTTTGTTTCCGCAAATTGTAGGAAGGATTCAGTATCCTATTTTAGTAGATTACAAGATCAGATTGAATCTCGTTGATTAGATTTTCTACATGGTATCAAAGCAGGAATTTTTTGGGCGGCGAGTTTGCAGAGAATAGATGAATATTTTGGTGTAAAATTTTCAAAAACAAATAGAATATTTGGATTCCTTGCGAAAAACTACCCAAATGGAAAAAACAAATCAGTCGAATCGTAGCTCGAATGAGGGAGATATCATCGATTTAAAATAAACTCCTTTTTATAAAAATTTTGTAACGTCGAGACAATTAAAGTATGTGCGAGTCAAGAAACTATATGCACTTGAGGTACCAGATGCATGAAAATATTTGAGGAGAAAGGCAGAAGTTAGAGACTTGGTGGTTTAGAGGGAGCATAAATTACCTCCCAACATGCAGCCTCATGAGAAGTAGTCTCAGAAGGTTGTGGAGTAGCTGCCACAATTGGAGAAGTAGAGAGGAGACTGAGTGGAAGCATACACTCAATCAGAGACCTCCATGAGGGGGAAATTTTGAGCCAGATGGGAAGAAGGAGAAACCATACCTTGAGGAGTAAGGTGGGGTGATTTGTAGACATAATCCCAAGATAAGAAATTTGGGCAAGGTCCATTGAGATGGCATGTTTCATGGATCAAATGTGGTTACGAGGAGCCCACAGTACATCAGTAGTAGGAAGGATCAGTTAGATTGATGTAGTAAGATGTCAGCAAGACAGAAATCAGAGTGACAGATGTCAAATACTAGAGCACAAATCAGAGTTAACAATATTTCAAAGGGCACGGATGCAGATGTCAGTATACTGATTCAGTTGTTTGGAGGCTATTCAGTTTCAGGATTTGCAGGTGCAAACAACACTAGAGAAGTGTAGCATGTAGAACATTCCAAAGGTATTGGATGGGGATAGATTGAATTCCTTTCTTGTTGAGAGGGAGTGTTGAAATTTGAAAAAAGAAATAGTGAAATTGGCAACTAGAAAGGACAAAAAAAAATGCACCCACACTAGTGAGGAATTTTGATGTACCAGGAGTGAGGAATGTGAGGCATCTAATTTATTTTTCCCTTAAATAAATTGTAATTTCATCTCATAAAAACTTGTGTCAGTTAACTACGTCGTGATGACCGAGTTAGCTAAAGAAATTTGAGTTAAGGTGATCGAGGTGGATATTGGTGGCCACCTGCCTATTCCACTTAGGCCCTCGCCATTGTCTCTTTCAGTTTTTTAGTTTCCTTAATTATAGCACAATTTACTATTTTTGTCAATTTTTTGGGTCCTAAACTTTGGAAGCAGTTTTGAGGCCCCAAACGACATTTTTTGGCATGATATGTTTATAAATTTCATAGAAATCGCATTAGAAGTTGTAGTCCTCAGAGAGATATTTCTAACAAGGTATCATGTGCGTCAAACGAATATCATATGACCAAGTTATGACCCTGAGAAGTTGGTTGCCCAACTAACCCCAACAGGGCCTATAAACTCTTGGTGTTACATCTCCTCGGGTTAGGGTTTTGGTTGTTTAGGGTTTTCTCTTATTTTAAATAATAAAAATGCCCTTGATCCTTATTGTAACATAGTTTAGAGGAACATAACTATCAGTTGTATTTATAGAAAATTTCCCATGTGCAATTATAAAGTCATTGGGATGCCATGATGGATTGTGCAATCAAGGAAGGTTGATTTTCCTAATTAATATGGAGATAATTCCATAGGAATTGCGTGAGTAAGGCAGGCTGAAGGAAGGCTGAGAATTGGCTAATTACTAGACCAATTTTTCCTAGATCAGTAGGAGACAATTGGCAGAGTGCTGGAGAAACTTAAGAGAGATTAAGCGTTGTATTGTTTCAAGATCCCTTGACTTAATAAAAAATAGAGATAGAGGGTTTTGAGCAGTTTCTTCCCCAGATACATCTTGTGCTGCTCGATTGATAATTTATTTATGTTACTTATATGTGATTGTGTGGTCGTGTTTTGTTTCCACAAATTGTAGGAAGGATTCAGTATCTTGTTTTAGTACATTACAAGATCAGATTGAATCCCGTTGGTTAGATTTTCTACATGAAATAGAAGAGAGGGTTGATACCATCTTGCCTTGTGGTGGTTAGTAGGCCACAAGGTCTGTGATAAAGACCAACATAAATGGAGGAGGGCTTGCACTATAATTTAGAGCCACAACAGAAGTTGGCGCAGGCGTAATATTGACTGAGTTAACCCTAGTTTGAGGGCTGACATTGAGATCTGAAGTTCATGTCAAGATTCAGTCAAAGAAATGCCCAGAATATATGGATCCATATGAGCTAGGTTGAGTCTCTTATGGAGGCAAGAGTCGTGTTTTTTCTATGTGTGGATAGAACACTGTTACCTACTTTTTTTTGGTAGCATAAAAAGCACCCGATTTTGAAAAGTGGTGATGCAGAATCACCCCCTTTTTTTTTTGCACATTTTTGACACTCTAATATTTTTATTTATGAAGTATGAATATTTGTTTTAAAATGTTAGTGATTTTCATGCTAATTTTGAAACGTATTGATGCAGCATCAACTTTTTTTTTTTAGAGCGGTGATTTTCATGCTAATTTTGAAATGTATTGATGCAACATCAACCTTTTTTTTTTAGAGTGGTGATTTTCATGTTGGTAATAAAACAAAAAACTTAGATAAAAAATATATGTATAAAAACAATAAAAAAAACCAATAAAAATGTAAAAAAAAAAACTTAACTCATAAAAATAAAAAATTTAAACAAAAATAATAAAAAAAACAAAAATATTCGAGAATTATATCAAAAGAAATGACAAAATTTGAAAAAAAAAAACACATAATTTAAAGAAATAAAACAAAAATTAACCAAAAAAATAAAAAAAAAAACATCAAAAACATTTTTTCTAAATTATTACAAAAAACCATATAATTAAAAAAAAACATTTAAATAGAAAATTTAAAAATAATTTAAATTACAAAATTAAAATTTAGATAAAAAATATAAAATACAAAAAAGAAAAAATTAAATTTAAGAATTTAAATTAAAAAACTAATAATAAGAAGAAAAAAAAAATACAAATTTTCAAATTAACAAAAAAAAAATTTAAAATTGAAAAAGAAAATTAAAATAAAAAAAAACTATCATTAAAAAACAAAAAAAATGAGAAAAACCACGTGTAAATAATTAAAAAATAAAGATCCATAAATTTACAGTTTTTTTTTAAATGAAACAATTTATAAATTTTAAAAATGAAAAACTAAATAAACTAAAAGATTAAAAAAAAATTAAATTAAATTAAAATTTAATAAATTTAATAAATAAATTTTAAATTTTAAAAAATAATTAATCTAAAATATTAAATTTAAAAACAAAATTTAAAAAAAAAATTTAAAAAAATAAAAACAAATTAAATTTAAAATAAAAAATTTGAATTAAAAAAAGTAATTTTAAATTTTTTGAATTTAAAAAAAAAAAATTTAAAAATCAAATTAAAAAAAAATATTAAAAATTAAAAAAAATAAAAAAATAAAAAAAGAATTTTTTGATCGTGGTGGCACCGCCAATCGGCCTCCCACCTAGGTGGCGGCGGAGGCCGACCGCTTGGTGGGCGGGGAGGCTACATGCGCTCGCCGCCAAAGGTTGGCCCATCATTACTGCCCTCGGAAGTGGAGGCCGATTCCGGAATCACCTCTCGGCGGCGTGGAGGCCGATTCCCGGAATCTCCTTCGCGTGCTGGGAGGTCTATTCCCGTGGAATTTCCTCCCCGATGTGAGGCCGATTCTCGGAATCTCTCCCCGCGGGTGGGGAGGTCGATTCGGAATCGAAATCGACCTAGGGAAGGCCGATTCCGGGAATCGCCCGACCACTTCGGGAATTTCCCTACCGTGGCGAGAGGCCACTTCGGGAATTTCCCTACCGTGGCGAGAGGCCACTTCGGGAAGGCCTCAGAATCGCCCGAGGCCATTTTGAATTTGTTTACCAGGTGGAGAGGCCGATTCTCGGAATCACTCTCCCACTACGTGGGAGGCCGATTGAATCGCTTCTTTTTCTTGAGGCGCTTTCCTGGACCTCCTTTCGCCTGTGTGGCAAATGAGTAAGGTGTCGTCAGGCACCAGGGAGGTCGTATGCGCTTCTCCGCCACCCACCACGGTCGCCAATGCAATGGCCTCCGCCGCCACCTGGGCAGGAGGCCGATTGCCGACACCACCACGATCAAAAAATTCTTTTTTTTTTTTAATTTTTTTAAAAATTTTAACATATATATATTTTTTTAATTTGATTTTTTTTTTAATTCAAAAAATTCAATTTTTTTTTTTTTTTTAAATTTAATTTTTATATTTGAAATTTAATTTGTTTTAATTTTTTTTGTTTTCTTTCAATTTTATTCATTTTTTTTGTTTTTAAATTTTTTTTTTCTAAATTTTGTTAATAATTTTTATTAAATTTTGTATTTTTTTTTTATTTAATTGATTTTTTTTTTAATTTTTTCATTTTTTTTATTATTAAATTTTATGTTTAGTTTTTTCATTTAATTTTTTAAAATTTAATAAATTTTGTATTTTTTTTTTAATTTATTTGAATTTAATATATTTTTTTAAATTTTTTATTTTTTTATTATTATTTTTTTAATTAATAAATTTTTTTTATTATTTCAATTAAAGTTGTGTTTAAAATTAGATTTTTTTTTAATTAAACTTAATATTTTCAAATTAATTTGTTTTTTATTTTATTTTTTATTTAATTTATTTTTTTCAATTTTTCATTTTTAATTGATTTTTAAAAGTTTTTTAATCCTTTTTTATTTTAATAATGTTTTTTTTTTTTTGTTTTAAAATTTTATTTTTTATTTCAAAATATATTTGTTTATTCATTTTATTTATTAAAAATTTAAAATTTTTTCTTTTTTAAATTTCCATTTCGTTATTTAATATTAGGGCTTTCTTTTTTACACGACAAATTATTATATATATATATATATATATATATATATATATATATATATATCTATATATATATATATATATATATATATATATATATATTATTTTTTATAATTTCTTTCTTATTTTAACTTTTTATTTATTTATTTAATTGATTTTTTTTAATTTTTAAAATTTTTTTTATTATTAAATTTTATGTTTAGTTTTTTCATTTAATTTTTTAAAATTTAATAAATTTTGTATTTTCTTTTTAATTTATTTGAATTTAATATATTTTTTTAAATTTTTTATTTTTTTATTATTATTTTTTTAATTACATAAAATTTTTATATTTTTTTATTTCAATTAAAATTGTGTTTAAAATTAGATTTTTTTTTAATTAAACTTAATATTTTCAAATTAATTTGTTTTTTATTTTATTTTTTATTTAATTTATTTTTTTCAATTTTTCATTTTTAATTGATTTTTAAAGTTTTTTAACTTTTTATTTTAACAATGTTTTTTTTTTTCTTTATTTTTAAAATTTATTTTTTATGTCAAAATTTATTTGTTTATTCATTTATTTATTAAAATTTAATATTTTTCTTTTTTAAATTTAATAAAATCTAATATATATATTTTTAATTTAAGTTTATATATATATATATATATATATATATATATATATATATATATATATATATATATATATATATATATATATATATATATATATATATATATATATATATTTTATTTTTGATAATTTCTTTTTTTTTTTACTTGTTTTTCTTTTTAATTTAATATTTTTATTTTTTTATTTTTATATATTTTGAAATTTTAATCTTTACATTTATCTTTTATTTTTTATTTTTTTCTTAAATTTTAGTGTTTTTTTAAATGTTTGAATTAAAATTTTTATTTAGTTTTTATTTTTATTTTTTTATTCCTATATATTTTTAAATTTTAAGCTTCAAAATTTTTTATTTTTTAAATTTATTTTTTTTCTTAAATTTTAGGTTTTTTTTAATGTTTGAATTTTAAAAATTTAAAAATGTTATTTCTATTTTTAAAAATGTCAAAAAATATGATACATTTTTTTTTTTTATTCAAAGACAAATCGTGTTTACTGAGGGTGTTTTTCAACTTTTCAAGAAACTATTTTCCTTTTAGCATAATTTTATAAAATGTTGAAATTTGACCTTCAAAAAAAACCAAGTGCATTCTGGAATACACTTTTTTTGTTTTTGGGGTGTTTTTTCATGTTTTTTGAGTCTTTTTGGGCTAGAGTTCCTGTTTTGAGGTCAGGTTACCTATTTCATCGATAACAGTGTTATATGGTTTTTTCTACAACAATTAGAAGTACATAAGTATAATTCCCTAGTTAGGATAGTTTCCTAGCATGTTTAGTTCAGAAGGTATTCCCTTAAGACAGTGAAAAATTTGTGTAGAAGAAGACGGGTTGTGACCCTTAGAGTGAGGTTTATTTTTGCAATATAGACCACAGATATGGAAGACGGTTTGCAGATTCAGTATGCGCGGAGACAACATATCCAAAGGAGGGTGGAACTTGACCAGAAGATTGAGCATGCAGAAGAACTGTGCCATATGAAGAATGGATTGACATTCAGAGGAGTTGATTTTGGTGGACTTTCCATATATTTTTAGACAAAGATCTGAAGAAACCTATAAAAAAATAGTAGATGGATTGTTAGTGGCTTATTTGTGACCTTAGTTCAGTCATCTACAGATTGTTAGAAGTATGATAAGAGGAGTAGTTCATATTTGTTCATAGATTGGACAACAATGATCAACTTATCAATACACAAGAACAATGATCTTGAGAGGACTCAAACCATTGGTAGGTGGCAGAATTGAAGAGCCCTAGATGAACACAATATTGTGGGCCCTAGATCAGTAAAAAGAATTGACTGTAGTTGGGCAGATTGATGGTAGTCCAAGTACAGTTGGAGGGTTGTTAGGTTACTGTCAAAGAAGAGCCCTGACTCTTGTTCTGGTGAAGGACAACAAAAATTGGTAGAAGGGCAGGTGTATAGGGCCTAAGGATGTCCATACTTTGAAGGACTAATGTAACAGTCAAGTGGGCCAGTCAACTAGCCCTAGTTCACTATATTGTAGAGGATTGATTCAGTGAGAAGAAGGGCAGCCTCCATAGCCCTAGACTTCTCATCTTGGAGCTATAGTATGGAAAAAGTGGGCATACCAAATAGTTGTTCACAAATGGAATTGTGAACAATTTGTTACCACTCAAACTAGTAGTGGACCTAAAAGGGGTTCCTAAGAGGGAAACTGATAGGACAAGGGAAATGATAGAGGCTTAGCCCATTGTCACCACAGCTAAGGCTCCTTACTCTTCAAGAAATTTCATCGATGGGTGGAGTCCCGGTAGTTTAGGAAGTCACTTGTAGAGTATAGGTCAATGAATAGGTGGGAAGTGACCCTTGAAACCCTTTCCCTAAGATAAAATAAAGAGTGGGACTTGCTTTCCTTTTAAGCAAGGGAATTTATCTTCTAAGGAGAGAGGAGGGGGATTGAAGGGTTGAGGGAGAAGAATAAGACTTATGAAGGAAGTTATCAATCCCTAAAATCCTTTTGGAACTTGGATTCCCAAATGGTCCTTGATGAAAGGCCTTTGACATCAAATGGGACCACACGGGGCCAAGTGGACCCAGCCCACGTTCGGGGAAGGAATTTAGCAACCAATGATGTTCCTATCCTAGACAAGGTGAGGGGAAAGGATCAGAAAAGAGTTTTTACTTCAATAGGTCAAATTGATCCTACTATTTTCTATCCTTGGGAACACCTAGGCAAAACTTGATCATAGAGCTTGGGCTTGAGGTATACAGAGATTCCACCATCGGAATTGGCCCAAGTTCTGAGGAGAGTGAGGGCACCCAACAACGAAACTGCCTATAGGAGATAGAAGTTTTCCTCTAGCTAGATTCCTAGGAAATTGGTGCCCTAGGCGACCTAATGGGGCTAGACCTGGGGAATGTGAAAATTTCTTAATCTAAGAAACCCTAATGTAGTATCTTGATTTAATTCTCCTACTTGAATTAAGTTACAAGTTAATTTCTGAAATATTCAATAAATTAGCGAAGTAAATAGTAAATACAACTAGCAACCTACACATACAGATCAAATACTGAATAATATGCTCATAGACAAAGTGACACACAAATTTCCTCGGAAAAAAACCAATGTGGGAAAACTAGTGCACCTAGCTCTGGAGGGTTTTCATTATTATGCAGAATCTAAGTATAAAAATCCTGGGCACCAAAACTTGTTCACCCAACAGAGAAATAAAAATGGCAGTAATACGCTGCTCTGAAGCCCTCTACGTCAGCCTATCTGGCCTGCGTCGGCCTCTGCTCTGCTCAGTAAGGGCCTGCGTCACACCTGAAGGGCTTACACTACCCCTACGCTGCCTTGACTGGGCTTGCATCAGCCCTGCATGGCTCCTGCTACCTCTGCATTGTCCCTGCTGGGCTCTGGCTGGACTGCATGGCTCCTGCTACTCTGGCTGGCTGGAATGCTTAAGAAGAAAAAGCATAGGTAAGAAAGAAGACACTGGCCAAAGGTAATGCCTAATAGTCAAAAAATTGAAGAAATGAAATGAAAATAGATCAATGTCCACAAATAATTGAAATAGCTCAATGGGAATAGAGAGTAAAAGCTATGAAAACAACAGTAAGTGCTTATAACATCAACCAAGAGAAAAGAGGAGACTAGTTCATGAGGTTAAAATGTTGTATAATTGTTGGCACAAGAAAATCGTAGAATTGTTAGATTAAATCTCTACATGTACCATTAGTTGGTGATCATCGATAATCATTTCATTTCATCAAATATCCTGATGAATGGGATTTACAAGCTATTTGCGTAGAAAACCCCCACAGAAGCTGTGTGATGGAAAAATATTCACACTATATTGAAGAAAACACCTAGCAAATAAGGATGACATTTCAAATGGGGCATGAAACAATAGAGAGATAGACATCGAAAAATTTAAAATGCTAGGGCAACAGGAAAGCAACTAGGTAGCATGGTAGAAAGCACAACAAAGAAAATTATAAAAATGGAAAACCCTACAAATTAGCACCCATCCAAACATCACCACAATTTTTTCTTTAACTCTAAATCTCCAAAGAGTTTGAAGTTTATCCTTGGAGGACTGCAACCCTTTAAGAGTTTAGGTTGCTACCAAAGTGGAGGGTTAAGGATTTCATTGTGCCCTAACCAAAATTGTAGGAGCAACAAACTAACAGTGTGGACAACAACATTTTGTGGAGGTTTGTTGGATCAAAGTGTTTGGCCAGATTGGATCGTGACTTTGCAGCTTGTGGGAGCCATGTTGGAGAATTGATTGGGTGATGGAGAGCCCCCTTGGGTGAATATGTTGTAGATTTTGGAATGTGATGTGTTCAAAGACATCAAAGAAAGTTATGAAAATATGTTAGCATCAGTTTCTTGGCATTGTCTTTTTCAGCTAGGAGATTGTTGGAAGGTTGGGTCAGCTCATCATCAAATTGAATAAGAAAAATGTTGAATTGAAAAAGGCCAAAAACAAGGAACTAATGATCTTAGACTACTTTTAATCTTGTGGACATTAAATTTTCATTTCATTTCAAAATTAAAACCAACTTGTTCAATGGTCTATATCTTCCAGCATTTCCTTCAAATTACACTGAAGGTGTTCCTCTACGGGCTTTGTCTGGGTAGATTTGGCCAATCAAATACTTGGGTTTTCGTCCTCCTCCCTCGAATCAATTTTTTTACCACGTGCAAGATCTCACGACTACCATATTTCTAGAAATGACTTCAATGATCTAGTTTTATCTATCCGAGAGATTTTCGATCATCTGATACATAGCCTCTGCTTCTCAAATTCCAATAGGATTGTGATAGTGGATGACTAGTTGCTGGGCTGGGTTCAAACTAGTGACAAAACATTGAGTCCCTACCTACAGTTTTAGTTGTGTCAATGCCTATTTCTCAGCAATATGGGTGAAGGGGACTCGAATTTTGGAATGCATTGCATCATACAATTGGTGCTTCCTGGATATATTTATTACTTCCATACCTGGATGTAAAGAAGAAAGTCTAGCACTGATGACAAGACATCTCATGAACAATTTTTGCAGCCTAGAATCTCAATTCATGGGTGAAAAAAAATACACCGAGAACATTAGGTGATTATCCTCTGTTTCCCATCAATCGGCTTATTCCTAAATCAATTTGGATGACTAAGAAGGGTAATTAAAAAGTTGGAAGGTGCTTGAGATGACTGAATGACCAAGCTCCATCTTCAATTTTTTATGTTTCTTTTAGTACAACGTGTTCCCTATCATGCCAACAAATCCAGGAATTGGCTCAAGGGCTTACTATTAGTTTCTTAACGCACTGCATGAGGAATTCGACTTTGGAGAGCATCAATATGGGTGTTCACATGGTGGCTTAGCCGCAACATTCAGACCAATTTACCAACTCGATACTGGTGGCGAAGGAGTTGAAGGTGGGAATGGAAGTGAAGAAGTGGCCAAAGGCAGTGGAGAATGAATTCGTCACAACAAACGAGATTGATAAATCCTAATTTGAAGCCTAATGGCCAAAAATTGATATGGAAAAGAAGAAACTCAGTAGTACAATCCATTGTTTGTGTATGGACGGATGGGAAAGCACTGTCGGTTTAGGGGATTGAGATTGAAAGAGATGACTCAGATCCATGAATCTCTTCATCCTCCCATGGAAATGCATGGTCTTTATTTGAAGCCTTATTTGGCACCTTTTCTCTATCCTAGGGAAATGCATGGTCATCATTTTGAAGGAAAAGGAATGATTCATATCACTTGCATGACAATAGTATAGGTGTGTAAGAAGAACAAATATATAGACTATTGTGTTGATTTCGATGAAAGTTATAAAGTTATACCCATGATTTTAGAGATTTTTCCGTAGACTGAAAAAATTTAGGGACGTGGGGACACTCATGTTCCACTCCCAACCAAATTGAAAAATTGTTCTGAGTGTTCAAAATTGAGTTTCGTATGTGTAGAAGTGTGGATATCTATATACGTCTTGTTAATGGAGCAAAGATGTTTTATGGGACCCCATTTCGATATGTAAAACTACTTGAAATTTTTGGTTAAAATATTGGGAAATAACTTTCGTACTACTTTGTTTAATCGTGACTCGGTGAAGTGCTTAAATTTTTGATATTTAATCAACTTTACACAGTTATTCATCGAGATACCAGTTGTCTTTCACCTTTACTAAACTAGAAATTACCCCTAAATGATTTCTAAAATGAATCTCACGAAGATTAAATTACGTAGATTAACTGAAGTTGAAGAAACAACGCCAAAACATAAAAACAATTTTAAAAATAAATGATTCTATATGAAAATTCAATGCATATCCTTGAAAATCAATTTTCAAATCAAATTAACGTAAATGAAACTAAAAAATAGAATAAATCAATAACAATACCATGTCATATTACTTTTAAATACACTAAAATACTTTCAACATTTTTTTTTGAAATGTTGGTAGAGATTGATATCAATATTTATGTAATATCTATATAAGAGTTTTTGTAATGATAGTTTTTCAAAATTATGTTCTATTCCTTGGATATATTTGCACTTTAGAGATCATTTCTAGAGCGTCGTTTCCATATTATGTTAATTGATTGGTCCATTGCCTTCTTATTGGCGCCAAAGGTCCAGCACAGGGTTTGAAACTCAGATTTCTTTGAGATCCCGCCTTCTGAATGTAAATACACTAAAATACTTTATACATCTTCTTTTGAAATACAGATAGAGATTAATATCAATATTTATATAATATTTATATAAGAGTTTTCGTAGTGATATTTTTTCAAAATTATCTTCTATTCCTTGGATATCTTTGCACTTTAGAGATCATTACTGGAGCGCCGTTTCCATCTGATGTTAATTGACTAGTCCATTGCCTTCCTATTGGTGCCAAAGGTCTAGCACAGGGTTTGAAAATCGAATTTCTTCGAGATCCTACCTTATTAATGGATTCACTCTTGAAACTCGCAGCCAAGGCTCTCTGTATGTCTCATATATCTCAGGTACATATCTCAGGTACGATGAAATTGGATTCCTCCTCGCAATTAAGTCAAGACCATTTTTTTCTTAAAAAAAATGCTGTGAAGAGGAGGTTTTACTAAAAAAATATGTGCAAGATGGGGGTTTTGCAGGAAAATTACATGCAACATTTGAGGATACAGTGTCAAACTGATACCCTATATCAGCGCAGAAGCTTTTGATGGTAGCCAGTGGGAGTTATTTGGTAGACATGAATCCACAACCTTTAGGCAGTGGAAAGGCTATATGTGTCGCAGATTTGTTCGGCAGAAAACCTTTGAATATTGATTCTTTGTATGTCAAATATGCTTCACATTCTCTTGGTCCTTCATGAGGACAAAAGAGAGTCCAGTTTTTGTGCAAAAAAAATTAAGGGACAAAGATACCTCTGAAACATGTAACTGCTTGGTTGGCATGGACTCTTAACCTACAAGCAATGGAAAAGTGGCTGATGTAACAGAGTTAAAATCTACACTAGATAAATCCTCTTGCATTGTAGACAAGGAAGACATCACATCAAAGATATGGCATTTAAATAAGGCCATCAGAGCAAGCGTAGCAGGTCTTGTAACATGCATTTTTGTTAACACTGAAACAGGAAGAGAATCCCTTGTTTGTGAAAATGACAATCCGCATGAGATTTATTCATTTTGCAGGTCTGCTTTCAACTGTCAAGGTGTAAAACAAGGTGTTTTTGGCAAAGGTTTTCTTCCTTCTATCTTGGAGAGGCAAGAGAATCCAACCAGACAAGAACCGAATGGCGGATAGAGAGAGCATGTGTTTCATAAGGTTTGTACTAGCAGTGGTCCAGGAGATCGAGGCTTCAATCTTATAAATAATAAAGGAAGGTTGTCAGGGCAGGAGCTACAAAAAAGTGGCTTATCTACATGTGATGGAATACATTTGATAGATATCCTAGAAGGGCTTGTAAGTTTGGATGAGAATGGCTTTTTCTCCAATCCACTGGAAGATTCATTTGGGCCAGATCATTTGAAGAGACCTAGAAAACCAATTTTCTTTCCTTATATGCGTCATAGGATCCATTCTAAGAATTATAGGACATGGAGATCATTTTTGGATGAATTTGAGGACATCTGTGGATGTGGGATGAATTATAAAGAGAGAGGCTCTAGCATTTGGAATGCTGCACATACTTTATTATATCAGGGTAGAAAATATCTTGAACAGTTTGTAGATAGAGTAGAAATGTGTTTTGGCCTCCCAAATGAAACTAAGGATGGTAAAAGTGTCTGTTATCTTGATGCTTTTAGCAATGGCCATCGTAAATTCTTTATCAAGATATAGAGTGCAATTTCTAAAAAAAAAGAGAAATTACCAAAGTTGTATTACCTGTGAAATATATAATCTTCTTGATCAGAAGCTTATCAACCTATTGATAACCACTGACACCAATGGTCTCCCTGAAGATGAAAGCCTCCAATATGTTTGTGGTTCTACTTTTCCATGCACACAAAATATGGTCTATGTTGAAGAACTGGAGGAGAACAGATCAAACATTGAGACTATATTGGATAATATTTTTTAGGCTAATCTACAAGTTCAAACAGATGAGTTAATGGTGGAAATTTTAAAATGCACTAGAGATGAAATCAGATTCAATCCTGTTGAGTAGGCCACTGAATGTTCAAGTTCATTTTGAGAAATAGAATTTGACAGTGAAAATGATGGTCCATGCTCTGGAATGGTTGATGCTGCTGAAGTAGAATTAGAGTTGTGTAATGGTAATGGAGCTACAACTCCTGCAACAGTTGATGCAAGTGTATTAATGAAGAGGAAGAGGCATTGACACTTGAGTGGAAATATTAGGCACCATATTGAATGGCGGTGACAAGGGATTGAATTGTGGATTAGAGATCTTTTATGTCAAGCTTCCAAATATGACCACTTACTTGAAGTTTTTCAATCAAGAAAGCCATGGAAGGATGAGGAGCAAGCTGTGAAGGCATTTACAACGAGATCTTCCCCTTTAATAGATAAAACTCATAGGCACCATATTTTTCAGTGCAAGCAAAGAAAGAAAGTTGAAAATGCAGTGGAGTTGTCTTTTGATATCTCTCATCATCCCTTGTTTTATTTATATGAGAAGAAGAAAATATTGGAAGCAGATGGAGTTTCAATTGATGATGATTCTAACAACATGAAAAAAATTACAGGTAATGTGAGTAATGATAGATTAGAGGAAAATAATTTCAAGGATCATTTAAGAGGGACAAAATCCAAGGACAGAGAAAAATCCATAGATCAGATATTATGGAAAATTGAAACTTTACAATCACATATACTGAAGATGAAAAATCAACTAAACAGATATAAGTCTATACAAGATGTGAAATACTCTGCTAGGAACATTTCAAACAATTTCTATATCAGTGAATTATATATTTTATTATGTCTGGAGTAGATTTTATTTATTGTATAGTATAGAATATCTCGTCCCATCCCTGGTTCCTTACTTCCCACAGTTTTACGCACTGAAAATACTCAATTCGAACCCCGGTTCAAGGGTTTGCACAAGGAAAGACTAGTCAGAGAATGGAAAGATGGAAGGCTGAGCATCCTAGATCTACTTCACAACAATGGCTGCATGGATTTATTCAAAGCTTCAGGTGGTCCAGAGTTTACTTGAGAAGGTAAATATATTCATATCTCTTGCCTCTTTCCACACTTTTCTTAATGCCTTTTCTCATTGCTTAATCCAGATCGCATGCATCCATCAAAATTACCGCATATATCTACTTAATACTTCTTATATTCTGAATGTTTATCTCGAACAAATAGTATGCAGCAAATGCTAGAATGTTAAATAAAATTCATGTTATTTAACAAAACACAATGCAATTTGAAAGAAAACCTCTGGACGCTTGGAAATTTGCTACCCTGCAAACCCTCACTTCATTACCTGTGTTGTCTTAAGGAAATTATGAAATTCTTAAGATTGACCATTGGAGCTCTCTTGGTAACATTACCCAATGAGATTTGAAACCAACCCTTACTACATTATTTTTGGTGAATTTTTTGGAAGTTATTTATAAGATTTCAATTCCATTTCAGTAAATTGTGTAAATCTACAGATTGACCAGCAAGGTTTGACATCACTTGGAAAGCAAGAAAAGCCATGATCCAATGAACTTGACATCGGCTTTGGAAAGCCAAATGGAATTCTTCCTTTGCAAGATAAAATCAATAAGAAGTCACAGGAGACCCCTAAAATTTTGAATAAATTGCACATAAAAAATATTCGTGGTGAAAAACATTCACCGACCTGACAGTTAAAAAAAACGAAAATATGACTGTAAACTTGCCATTCAAGTATAATTGTTTATTTCCTTGGAAACTATGTAGGTGCTTGATAAGGATGGTGGTGTTACACTGAAAATTTGTCACCATGACATTTTAGTACTCCCTTGAAGGTATACAATATCAAAGTTCCCAAAGTCAAGCCTTGAAACTAAGAGAAAAGCTCATAAAAGCCTTAAAACTTTGGTACCGCACTTTCTCCTAGTTTTGCCTATAGTCCCGCACTTTTTTTCTATAAATCTTGTGTAGCCAAGCACACTTTCTGCTTGTTAAAGTGCGAAACCCTGTAAAATATTAGAAAAGGCACAAGTAAAATCTAGAAGCTCAGTTAAAGTCATTTTTAGAAGCTTCTTGAAACATTCCTGCGGTGGGAAGTACGCTCCTTTCATGTTCATGCATCCCATCCAATAAGGATATAACCCCTTGATGTAAGGAACTAATCCATTTGAAGGATGAATCTATCCCTTCTTGTATGGAGTTGTAACCTCCTCTTCTCCACTATAAAAAGAGGCATAGGGAAGCCTCAAGGGGTTACCATTAATGAATTGAAGTTTTAGTATTGTTGGAGGCGAAGTGCTGTTAAAACTTAGACCCTTTTAGCTGATATTTCATGTGGGAAGGATTACATACCTGTATGTATCTCGGTTGGAAGAGTGTAAGGCTGATATGAGTAAAGGAAACACTTGCTTCGGACCCCAGGAGGACCTGTACAACATCAAGGCGGACACAATTGTAAGGCTCTTCCTTATATAAGTTAATACAAATAAATCTATTTTTCTCAATAAGCTGTCAATTGATTTGTTTATTTTATGGATTCCTTGATCACCATAATGGATATGATTTATGAATATATGCTATGCAGGTGCTATTTGACGTTTGTTTGTTTGTGATTGCAGATTTTCAAAGATAACTCTTTCGGGCTACTGAAGGACTACTACTACAAACAAACATTGGATCAAAGGTAAGATCGTTAAAACCTTTATAGCATTTAATTATGAATCTAAATATATCTAGAGAAAGATAGTTTTGTTTGTCTGTTTGTTGCTAGCTGTCTGTAGGACACTTGGGAGGTCTATCTTGTCCGCAAGAATGACTTATCCATCCAACCAAATGGCGATTCTGCTAGGGATGAATTTGAGCTTTGATTTCTTTTACTTTTTATTTATGAACTTATGTTTCTTGATTTTTATTGATTTATATTGGCTTGGGTAGTTAATCCATGTAGAATCCTTCAGAACTTTTTGAGAATTTTTTGGTTTTTTCTCTTGTTTTTTTGTGTCCAGTTTTTTCCTTTTGAGGCAGTGCGGGCAGTTTTGCACTTTTTCTATACCCACAGTGTGGGACCGCACTGGATTGCACTAGATCCTGCGGACCTTGTCAAAACTTTGAAAAATATTAGAATATTATTTTCTAGCTTAGTTTTTTCAGTTCTCAGTGATTACCCAGACCTATATCTTCTATCAGAAATCCTTGGTTAAGAGTTTGTTTCAACATTTTACTTTTGATTGATCTTCTAAAAGATTTGCATGTTATAATGATTTTTGCTTTGTCTTACATCCCGCTCAAAGATTAGAAACCTTGGTATGCCTTTAGATCACTGGTATTCTCTTGTTTTCTTGCTGAGTCTAACATTATAGAAAAAAATGTTTTATGAGTTTTAGATTCTATTTTTCTCATTTGCAAATCATTTAAACTTTTGTTGATAAGTTTGGAATTCCACTTAAAACGAAAATTGGATTTTTTTTCGAGTTCTTTCTGATTCAAGAAAAGAATTTCTTAGTTAGATCACAAGCTAAGTAAAACATCCTTCAAATATTTGAATTTTTAATTCAGATTTAGTCTTAGAATTGTTAGATCTCAAATAGTGTTTTTAGCTTTGAGTGCTTTTCTAGAAATTGTAGTGTCTTTTGAAGAAAAAACTTAGTTTGTAGTTTCGATCTTGAACAAAAGAGACTTTTATTGAGAATAGATTATTTTGAGTTCTCTTTGAAATTATATTTCTTTTCGTTTATTCTTGTTTAAAGGAAATATTTGTTTTTTAAAAGGATTGCATTTCTCAACTCTTCCTTTAGCTAGAATTCATTGAAAGAAAACGAATTGTTTCTCATTATAGATGCATTTTTAGTTTGATTTGAGTCAGGTCATTTCATATCATCAGTTTCACTTTCACACCTATTGTCTTAAGAAACAACCTTATAAAATCAACGCTTAAATTAAAATTAACCTAGTAACTTTTATATTTCTAGGGCTTTTTTCACCAATATAGCTTAGGCTAGTGTCTTGGAGTAGGGAGTAATTAACTCTTCAAGACAGTTAAAACAAACAAGTAGTTAATATTGCGGTAGGAAGAAATCCAATAGTTGCTTGTATGCTCTACGAAGCTCCTCTTAAAGGAGTTAAGCACGATGTCATATCTGAACCAGTGGGATAATCAATTCTATCTCATTGGGAATGATAGAAGATTTGTGCCTATTAACAATGGTAAACATCGGATAGACCATTGTCGAGGAGCCTGGGGTCACTTGTTGGTATACCTTGGATTATGTCAAGGAGCCTTCAAGGGGATTAAGCTTTGTTACTCTGCCCTTGTGCATATGTCGGACTATAGACTATTCCCCCAGGTATATTAGTTCTTGTTGGTAACCATAGTGGCCATAATCTTACGGTTTTTTCCTAAGGTGATGGTGGTGGAAAGATCCCGCTGTACCTGGAGCAGACGTCTACTAGACTCACTTGGACTCTCGAGAGGGTTATCTTCACTCGAGATGGTTTAAGTGGAGAAACTTGCACCGGTCTATTTCATTAAGCAGGTTGTCAGGGTAATTGTTCCAACCGCCCTTTCTGCATTAAATACTACGACATTGGATTTCATCACCAACTAGTGTTTTTAGTGTGGAAAGTTATTGTTTGTGTGTGGTTTAATCTCCTAGATTTTTAAGCATGTGATTCATTTGTTTGTTTCCTTAGTGACTTTAGGAGTTTTTCTTTGAAATTTTCATTTGATTGCGTGTGATTAAAATTGTTAATCATGGCTGAATTACCGAGACAATCGTGCAGACTTCAGGGGAAGCCTACTGAATATACATCAAGCCAACTTGAAGGGCTGCGAGCTCTAGTATCAACTACTGACAGTAGAATTAAATCAACAGAGGTAGGAGATTCATCTATACTTGTTCATCCTGATTATCAACTACAAACAACAGAACATATTCAAGAGCCGATTTCAGTTTCCGAGCTTACTGGTAGTATGTCTCCTTCCAGTGAATTCGCTGAAGAACTGGAAATTTCTGAACCTGACACTGAACCTGCTGTTTTGGAACCATCTTCAGGATTTGTTACCCCATCTACTAGTGATCTTGGCTCACCTAGAGCAAGACATATTATTACTGAAAATCTTCCTTCTGACCTCATTTCAATTAAAGAACTTGTTGGTCCAGATGAAGAAGTAACTCTTCTCGAAACCCAATAGACTTTGAATCTTAGGGAGTGTGAATATATATTCTATAGCCCTTTTAGAAGTGAAGCCTTGTATTTTTCATTGACAGATTTTTTAGAGAACCCGGGTCTTATTTTTTCACCACCCCAAATTCCTTTTCATCCTACACCAAGGGGTTATTATCCTTCATCAATCATGTCAAGTGAGTCATCTATGTTTTCCCAATCACCGGAAACATTTTTATACGGTGGTCCTTCTGTTCCTTCGGGGTACTAGTCACTCTCTGGTACTTTCTCAAGAGCAACTCCTCAACCAACTGAACAAGTGTTATCAACTAGTACAAATGGAATTAAAACTAAAACATTGAACGCAGAGAAATTTTTTATGATGTCTGGTCATATTCCAAATCCTCAACCTCAAGGTAGTCAGTTACCACTTGGGGGGCAACCTCAAGGTAGTCAGTTACTGCCTGTGGGGCATCCTCAAGATAATTTTATACCAAGACAAACTCTAGGAAAGTATTATTTACCTGGAGAAAAACCTCAAGGACAGTACATACCTCAAAGTTATCAACCTCAAGGACAGTACATACCCTAAGGTCAATCCCAGACTCAGTATATTCCTCAGGGTCCTTATCAATCCTAGATTCAGTACGTGCCTCAGGGTTATCAACCTCAAGGTCAATACCCAACTCAAGGTTTCCAACCGCCTTTCGGTCAATCATTTTTACAAGAAGCTAGAAATTTACCACTTAATTATCAACCATACATTCAACCAAGATATGGTCCTTCATATGTAAAACCTTCTATGGGTAAATACCCCGAAATGAACATGGTGTGGAATCCATCGCAAGTTCAACAGACTATGCAACCTAATGTGTAGTTACCTAATCAACCTGGAAAACCTTTAGTTTCTAGTTTAACCCAGCAACCTGTTCAGCCTACTGTTCAAATCCCTGCACTTGGTTCTGTTTAGCAGCCTTGGCCTAGTACACCTCAAACTCCGCCTCAAACTACTGCAACTACTGCAACCTCTGTTCAACCTACAACACCTATTTCTGGAGTATTTGTAGCTCTGGTTTCTTCTATCGCTGCATCTATGCAAATTCCTCAAGCCTCTGTACCGCAGTCGGGACCTACAAGTCATACTACGGCCCAGATGCCTACGGGACAAGCTGGTACAAGTACGATTGTTTCTAATCAACCTCAGTTTACTTATCAACCATACCAGGGATAGTATCAGATTGGTCAAGATATGCAAAATCCAATGTATTAGTATCAACCATACCATGGGTATACTTATCAAATACCTCAACAACCCTAGTATGCTCTAGTTAATCCTGGTTACCCATGAGGTTATACGATTCAAAATTCACATCCGATTCCAGGATATCCTGGTTATCCTCCTCCTGGCACTGGTTTGATCACTCAAGGTTATCAAAACCCTAGCCATCGGTTATCATTCATAGCAACTTTATATTTTCTGGATCTATTGCGTCTTATGAACGATCCCATTTTTTATCTTCCATATTGGCTGCCGATGCCTAAGAAGTTGCCCAGTGATATTCCAAAATTCGAAGGAAATTTAGGAGAGGACCTGTCTAATCACGTTATGACTTATCACCTCTAGTGCACATCCAATTCGCTAGTCGATGATTCTATTATTTTACGTCTTTTTCAGAGAACTCTCATTGGTCTAGCTACCAAATGGTACATTGAGTTACCACGCGGCTCTTTTAATAATTTTAATGCGTTAGCTACAAATTTCTTAACACATTTTCAATTGCCTGTCAAATACAACAATGGCACAAAATTGCTGACTTCATTAAAGCAGTCTACGTCTATGTACATATCTGATCACATTCATGAATGGAGATGTAGAAGGCGTTTAGTGAAAGTTTTTATTCCTGATCAAATTTTGGCTGAATGGTTTATTAAATCGTTATTGCCCAAATTTACTGAAGATGTGGCCAAATGAGTTGTTGTTACGGAAGAGCAAGTTATTTCTCAGGCTTAGTACCTTGACCTTGTCTATACTCAGTCAGGTACTTTGTACGATAAAATCCCCGATTTACCAAGACCTAGTCAGTTAACTACAACTCATTCTAGCTCTCATGTTGCTGATGGTGTAATTGGTTCTGTCAGTACTGGTAAGAGTAAGAAGACGTCTTCCAAGACTACTTCTCCTTTTATCACTTTACCCGATTCACCCAAAGGAGATTCTTCCCTAGAAACTTCTATCGATATCCATGTTGTAGAGACATCTACGGCCAAATCTAAAATGGTAGTAAGAATAAAGGTAAGAATAAAAATAAGAAATCTTCAAAAGAGAAAACTGATACAACCGAACCAACTGACGAAAAACGAAAACCTCGATATCCTTGTCTCATCTGTGACCAGGATCATTTTATGAAAGAATGCCCACATAGAGCCGAGGTAGAAAAATTCGTTAAAGGTTCGCCTATACCTGCTGTCTTGAAGGATTATTTTCCCACTCAAGATAGCAACATGGTTGGATCTTCCTCCAATCTGGTTGAGGATATTTTCATGGTTGCGACGCAATTGCGAGATTACGGTAGTAAAAATACTGGTAAAGAAGAAGAAACGTACAATTCTACATCAAATATATCTCCCTCAGTTTATGATCCATTACAGATCGAGAAACAAAATCTTGACTTAGTAATTAAACCGCCTGCAAAAGGTGTACTTCGTAAATCAAATTTTAATCCACATGCGAGAGCTGCTCAGAATTACAATATTGTTGAAGATTTGGCAATTTCCCCTTCAGCAATGTCGGCTTTGGAAGTACTGAAATCATGCCCATCCCAAAGAAAATTACTTTTGTCAGCCTTAGGAGTTGTACATCTCCAGGATTCAAACCTCATGATCTTTGATTTAGAAAATTTTACACTGCACCTACCTCATCAAATGGATTTTCAAATTCCAGTAATAGTCAAGAACAAGCGTATCTTTTGTATTGTTGTTGATGAAGGGGCTTCTACATGTATAATGTCAATAAAATGTTGGAAATCACTTGGTTCTCCAACAATAAACCAATCACCAACTATTCTCAAAGCGTTTGATGGAAGAGGTTTTTAGCCATATGGTATTTTACAAGATCTACCGATAGAGGTCGAAGGAAAAACGGTTAATCTAGATGTGGAAGTGGTTGATGCCCCTATGGATTATAACCTTCTCCTGGGTCGCAGTTGGTCTTATGCTATGACTGTTGTTGTATCATCAATATTTCACCTCATCATGTTTCCTCATAAATAAAATATCGTTAAGATAGATCAGCTCTCATATTATTCATCTAACCCAGCTTCTACTGATAGTATCCAACATATCGGAAAATCAACTATCCCTTATAAGGATGTCGGAGTAGGTTTGATCAAAGATTCAACTTTACTGGGAAATTTTTCCCTGCCTCCTCCTAACGTACAAAATCTTATTGCTAATATCAATATGATTACATCAAGTACTATTTCCTTTGATGATCCTTGGATAGTACCTTCAGAATCAGAATTGGATTCTTTCGAGGGCCTGATGCCTTTGAGTTCTTTTGAACTTTCATATCAGCAAGTACAATCATTTTCTGATAACCCTTCAACCGAATTTGATCCAGTGAATTTGATCAATTAGGAGTCTTTTTCAATATCGAGTTTAGCTTCGACACCAATTCTGGATCCTGCTCAACAAGTTTTCCATACTGATGAGCATATTCGTGAATTCTTGTCCGTAGATGAATTACCATGGGAAGATCTACACCATAGGTCTTCATTTTTAGATAATCTCGATCATTTTGAGAATGATTTTTCCTCCATTTTTACCACTGATTACATCAAAGAACCTCAAAATCCTCTCTCTAATGCCGATTCTGAATTTAATTTAGAAAATATTTCTACGACGGTTCCTCTTGACATTTTAGTAAAACCTGGAATTGTTGAAAACATTCACATAGGTGCTTCTTGTACGCCTAAATAAATTCAAGCATATAAGGCCCTGTTACAGGAATTCCGCGACATCTTTGCCTGGTGATATGAAGAAATGTCAGGAATTGATCTGTGAATCGTTGTACATGAAATTAAGACATACTCGGATGCCAAACCAGTCAGACAAAAATTACGTCAGATTCATCCGAGAAAAGTTGCCGCTATCAAAGAAGAAGTTGAAAGATTAATTCATGCAGGTTTTATTTATCCAATCCCGTTAACGGACTGGGTATCTAATATTGTTCCGGTCAATAAAAAACAAGGAACAATAAGAGTATGTATCGACTATAGGGATATAGATCGAGCTTGTCCTAAAGGCAATTATCCAACCACTTACATCGATCAAATTATCGACGAGTGTGCTGGAAGTGAAATGTTCTCATTCATGGATGGATTTTCCGGCTACAATCAAATAAACATACTCCCTGCAGATCAACCCAAAACAACTTTCATTTGTGCATGGGGAACTTTTTCTTATCGCAAAGTACCTTTTGGCCTTAAGAATGCTGGTGCTACTTTTCAAAGGGCCATGTCTTATGCATTTCACGACATTAAGCATATTGTGCAATCCTACCTCGATGATTTTCCCGCTCATTCCTCATGCAGAGAAGATCATATTACTCATTTACGAGCCATTTTTATGCAATGTTGGCACTATAAGATTCGTTTGAATCCTCACAAATGTGATTTCTGCATAGAATCCAGATGATTATTGGGATTTATTGTCTCAAATGTAGGCATTCGTGTCGACACATCGAATGTTGAGGCAATCATCAATTTACCTCCTCCTTCTACTCTTCACCAACTCCAAAGTTTGCAAGGGAAAGCAAAATTTTTACGTCGATTCATTCCTAACTACACTGAGTTAATGAAAGGTTTTACTAGGTTGTTGAAATAGAACATTCCATTCTTTTGGGATGAGGTCACTGATCGATATTTTTATGCTTTCAAAAATGCGTTGACCCATGCACCATTACTGTATCCTCCCAACTACAACCAAGATTACTTTTTGTACCTCGCCACTTCCGATTCTAGGATTGGGATGGTTTTAGTTCAGGAAGATGAATTGGCCTTGGAAACTGTTCAAGTTGTCCAACATTTTCGTCACTACATACTTTTACGCAAAATGATAGTGATCTCTGATTGCAACCCTATGATGTACATCTTGACCAAACAATTTCTAGGGGGGAAATACTCCAAATGGATTTTTACCCTACAGGATTTTGAAAAGTCGAAATCCAAGAAATCATTGATATTTTCTGAACTTATGTGTGATTTCTCACATACTGATACAGAAACTATGGCAGAAGAACCAATCATGGATGAATCCTTGTTTCTTATTAGTACCATTGATCCATGGTATGGAGATATTATCGTATATCTTCAAACCCAATCTTTTTGGCCTGAAATTTCATGGTCACAACGACGAAAAATTCATTTCCAGTCTCAACAATATCACATTGTTAGCGACACACTTTACCGTCGTGGTGCGGATTTGGTTTTTTGACGTTTTCTAACTCATGACGAAGCCGAAAAGGTTTTAAATGACTGTCACTCTAGAGCATGTGGCGGTCATATGTCTGGGTACGCCACAGCCCAAAAGATATTGTGCGCAAGATATTTCTAGCCATCTATGTTGAAAGATTGTATATACGCAGTCCGAAAATGTCATAATTATCAAATCTTCGATCGAAAAATGTGTGCACCACTTGCTCATCTTCACCCCATAATTGCTATCTGTCCTTTTGAAAAATGGGGCATCGATTTCATTACATGTAACCCTCACTCAGTCGGGGGGAATGGGTACATTATTCTAGCAGTAGACTATTTTACCAAATGGGCCAAGGCGATGCCTACATTTGTGGTAGATGACTAAACTGCAGCTACTTTCGTATTCAATCATGTGATTGCTCGTTTCGATGTACCCTAAGTGATAATTACTGATCACGAGAGCCATTTTCGAAATATCATGATGACCGAGTTAACAAACCAGCTTGGCCTATGCCATGACAATTATACACCATATTATCCATAGGCCAATGGTTTAGTTGAAGCGATTAATAAATTTTTAGTCACCATGATCAAACGAATCATTGGAATTCATAAGTCGAATTGGCATACCATTCTCTTTTCAACACTTTGGGCATATCGAACTTCAGCAAAAACATCGACAGGTTTTACCCCTTTTCAACTGGTTTATGGTTTAGAAGTGGTATTACCCATTGAATGCAAGATACCGTCACTCCAAATAGCCATAGAGTTATTACCAGATACTTCTGAAGAGGAGAAACATTTTTTATACTAGGCTCAATTAGATGAGAATCGGTGCACTGTTGCATTAGCTACCGAGGCTCATGCAAAAAGAATGAAAGCTCAGTATGATAGAAGTGTTACCCCTCATAATTTTTTAGAAGGAGACCTAGTTTTGATTTATGATCAAGCCAACGATAAAATAGGGGCTGGGAAATTTAAACCCATGTGGCATGGTCCTTACATTGTCAAGCAACAACTTGCAAAATGGGCTTATGAATTGATTGATTTTGAGGGGGTCTATTTGGGTAAACCCAGAAATGGACTTTATCTGAAGAGATATTACTCTTGACTTTGTGTGGAGATCATCTCTGTATATTAGTTACTTTTTAGTTGTTGTGCTATAGATTAGAAATGTGTGCCTAGCATAAGTGTGCTCTTACTATTATTCCCGCTTATTTGGATATTTTTGATATCGCAGATGTTGGCATCCTTTCAAACATATATTGGTTTTGTTGATGGTGCTTGTCGTAGTACACAGAACATCTCTTCCACAGCTTGGGTTATTTACTCACCCACTGACGAGTTAGTATCGATGCATGGGGTAAGTCTCGGTCAAACGATGAACAATATTGCCGAATATAGTGTAGTTATTGAATTATTATCGGAATCCATCTCATTTGGAATTCAGAATTTGATCGTTAGGTTAGATTCTGAACTCGTTGTATTACAGTTAAATCAAGTATATGCCATTAGAAATCTAGTATCATTAAGATTATTTTTAAGGGTTCGTCTCTTGGAACGATAGTTCGATTATATTGAATATAAACACATTTCAAGAAATTTAAATACATTAGCAGATGGGATTTCTTCTAATGTTATAAGTAGACATTTGCGATAACAAAGTAACAAATCAAACATTTCATAACATGATTGAACAGGTAAACTAAAATAATAGTATATCATAGTATAAATGTAGTGTTCAAAAAATAATACATCGTCTTCGATCATAGGCTCAAAACGCCTTATGATCGGAAAAGAGTGATACAAAAATGAGTCTACAAGTCAATCAGTCACTATCCATGGTGATGATCATGATAATACACCATCGCTCGTGCCACCCTAGTCAGAAACCTCATGAATGGACCAGGAACACCTATGACATATCTTTGTAGACGGAGCGAGATATCATCTATAGTAGTCTCAGGAATATCTATAGTGAGCTACTCCAGATTGTGCTCTACGTCAGTCCGCATCTCTGCAATCTGATCCTGTGGGGGTGGTGGTGCTGCTACGGCATCCCTTTGCCTCCGATCAAAGGGGTGGAGAATGGTTGGTCGAGTTGGACCCACATCTGCATTTGAAAATTTTTGTTATCAGTTTTGGATGATTTGAAAACAAAATAAAAATTAGAAATTAGAAAATGTCAAAAAATATTTTTTATCTAATTCATCCCACTGAGCTCCTAGAGGAAGGGGTATCTTCTAGTCACCACGAAAGTCCATGCCAGCATAAGGAAAATCCTCTATAACAAAAATTTGGCGTTCCAGCCAATGAAAATATGTAGAGGGAAATCTCACAATCTCCCCACCCTCATTGTGGCGGGCCATCAAAGCAACCCAACGTACCATCCTAGGCTCTCGAGGCTGACCAACATCGACAGGAATGTGCTGCGGGGCTAACATGGGGATCCTCTCTAGAGCAAAGGTGACTACAATGGACCCATATCCAAAGTTGTTTAGCTTCCTATTCTTTGCTCTGGTAAGTTGGCCTTCCACATTTCCCAACACTACCTCGCACCAGTTGTATATGGTGCCTCGAAAGCAATCTACTACTATGTGCATCTGAGAACCAGTGGCTACATTCAAAGCTGCACTTCCACACAGCTTGACAATGGTAAAAGCAATCACTTTCAGCTCTAGACAGATGATATTCTTTATGTCAATCCGTTTGTCCCGGGGATTGGCCTCATCGTTTAAAAACTCTAATTGGAGGCTGGCGATAGACTGGCCACCTGGCCTAGCCCCAAATAGAGATAATGGTTTGCCTCTCCTGGATAAACTAGTCAAAAAATATATGTTTTCCAGCTCAATCTTGAGCCGGTGACCTTCGATCACAAAACACTGGTCCTGGACATCCCATTTAATTACCAGCCAAGTAAGAAGATCCACTTGAGCTCTCATGCCACTGATAGCCCAAATTTTGTAAATCCTGCATGCTCTTAAGGCTTGTAAAGTAGGTTGATGATTTATCGCTGCTTCATCTACCTCTTCGTGCTCCTGTTCGCGTCAAATAAGCATTGTAGATGTCCTACAACAAGTAAAATTAAGGAATAGAATCATTTTCAAGAAAAACATTTGGGTGATTTAGGAAGAAAATATGTTTTTAAATTTGCCACGGCACCTCCTCACTTTATGCTCAGGGATAATGCGTAGATACGCATGGGCCCTATGTTAAAAGTGTGGGGCCCCGCCATTTTTCTTTGTAGAAAAATTTCGGGGTCCACAGGTACCTAATGTATTAGGTGCGGACCCTGAGGGAAAAATTTTCGGCATATTTTCCTCCCAAAAATGAAATTTTGACCCAAAATTAAAAAATTGAACAGATGAAATGCAAGATAAGGAAGTTATGGATTACAGGAAACAGACAGTTTTTTAATCTGACAGTCAGTTTTCCTAGAATCTTCTCCGAAGTGTTTTTTTCCCAGAGCTCTAAAAACTTCACTCCAATTTCAAACGGTAAAAATGAACTTGAAAAACTCGTTTTTATAAGTTTTTTCGAATAGATGAATTTTAAATTTCTTTATTTTTCACTTTAAAAATCAGTTTTTCAAAATATATTTATTATTGAAATAGGTATGTTTAATTTTTTCAAGTTTTTGTGCAGAATAACGGACTTTTCAGGAAAAATGGTCACTTTTGACGAAGAGTAAACTTTTATCACTTTTTTGGGCTCTTTAAATTTTACGAAAAAGTGAAACCATGGAGTCCTCTTTTAAGCCCTTTTTAGACTCTCTAAAAATGAAAAGATTGCCAAGTATTTGACTATTCGAACTCGTTAAAGGAAATGAACGGTCGTCCCTTCAGTATAAGTTTACCCCTTTTTTGGACTGAAATGGACTATTTACGAAAAGGTATTCGTTGACTAATCATGGTCAATAGAGTTCTCTCTTGCATTATTTTACCCTTTTTCGAGCTTGAGGGACTAAATTTACGAAAAAGAACACCCATGGAGTTTTCTTAAGTTTTTCTTCTGACTCCCTAAAAATGAAAAACACCGAGTTTCTCCTATATTGGACTCGTTAAAATTTAACATTAAAGGACCTGTCGATTACAAATAGGAATGGACCACTCCTTCTTAGGGTTCGATTTTAAACAAATTTGGACTCATCCGAAGGATGAGCTTATAAACAAGAAAATGTTATCCTCCTCAAGTTTGTCAAAAATAAAGAGGTACTTGCCAGAAATGGTGCAGGAAAAAGAGATAAAAATAGATTCATTTGTTAAATTTTCATTTTTAAAAGCATTACACCACTCTTGAACACGACACTTTTTGTCACACTTCTACCTGGGTTGGGAAATCCTTTGCCCATCAGTTAATCAAACCACATTAAAAGTATTCAGTTGGTTTCTGGGTATTAGCTTAGGGAAACTATTACCAAACCATCTGTAGTGTTGTTATGTGTTCAAGAGGACATTCAAATAAACCATTCATCTGCAAACACTTGTCTTCATTTGCATTGACCATCCCTGAGTTAGTTCTCGCAAAAAATTTCTTCAAAACTTGATCTATGTTTTCGTGTCGTGAGCTTGCTTATGACAGATCACTTTCTATCGATGACAACTCATCATCTAGGAAGTTGATCTAGAATCGCCAATTGTGGAATACGCATGCCGCTGTTGATTTAACCTTGACAGCAGTTACATCATTGACAACAAATCGACGAATCCATAAATATTAACCGTGAATCATATTCATTTAGTAGATTGTATTGAAGTACTTCAAAACCGTTTTCATTATTGGTGGTTTATCTCACACTTGTTAATAGTTCACATCATTGTTGGTAATGGTGGTTTCTGTTTAATTCAACACATTTAATACATGGACAAATGGCTAATTAAAGCAATCAAGACCACAGATTAATTTCATATCCGAACGAGAGTTTATTCATTATGCCATATACCAATTTCATTACATTTGGCTGCGTCCATGTTGTGTCTACATGATTGATGTGATATTAAAATCATTTCTTTATCAAAACAAGTTTAGTTATTTTTTTTATCTAAGTATGGGAATGCCTACCTCAATGATGATATATATATATATATATATATATATATATATATATATATATATATATATATATATATATATCTGTGTGTGTGTGTTGCATTGAATGTTTTTACAGGGTTCTGACTCGGGTGTCCACAGGCTAATCCTTGAAATGATAAAGCACATCACTCTTCGAATATTCTCAGAATTCGCACTTTAGGGGGAAATTTGTTACACTGAAAATTTGTCACCATGAAATTTTAGTACTTCCTTGAAGGTCTACAATATCAAAGTTCCCAAATTCAAGCCTTGAAACTAAGAGAAAAGCTCATAAAAGCCTTAAAACTCTGGTACTGCACTTTCTCCTAGTTTTTCCTGCGGTCCCGCACTTTTTGTCTATAAATATTGCATAGCCAAGTGCACTTTCTGCTTGTTAAAAGTGCGGACCCTTGTAAAAGATTAGAAAAGGCACAAGTAAAATCTAGAAGCTCAGTTAAATTCATTTTAGAAGCTTCTAGAAACATTCCTGCAGTGGGAAGTAAGCTCCTTTCATGTTCATGCATCCCATCCAATAAGGAGCTAACCCCTTGATGTAAGGAACTAATCCCTTTGAAGGAGGACTCTATCCCTTCTTTTATGGAGCTGTAACCTCCTCTTCTCCACTATTAAAATAGGCATAGGGAAACCTCAAGGGGTTACCATTAATGAATTGAAGTTTTAGTATTGTTGGAGGCGAAGTACTGTTAAAACTTAGACCCTTTTAGCTGAGATTTCATGTGGGAAGGATTACATACCTGTATGTATCTCGGTTGGAAGAGTGCAAGGCTGATCTGAGTAAAGGAAACGCCTAATCCGGACCCTAGGAGGACCTGTACAACATCAAGGTGGACATGGTTGTAAGGCTCTTCCTTATTTAAGTTAATACAAATAAATCTGTTTTTCTCAATAAGCTTTCAATTGATTTGTTTATTTTATGGATTCCTTGATCGCCATAATGGATATGATTTATGAATATATGCTATGCAGGTGCTATTTGATGTTTGTTTGTTTGTGATTGTAGATTTTCAATGATAACTCTTTCGGGTGATTGAAGGAATACTACTACAAACAAGCATTGGATCAAAGGTAAGATCATTAAAACCTTTATAGCATTTAATTATGAATCGCAATATATCTAGAGAAAGATAGTTTTGTTTGTCCGTTTGTTGCTAGCTGTCCGTAGGACACTTGTGAGGTATGTCTTGTGCGCAATAATGACTTATCCGTTGAACATGTGGCTTTCTTTCAAAAGGTAACCTGGAAAGTGGTGTGAGCTGGTCAGTGGAATTGGGTCGTCAAACTATGGGGTGCCCTATCATAGTGGAGAATATGAGTCAGCCACAAGAATCGCTTATAGAGGTAAGTTAAACTGTTAGATTAACAGGGTTATTATATGCACTCAATAATTCAATTTTGTTATTTTGAGACATGGTTTAAAGTTGCCATGTTATCTTCTATTGGTTTTCACCAATTTTGTAGATGCTTTTTGAGGTGTGGGGGCTCTTCCTTGAAATGGATGACATCATTTGTGGCTTGGGGTTTATGATTTTAAAGGGAGTCATGGATGCTCATAGTGACAAGATCTGGGATTTCTTTGTTGTTGAGGTAATCCCATGGTTGCAAAGACATTTCATTCCATGTAAAGCTTCCTCTTTTGTTTGTGTTTGGTTGCTTGAACAGACCATAGTCTTCAAGAATTGGCATTGTGATTTATAATGAGAACAAGGTATGAAATTTATTTGAAGGTTGCGTGTGTTTCTAGAGACCAAAAAAATTGGATGTTTGATGCTTAATAACTATCACTTGGAGATTGTTCTTGGGAATTTGATTGTGTAGGGTTGTAGACCATAATATATTCTAGCTATAAACCTCTATATTTCACCATATGTGCTCTATGTTCTGGCATATAAAATTTTGAAGGCACCATAGCCTAATTTGTCATGTTATGAAATTTCGCAGTTTCACAATATTTTTGCACAGTAATGGCTTTCGAGATTGGAAGTGAAACTATGACGATGTAAAAATATCAATAATGTTCTAATAACAACACAAAAATTTGAAAATCACAATTTTGATCTTTAGTGATCCCTGGACATGCATGCTTCTAAAGACTACTTGAACTTAGTAAGAGATAGGTAAATTAGTGAAACTGTTTTGGTAGAGTTACTACTCTCACTTGAGTTTTTACATTAGAATTATGGAAGTGTAGGAAGATGCACAGGGAGAAGTACCATAGCACTGTATTTTATGACTTTTCCATAGGTACATCTGCAGGAGGCTGTGTGAAATCAGGTCAAGCTATAAGTTGTAACACAAATTTTAACCTAAGAAATGCAAATTTGCCACTTGGCATGCAATTTTGACACCTTGGGATGCATTCTAAGTATGTAATATGCTCTTCCATGGCATATAGGATAGCCCCTTTTCCTTATCATCTGTCAGGTTTTCTATTTATGTACATGGCATGCAGTTTTTAATGCAAGTGGACATTTTGGCACTATGAAAATAATAGGTAGAAAGCGCAGTAGTAATAAGGAGACACATGAACTTGGAGATGCATTGAGCTTAGGACCTTTGGAGGATTGTTGGACCTTGGGGAGCAGTTCTCATGCCATGGAGGGCTTGCTTATTAATCACTGTCACCTTTGATTTTGACACATGTCACATAGAGTAGAGTGCTTCACATGGGTGGACCGACTTGTGTCTTGCAATTTTGCTTGTAGTAGACTAGGTCCACTAAAGTCCCTTTACCTCTCATATAAAAAGAGGAAGGAGTGAGTTGTTATTATAGTCGATCATGCACTTGTGCATATTCCTTTCAAGCTTGGGTTAGGGATGTAAGAGCAGTGCTACTCTCTCTCTCTCTGACAATATATCTGAGTTGATGTGTATGTTGGTGACAATATATCTGAGTTGTGCTTTGCTCTATCTTCCTTACAAGGATTCCTTGAAAGATAAATAGATTGGTGAACATAAGTAACTAATCTGAACTGTAGCAAAAAATCTTATATGAATCTGCTATTAATTGAGGTTCTAATACCAATGATGTGAGCCAACCCAAAATTCTTCTATTATAACTTAAATTTGAAATCTAAAAATTCTGGAACTAGATCTGAAATATAAAAAATAAAGCAGACCAAAAAACCAAACAGTTACAAGTCGAGTAGTAGTCATGAAACTAATTAAGTCCTCCACTCGAATCTTGTATCTTTATCTACATATGTTTTAGAGAGAAACCATCACCGTTTTTCTCCAGGGGCTTTATTGGCTCAAAAACCTGTCAGTGTTTACAGCCAAGCTCAACGATAGTGAAACAAGCCATTTTCCACAAACATTTTATGTTGTTTGGGACTAGGTGCTGTTTTATGAAACAAATCCAACAGTGTTTTCAATAAAATTTTCAGATTATAGTTATTGAAACTATGTGGCTATAGTCATGTTTCATGATGGTTTCCTACTTTCTTTAAGCAATAGGAACTTGTTTAGGAAACAACTGGATGGATCACAGTTAATGGAATTATTTCTAGTTGCTCCAATTTGCTTGATGACAGGAAAGAGAAATGAAACTTGGAAATAACTTTAGAAGAGTTCCTTGACTAAATAGAGTTGTTTACCAATGCACATAGTGGATCAACACGTTGAAGTAGAAAAATCCAGAAGATTCCCTAAAATTAGTGCACATAGTGGATCATCATGTTGGATAAAATATAGATATTATTGAAATAATAATAACATGAATTTTACATTGATGGACTTGGACATTGGAGGTGGTTTACCATTTGTTGCTAGACCTTGTTTGGATGTTTGAAAGACATTCTTCCTCGAAGTGTTGTATTAGTATGGAGCTTGGTGACTTCATGTTCTTGATGCATGAAGGGATTTTGTGTGCTTGGAGTAGAGTTGGGTATTTCACCGTGACAAAAACATCCCAAAATCAACATGAGCACACAAAATCCCTTGACATGTGAAATCTTAGGTTCAGAGAGTGGATATGTAGGTGTGGGAGTCCTTAAGGTGACACATTACCTTGGATATGCATTTTCCTTAAGGAGACACTTGACCTAGGAGATGCATTGGAGCTTAGGACCTTTGGAGGATTGTTGGACCTTGGGGAGTAGTGCTCATGCCATGGAGGGCTTGATTGTTAATCACTGTCACCTTTGATGCTAACACATGTCACGCAGAGTAGAGTGCTTCACATGGGTAGAACTACTTGTGTCTTGCAATTTTTTTTGTAGTGGACTAGGTCCACTAAAGCCCCTTTACCTCTCATATAAAAGAGGAAGGAGTGAGTTGTTATTATAGTCGATCATGCACTTGTGCATATTCATTTCAAGCTTGGGTTAGGGATGAAAGAGCAGTGCTATTCTTTATCTCTCTCTTGCTGACAATATATCTGATTTGATGTGTATGTTGGTGACAATATATCTGATTTGTCCTTTTCTCTATCTTCCTTACAAGGATTCCTTGAAAGATAAACAGATTGGTGAACATAAGTAACTAATCTCAACTGTAGTGAAAAATGTGATATGAATCTGCTATTAATTGAGGTTCTAATACCAATGATGTGAGCCAACCCAGAATTCTGCTATTATAATTGAAATTTGAAATCCAAAAATTC
Source organism: Pinus albicaulis (assembly GCA_034641835.2). Classification (NCBI taxonomy): domain Eukaryota; kingdom Viridiplantae; phylum Streptophyta; class Pinopsida; order Pinales; family Pinaceae; genus Pinus; species Pinus albicaulis. The sequence goes on along the minus strand of CM076577.1, from coordinate 793,334,131 downwards.
TGGAACTAGATCTGAAATATAAAAAATAAAGCATACCAAAAAACCAAACAATTACAAGTCGAGCGGTAGTCATGAAACTACATATCCTCCAATGGAATCTTGTATCTTTATCTGCATATGTTTTAGAGAGAAACCATCACCGTTCTTCTCCAAGGACTTTATTGGCTCAAAAACCTGTCAATTTTTATAGTCAAGCTCAACGATAGTGAAACAAGCCATTCTCCACGAACATTTTATGTTGTTTGGGACTAGGTGCTCTTTTATGAAACAAATCTAACAGTGTTTTCAATAACATTGTCAGATTATAGCTACTGAAACTATGTGGCTATAGTCATGTTTCATGATGGTTTCCTACTTTCTTTAAGCAATAGGCACTTTTTTAGGATACAACTGGATCGACGACAGTTAATCGAATTATTTCTAGTTGCTCCAATTTTCTTGACGACAAGAAAGAGAAATGAAACTTGGAAAGAACTTTAGAAGAGTTCCTTGACTAAATGGAGTTGTTTACCAATGCACATAGTGGATCAACGTGTTGAAGTAGAAAAATCCAGAATATTCCCTACAAATAGTGCACATAGTGGGTCATCATGTTGGATAAAATATAAATATTCTTGAAAAAATAATAGCATGAATTTTACATTGATGGACCTGGACATTGAAGGTGGTTTACTGTTTGCTGCTAGACCTTGTTTGGATGTTTGAAAGACATTCTTCCTCGAAGTTTTGGATTGGTATGGAGCTTGGTGACTTCATGTTGTTGATGCATGAAGGAAGTTTGTGTGCTGGGAGTAGAGTTGGGTATTTCACCATGACAAAAAAATCCCAAAATCAACATGAGCACAAAAAATCCCTTGATATGTGAACTCTTCGGTTGAGGGACTGGATATGTAGGTGTGGGAGTCCTTAAGGTGATACATTACCTTGGATATGCATTGTCCTTAGGGAGACACATGAACTAGGAGATGCATTGGAGCTTAGGACCTTTGGAGGATTGTTGGACCTTGGGGGGTAGTGCTCATGCCATGGAGGGCTTGCTTTTTAATCACTGTCACCTTTGATGCTCACACATGTCACGTAGCGTGGAGTGATTCACATGGGTGGATCAAATTGTGTCTTACAAGTTTTCTTGTATTGGACTAGGTCCACTAAAAACCCTTTACCTCTCATATAAAAAGAGGAAGGAGTGAGTTGTTATTATAGTCGATCATGCACTTGTGCATATTCCTTTCAAGCTTGGGTTAGACATGTAAGAGCAGTGCTACTCTCTCTCTCTCTCGGTGAAAATATATCTGAGTTGATGTGTATGTTGGTGACAATATATCTGAGTTGTGCTTTGCTCTATCTTCCTTACAAGGATTCCTTGAAAGATAAATAGATTGGTGAACATAAGTAACTAATCTGAACTGTAGCAAAAAATTTGATATGCATCTTCTATTAATTGAGGTTCTAATACCAATGATGTGAGCCAACCCAGAATTCTTCTATTATAACTGAAAATTGAAATCCAAAAATTCCGAAACTAGATCTGAAATATAAAAAATAAAGCAGACCGAAAAACCAAACAGTTACAAGTCAAGCGGTAGTCATGAAACTACTTAAGTCCTCCACTCGAATCTTGTATCTTTATCTTCATATGTTTTAGAGATAAACCATCACCATTTTTCTCCAGGGAATTTATTGGCTCAAAATCCTGTCAATGTTTATAGTCGAGCTCAACGATAGTGAAACAAGCCATTCTCCATGAACATTTTCTGTTGTTTGGGACTAGGTGCTCTTTTATGAAAAAAATCTAACAATGTTTTCAATAACATTGTCAGATTATAACTACTGAAAATATGTGGCTATAGTCATGTTTCATGATGGTTTCCTACATTATTTAAGCAATAGGAAATTGTTTAGGAAACAACTGGATGGACAACAGTTAATGGAATTCTTTCTAGTTGCTCCAATTTTCTTGATGACAGGAAAGAGAAAAGAAACTTGGAAAGAACTTTAGAAGAGTTCCTTGACAAAATGGAGTTGCTGACCAATGCACATAGTGGATCAACACATTGAAGCGGAAAAATCCAGGAGATTCCCTACAAATAGTGCACATAGTGGGTCATCATGTTGGATAAAATATAAATATCCTTGAAATAATAATAGCATGAATTTTACATTGATGGACTTGGAAATTGGAGGTGGTTTACCGTTTGCTACTAGACCTTGTTTGGATGTTTGAAATACATTCTTCCTCAAAGTGATGGATTAGTATGGAGCTTGGTGGCTTCATGTTGTTGATGCATGAAGGGAGTTTGTGTGCTTGGAGTAGAGTTGGGTATTTCACCATGACAAAAACATCCCAAAATCAACATGAGCACACAAAATCCATTGACATGTGAACTCTTGGGTTGAGGGAGTGGATATGTAGGTGTGGGAGTCCTTAAGGTGACACATTACCTTGGATATGCATTGTCCTTAAGGAGACACATGACCTAGGAGATGCATTGGAGCTTAGGACCTTTGGATGATTGTTGGACCTTATGGAGTAGTGCTCATGCCATGGAGGGCTTGCTTGTTAATCACTGTCACCTTTGATGCTGACACATGTCATGTAGAGTAGAGTGCTTCACATGGGTGGACCTAAATGTGTCTTTCAAGTTTGCTTGTAGTGGACTGGGTCCACTTGTTATTGTAAAACCCCTTTACCTCTCATATAAATATAGGAAGGAGTGAGTTGTTATTATAGTCGATCATGCACTTGTGCATATTCCTTTTCATACTTGGGTTAGGGATGTAAGATCAGTGCTACTCTCTCTCTCTCTCATTCAATATTCTTTGTACTTTAGGTGTTTTTGTCTTAATGTGTTAGGATTTTTTGGAACTTTCACCCGAAAACTTTATATATATAAAGAATAAATGAAACCCATGAACACAATCACAAACTATCATATAATTCTCCATGCTTTCGAAAACCCTAGATAGGGAAAACCAAGAGAAACCCTAGCTCCACCAAAGATTATCCAACAATCTAAAATGACCATGAGAAAAACCTCCATGTCAGAGTATCTTTGGTGGAGCCACTATAAACCCTAAGCTATTTTGGAATTATGTTATTTCATATTTGACTTCCAGCTTACCATTTCCTTGCATACCTTGTCACTCCCATAAATTATGTTATTTTAAACATTTGAATTCCATATTTTCAAAAATACAATGTCCTCAATAAGATAGTTGAACACTTCCATATTCACAGTGTTATGCAGGTAAATCCTCTCTGCGGACAGAGACGATCCCTCTAGCCCTAGAGTGGGTCTAGAAACAAAGAGACATGCTAGAGTGTTGATTCCTAATTACTGAATGAAAAGAGGACACAATAGATCGACCTACCTAGAGTCCAACACTATCGTCGTTGTTGTAGTGGTGGTGGCCTCTCGCTCCTATCTCGGCAAGTCACGATCCTTTCGCAGTCATGCTCGGATACCTGCACATAGAACAAAATCAAGAACAACATACGACATGATAATTTTACTCATAACTACTAGCAAGTCAAAGAAGGCTAATAATATTTCATTAAACATCTAACATAATACAAAATGGGAACCAAAAAATAGTCATGTGTATGTATTGATAGAAGGAAGAGTTACAACCAATGCTTTGATGTCGCAGTCTCCTCCAGCGGGGTTGAGTTGGAGCACGTCTCAGATGCTTGTTAGGGAATTCGGATGAGATGAAGGCATGGACTCAAGCTCTCTCAAATGACATGGACTCAAGCTCTCTCAACGTAATTCCTTCTTATTACATCTCTCCAATATTCTGATATAGTATGTTTAATTCTCCAAGTTCATCTATTCAGTTGTTCAGTAGTTTATCTAGCTTGTGCAAAGAGAGATAACTTCTTCTTATAAAGTAAAAGGAGGAGGTTAGGATCCCTAAAAAGGTGGGAGGGAGGCCTATCCTTTAGGGAGTTCCCATAAGAGGTGGAAACCATAAACTAAAGGAGGGAGTCTGTGGTTTTTCAGTTCAACCACTCCCAATGACTCATCCTCGAGGTGGTTGGAGTGGAATCTCTACCTGTATTTTTAAAAAACATTCCATAAATAGCTTGGCGCAGGTGTCAAACTAGGAAAAAGTGCTAGCTGGAATAGGGCCCAATGTTAATCTTCCTCTCTAGCACGAGGGCATAACTGACTACCCACGCCAAGGCAAAAATAAGGGTTTTTGAGTCTCTTCTCAGGGAATTGTCAACAGAAGGAATATTACTCTCATGTAAAGGGATACAATGATGGTCTTTGCAAGGCATGAAACTTCTTATTGATCACGGAAATGACCCTCCAATGGGCGAGATGAAGATTGTAGGGACAGTGAAAACTATTGTGTAACAAATTCCCCCCCTAAAGCATGAGGTCTGAGGGAGGAGGGGAGAAATGATTTATGAGAACACATTCGAACCAAACACTGTTGTTGGAAAACCTACAATTATGAATACAAATGATATCTATGATACATGAACATGTGGTATGGGCACAACCATCCATAATAGAGTATATAAAACTGAGATCCAAGGTATGGACGTAGCCATCTAGCAGTAAGGATCAATAAATAGACTCAGGTATGGTTGCAGCCATCTAATCAAAAGAGTCATGCAATAAGTCATGATAATCCACCAAAATCTACAGCCTAGATTTTATCAGACAAAACCCAGGGTCTTGTGCTCCATCTTGACCTGAACAAGTACAAATTCAAGCATGCGAATATATGAGCTGAAGTCGAACATGCAAGAAAATCACTTGATTACCAGCCAATGATGAAATTTGTTAACAGGCACGAGAGAAACCACCAGTAACAACAATGGCTCTCAAGGTACAACCAGTACAATCCATGGAATGTAAACAGTGATCTACCATCGAACATTCACAAAATCACTCGATCAAAGGCCAATGATGTGGACCTTACGTCGAATGATAAGAACATGCCATTGAGGCATGCAGGCTCCAAGGTACCAGAAGTGAGTCTCTAGATCAAATTCCTGGATAATGAGCTGAAGTCGACAGGAAATGACCTGATCGAACGTGGGCCATAATGTTTCCCACATTATCAACACGAGATAGAGGAACATGATAATAGTGAATTAGGACCAACAGAGAATCAAAGGGAGGTTGAAAAATTCAAAGGCAAACTTCTCTTGAAATTATCAGCAGCACGACACTGGATTTGGCAGTATTTGACATCAAACGATTTGAGGTCATGATGACATGGCAAAGAGCAGATGAGAGGTCAAAAGAGATTACCCAAACCCATGGAGGAAAAAAAGATGAAATGGGATGTCCCAAACCTGACACAAATGCAGACAAGAGCCATGTTCAAGGGCGACATACTAACAACATAACTAAAACTTGGTTCCATTTCCCCCCACCATTTCAGGTGAGTACCCCAATTATTTTTTAAAACAAGCTTGAAGGGGATAGCATATGCTTGTGCTATAATTTTTTCCTTCAGACAAATCCAACCTAGTACATTTTATGAGCCCTAGGTAGGAGGAACTCGAGTAACGTCATGGTGAAGAAATCCGATGTCATCAGGGTTTAAAGAGTTTGACAAAGGGAGAACTCAACATCTTTTCATGTTTAGAGAGTTTGAAAAGAAGGTAGAAAAGAAAACTCCATCATGGCCCTTTTTGTAAATAGTCTCTCAGATCCAAAAAGGTAAAAAACAATATCTGAAATAATCTCTTACTCACGATAGGCTAAGGTATTCCTTTTTCGTAAATAATCTATCCCAGCCTGAAAAACGGGTAAATGTTTATTGGGTAGATATCGTGTCGCAGCCATTTAACGAGTTCGAAATGAAAAGAGTCTCGAAAACCTTTTCAATTTTAGAGAGTCAAAAAAGAGTTGAAAGATGACACCAGTAGTGACTTTTTCGTGTTTTTACCGAGTCCAAAAAAGTTTAAAATTTAACTTGTTACTCCATCACTATGTCCTGAAAACCTGTTGCTGCACAAGAGACACGTGTAAAACCAATTTCTCGAAAATAGTATAATAAAATAATTGAAAAACATGTCTTAAAACCTAATTAGGGTTGTAAAAATTTATAAAATGCCAAAAATGGTAAAAAATAATTACCTTTCAATTTTTACCTCTTGTGGAGCAATAGTTACCCATTTATAGTGTGATTTTGCAACGACGATTGCGGACAATCCAGCAGACCAATCTCAAATATGTCAGTTCCAGGTAAGAGCCGAGATATATCCCTTCATTTTAAGTCATTTTTTACTACCTACAACTTCCAATTTTGAATTCTAGGGAAGGAAATGTGAATATTAGAGCATGGCGGTTGGTGCGGGTTTCGGGCATAGAGTCATGCCAACCGCCCAATTTTCTGCACTAGGGCGCGCCCATTGGCACGACTGTTTGGGAAACAGTCACGCCAACGATGCAAACCATTTTTTGTGCAAAAGAAAGTCAAATACCCCAATTATTCACAAATCCAAGCTTCAAAAATGGCTAATACTATTCATATGAATGTGTTTGCAGGTAGAAAGCGGAAAAATGGTGATCGAATGGAAAGAATGGGAACACAGCGAAGAGGATGAGCTTGCCATGGGGAATGAGAGGTGCATGGAAGCTCTCAGAGACTGTGGACTGGAGAAGTTCTTCTTAACACCATGTCTCCATGCTCAATCGGAGCTGCTACAATATTTGATCACCATATGGGATGAGGATCAAGAAAAGTTCATCCTTCGAGATCAGGAACTTGAGATTGATGTTTCTGACGTCTACTTTATCACAGGATTTTCGTGGAGGGGAGAAACACCAATCCTAACCGGTACTCGGCCTTGCATGGAGAGTATGTACATGGTAATGGATAGGGTATGTCGAGGGGCACGAAAGGGAACATGAAGTGGGAAAGTTGATATCCAAACTATCCCAGACTTAGCACTAAAAGTAGTGCTGCATACCATCACACGAGCTGTGGGATCACAAGCACCGTATGAAGCAAAAAAATCACAGTTGTTTCTTGATGTAGATTAATTAACACCGAACATCTACAACTGGGCAGAGGTCATGAAAATAAACATGAAATTCCAGCTAAAAAAATGCAAGAAGGGAAAATTGAATCAACTTGGTTATGGGTCTATCCTAGTATCGTTCTTCCTGGAATGACTATCAATTTTTCAGCATCAGGAAGTCATAGTCCCAATACCACCAATGAGAGAACCACGGATGGCCTGATGGGCGGCTCTGATGCCAAGGGAAGGGGGTGGTCAATAGATGTCCTGGAGACCAGATTTATTTGATTGGCTCCACCAACAGTTGATCGTCGTGGAGGACTGGCCCTACTCTGGTATAGATTTTACTGGTGATCTAGACCTCCCACTCCCAAAGGGAGAGTGTTGGCTTGAGGGGTCCTGACCCAGGTTTGGAGGTTAAGGTTTGCTAACAAACCCCTATACTACTAGCCCTTTCGACAGTGACCTAATTGCGTAGGCCAAAGTCTCACCTGAAGCAGTATGGGTGGGTGGTAGAACTAGGTTTCCGCACCCTGAGAGAGAGAGAGCAGGTAAGTCAAACCGTTCAACAACTATCAAATCTATGTAGTCAGAGGTCATTCGCAGGACTTTCAATGATTAACCAGAGTACAATTTTACTAGATTTATATAACAGGCTTGCATCCATGTGTGGATAGCCAAGTATAAGCATAAACAATATATTCGCAGTAGACTTAATCATATTGCAGATATAGTTATCATAACACACATAATTCACAGCTCATAAACACATATCATTCGCAGCTTGTAACAGAATCACATATAATCCGAGTCCTCAATAACCATAACCAGATAGATCAAACAACATCAGATATCCACAATACTCCACATATATTTCTTATCAAAAATTCTCTTACATACCCCCAAAACCCACCTGCGCACACAGCCAACAGGGTATGCACACAACTGGACAAAGGATCTCCGTGAAAATAGCTAGCAAGAGTCCTAACCCAATAACCCAATCCTAGATCTAACAATTTTCACTTAGCATCAATCTCTATTCATTCCTCTCCATTGACTCAAAAAGGTTCAACAATTTATAGTACTTTAGCCTATGCATCCAATGGTATGCAAATCGCGGTTTGCAGACTCTTGGTCTACCCTTAGCCCGCTTACAATGTATTAGGGGCTTTGACCCACCCAAAAACCCCTGCACTAGACTAACTATAATAAAAAATATACAAAATGGACAAAATTTGCAGCTTGCATGAGACACGGTTCCAACAGTCTCCCAACACAATCTTGTGACTCATCCCAAGTCACTGTGGTGGTGGGGTATCCACCTGTGTGCGCACTGCATTAATGGCTGCGACTAATGGGGGCAGCACTTCTAAACTCTGAGTAGCAGTGCTCTGTGAAATTTCCACGAGATTTTGTGATTTCGGTCCTTCTGTCATGGTGGTGACGCTCTCCAGTGTCTGATTTAGTCGCTTAACAACAACTTCGGCATCCTGTGATAGCTGGAGGGCTGCGGAAATCCAAGGCTTCAAGCGTCATCTGAGGATGTCCTTCTTATGCCGGAGTTCCTCAATCTCATATTGGAGGGAGTTATTGGTCCTTAGACGGGCTATACGTTGTGTAGGGACCAATGTGGGTAAGGTAGCCCCCATCTACTCAAAAGCTTCCTCTTTCTGCCACAATTCCTAACTAATTTTTTGGAGGATCAGATCTTGCTAGACTTTGGTCCATAACTACAGGGCTGTCTTGAGCAACTGGGTGCCCTGAGAAATTTTCCCTGTAATGGTGTCTGTAGCTACGGTCACCAGAGAAGTACGCTGGGCGCGTACCTCCGGGGGTGTTTCGGGCTGCAGTTTGGCCTGCAGGTCACTGATTTGCTGCTGCAGCTGCGTCTTAATAACCTACATTTTTGTCCTAGACACCTTCAACGCTGCAACAAATCCTTCAAATTTAGCCCAGAGTGTGGCTGCGGCCAAGATCTCTTCTGTAACCTTTATGCAGAGTTGGTGGATCACTGTTTCAAGCTCTGCCTGCTGTGAGATAACAAGGAGCACTTCTGCATTCTGCTGGGTGTTGGTTTGCTCGGCCATACCAAGCTATTTGTGTACTTTCTAGTCATGATGGTGGATCTCCTGGAATACGGCGGTGTGGAAGCCCTATAATGCCTCGTGGGGCAGCTTGGCCAGAAACTGCATCCCTGTACCTGCTTGGAGTTGGATTCCTACAAGGGCAGTGCTAGGAAAAGAGTAGAGACGACTTTCCTCCGTAGCTAGCACTACACTATTGGTTGCCAAGGGAGTCCGTACTTGAATTACGCTGGTCTGCAGCGTATCTGTATTCAACTGGAGGGTTCAAAGATCAGCTTGGATGGTCTGATCACAAATTTCTATTGTTCCTCTTGGCTTCTCACTTATCCTTTGTAGCTAGTGTAATTGCGTCCGTGATTTGCTTGAGGTCACCATCAGTTAGTGTGACTATTGCATCATATTCCTTGCGTTGGGCATGCTACTTCTTTCGGGACCCTTTTGCAAGCTCGCCTGACTACTTTTTACCCTGGGCGGAGGTGGTATCTTTGTCATTCAACCCTCTCATGCTCAGGTCTAGCTGCGAACCGACCTAAGTCTTGGCCTCGGCGTCCGTTTCGGCAGTCTGTGGCAGCTGTGCATCCTTTTCCGTAGCTGTGGCCAAGCCCTTCTGGCTTGGTCCTGTGGCCTCCTTTGGGTTGATAGGGGGGGTCACCTTTGTCGCGTTGGTCCCTTCGGTGCCCTTAACACGAAATCATCTATCCTATACCATATTTAAATTTTTGTATCATTACATTTAATTAAGGACATCGTTAGGTCACTTATCACTCAAAAATTGAACATTTAGTACTTATGCAACATCTTAGACCTTTAAAAAGGGCCAAAATAAGTTAATTTAGCACCCTCAGTGTAAATTCCTTAAGTTTCACCTTCCACTAGTTGCCACCAATATCATTAGTTTTACTTTCAACCCAACATATCCTAGACTGGTCAAGCCTCAAAAAAATTCAACTCCCACCATCTGCCACCAAGGTCACTGGTTTTTCTTCCAGTGAAGATGCAGAACCTATGTAGCAAGCTTAGAACTTTAAAAAATAGCCAAAATAAGTGAATTCAGCTCCCTAAGTGTCAATACCCTCAGTTTCACCTGCCACCAAGGTCACTGGTTTTGCATCCAAACCAATGTGGCCCACACTAGACAAGCCAAAAAATATTTCACCTACCATCAGCTTCCACCAAGGTCACTGGTTTTTATTCAAAAACAATGTTGCTGAGACTAGACAAGCCTAAAAAATGACATGGTAGTGTGTAGGAAACCAATGTTGGACATTGGATAAACGAACACTCATTGTGTGTTTTGAGACATGGACTAACCACCTCTCATGGATCCTTATATCTGGCGATGTGATCATTTACTAACGCCTGCGAGTTTTGGTCTAATGGCAATCGTGATTCCAACAAGTGGTATCAGAGTGTAGGTCACGAGTTTGATACACATCTGACTTGCGTTGGGGGAGAGATTGTTGGACATTGGATAAACCAATGCTCCCCTTCTGTTTGGTAACATGGACTAACCACCTCTCATGGATCCTTATATCTGGCGATGTGATCGTTGACTAACTCCTGCGGTTTTTTGTCTAACGACAATCGTGATTCCAACAACCAAAGCAACAAATCACACACAAGGTTTCCTTTATTTCAAGAATTTTTGAAGGAAGAACCTTAGAAGGTTGCATGGAGGATGGAGGAGACTTTGTGCATTGTGTTGTGCATGTGTGATCTGATAAAGTATATAGTAGTGAAAATTTTTGAAGTGCCCCCCATCCATTGTATTATGATGCCTTTTCTCTGCAAATTTCTATTCATAAAAAACGATTTGTGGGAGGATAGGCTAGTAGGAATTAGCATAATTTTTGGCACAATAATGACCAAGTGTGATTTCCACATGTATCTAAATGATGTACCTTCCCCCTGTGGATTTAAATCCTCTCCCCACACATTTTTTTTGATTTTTGTGGGTGTTGCATGGGTTTAGAAAAAAATAAGAGGAATAAAGTTTAGAGTATTCCCATTTGTATCTTTCACAGCACTTGATCAAATTATCCCTGTAATTTCTTCTCCTTAAAGAAATGACACCCTAGGATATTATACTGTGTTATAAGATCAAGAAAATGATTAGCTTTTGTATCAACAAGATTGACTGCAATCTAAAGTGATAGTTAATTTACAAAAACTCAGTGTGACACTCTTTAACAACTGATTAATGTTGTTACAACTACAATGTTAAAATGTAGAACAGATGATAAAGAACGATGCTCCATGAAAAACTTTTAATTCTACTTTTTTATTATATGTTTTTCAACTTTTTCTCATTGATTTGTAGTCTCTTGTGTTATAGATGTGAAATGCTACTATTTTATTTTAACTATTTTGACTTTATTTGATCCTTGGATAGGGTATGCTGCTAATAAACTCATATAAGAAATATCTTTCTTGTATTTTATACTTTTTGAAATTGTGGATTGTAGGGGTACTTCCTCCTTTTCCAATGCAATCAAAAGAAATTAGAGCCATGGCAAGGCATTGTAGTGTTGGCACTGAACTGAGGATGTTTTTTGAGTGGTTTATTCTCCTTGACACTCAAGTTTGTGTTGCAAAATTACAAAAAAATATTTTCGATTTATTTGGAAATGAATATGAATATCATATATTCAAGCTTTCTTTTCTTAAATTACTCTCAGTCAGTCATTTTTGGGATTTAAGATTCCAAGCTCTATTGGGAGTGGAAAAATCTACACTCGAGGAATCCATTAAACACCTTCTGGAGAGAGAAGCATTTTGTTATTTGGTTGAAGAAATAACCTTTAATTGCAAGGTTGTGCTGAAAATTTGTGATGAAAACTTAATTGATTGACCCTCTTTGACCCCTTCCAAACGAAGTAATGTTGTTGGTTGAATGCCAAGGACTTGTAGAATTCGAAGAGAAGACCAAACACTAAAGAAAGAGGATTTAGGAAGCCACCTCTCCATAGGTAAATTATGATTTGTACCTCTCTTTCTTTATCAATACAATCTATGATTTCCTCCCTGTGGTGCATTACCTTGGGTATTTGGTTGCACCTCATCCCTCAGTCTACATCTAGTGATGCTGGGATTATTGAATTTTCATTTATAGAAAATTCAGTTATAGTTTAATCTCTTCATCATGCCTACTGAATTTCATCAAAATTTAATATTGATTTTATAAAACCTTATTTAGAATCAACACTTATTTTATCTATTGCAATATAAACCTAATCATATTTTCATTTGAAAATAGTTTTGTAAAAAATATTCCCTGTGATGCCTTTGTTGTAGTTTGACTTAGACTTCAAAAATGCATTTCAAAAGCTCCTTAGACTTCAAAAATTAATTTATAAACCTAAATGTTCAATCAATTTATTTGAAATTAGTCATTAATACAACATAATCAAGACATCTTTGAAAATTAGAGAGAATCAAAGCCGTGTAGATTGTTATTTTGAACGACATATTTAAATTCTATAATATGAATGATTACTAATACAATTTTTTTTCATTTTGTTTTTTTGAATTGACTATTTTTCGATATTCAAGGTGGGGAAGTTGATCTCACTTATGAAATGAAATTCATATATGAGTCTTCAAATAAATGTATGCCTTGCTACAGAGTTCTGAATGAGGTTGGGAGTCAGACTTCCACTGGTGGCTTCAATCACATGATATATGTTCTTATTAATATTTAATGAGCTCCATTGCTCTAATGGGGAACTTATTTAATGTATATATAATCATGAGTGTATCCGTGACATCAATATCCATAATTTTTGTGTTTGCCAGATTAGCAAGGACTTGACATTGGAAACATATAAAGAGTATGGTAACTCTTCAAGTTATGGGCACCATTTTATGAAGCACAGAGGCAAGGCATAATTACTTTATATCTTACAATTAATGGAGAAGAGGCCATCAATATTGCATCAAAAAAAACTTTGAATATTGATGATGTGGTCTTTGCCCAGGTGCATATTTTGATCAATATTTGTTAGTTTAGAAATTGAGAATAAAAATGTTTTCCGAGAAATTATCTTAATTCGCTTCTTCAGTGCTAAAGACCTTGGTTGAAAATGCAATATTAAATTGTATGGTTGTTTTGAAGCAAGATATAGCCTACCAAATTCCTATACACCATGTTTTTGCAACATTTTCATATAGATAGGAATACAACGTTTAAACCAATCCAAACAGCCTGCCAGGGTTATGAATTCTTTCATTAAAAATCACCTTCAGATCTATATTATTCTTCTACAAGGATTTTATAGATGGTGGAATATACTGCCAAAATACTTAATACTATAGTAAGCTTAACTGAAAGCGCTGATGTTTTTAATGTGTGTAGTATCGATAACCAAGAGTCCTTAGTGTAGTTTCACAATGCAAGAATTTGCAAACTGGTGCTTAGGGAATAATTTTATTTATGGCTATGCCTATCCGTTATAAATTCGATGCATTGAATTGCTTCAATATATCATCCCCTATAGCGTAAGGGTCTCCTCCACTTGAATGGTTTTTATATTTATAAATTTACCGATCAGCTATATTGTTCATTAGGTTTATTTAAAAGAAAATATTTTGGGTTGTTTGCAAGTTCTTACTGCATTCCATGTATCCTATGCATATTGCACGACAAAACTTCCTCATTCAATAGGTGCAACATATTCAATAAAAATGGACAAGAGTAAAGCGTATGCAGTAACATTTTTGGTGATTTTGGCATGAGTGAGGTCAGTCTCAGCTCATAACCATCACATTTTTTATGGGCACGATTCCTAATGTCAATTAGAAATGTCTATTGGTTCTAACTAATGCAATTTTCCCTTTTTGTCTGAGGGTGATTTCCATGCTACCTTAAAATTTTCCACAATTATGGACGTTCCAGTTATATTTATTTGTCAAAATAATGGATAGTAAATTGGTATCCCATCTTCAGAACAGTTCAAAAGTGATCTTCATATTTAATAAGTTTTTATGCCTATTTGTTTCTAATATTATTTTCTCTTTTGTAAGAGCCCTCTGATTTGATTTTCTATATGTTACCTATTTTTTGGAAATTTCCAGGTGATGGTGTATTTTTTAGAGGTCAAGGTTATGGGATAAGAAGCATTTGTGTAGACCATAATGATGTAGTTTCTACGTACTTTGTAGTTAGGAAGGCACAATAGATGGCAATCGATGACTTTATTTTATTAGATTCCAAAGTTTGTTGGCGCCTTCAATTTATACTTGTTGGTATTCTAGTTAGTCCTTTGTCAATATGCCCAAGGGAACATAGATATTCATAATTGAAGGAAGAACAATAAACAATATGTACTTTCATCTAGACCATCAAAACAAGGCATACTGCGCTAATCACCAGAGAAATTACAAGTGGGAAAAGAACCTATTACATCTTATTAATACTACTAGGTTGATAATGAATTACATTAATGGTTTTTTTATCATATTCTCCTCATATTCACATCAAGTATAGTTGAGGCACTAGATTGCATCATCCACTTTGTTCAAAATGTTCCAGTAACCAGTTTTACTGAATAGTAGTTCTTGGATAAATGTTGACGTCCATTTTGAAATTGCAGCAAGCATCACTGTAGAGAGATTACATTAGGATTGCAAGTTGGCCACACATAGTCTTTGTAGAAAAAGTACATTAGGATACAGTAGGATTTCAAGTTGACCACCCGCATTCTTTGTAGATAGGGTACATTAGGATACTTTAGGATTGTAAGCTGACCACCCTTAGTCTTGTTTCTGTTGCACATTCTACATGTTATATTACTTCATTGGTCCTTGGGGGTAGTTTAAATTCTATTCTCATGATTTGGTTTGAGTGAGTTGATTTTGGTTATGCTAAAGTTTAGTTTTCTAGTTAAGTTGAGACTAACTAGGTTGTCATCATCCATATTGTTCAGCGTCCAATTTAATTCAAACCTAAGTAATATTATTTGTTGGATCAATATTAATATGCATTTGGAAATTGTAAAAGATATCATTCCAAAAAGGGCACATTAGGATTACAAGCTGGCCATCCTTAGTCTCGTTTAGTCTAAATAAAAATAATCAGTTGACTAAGAAGGCTAACTTGAATCTCTGGACTAAAATGCGAAACATGGTATACTTGAAATCTAAATCCTTGTAGCCACATTTTTCACATAAAATTGTTTTATGACCTTCAATATCAAACTTTTTTTTTTGGTTATGCTATTGTAAACCATTTTGAGCTATTGATAAGCCACACAATCCATGCTACAAAAATTAACTTTACTTTTGGTCTTTATAAAAAGCATAAAGAATTTTATTTGAAATTTTTGAAGGATCCATAGTACAAGATCAACTATGAACAATTTGGCAACGCCATTGATGTTTGAGCATGATGGGCAGAGTGGGTCTTTGGAGGATAGAAGAGACTTGTTTTTTGTTGGGAAATTAGTGGCTAATGGAGAAACTCAAAAACATTTTTCTTTTTTGGTGAAAGGTCATGCAATAATGGAGGGAGTATATGGTTCTATGGAGCCTGCAAATAACATATTTTGTTGTGATTCTATTATGTTGGAATAGGCAGTTCACAAGGTGGCTTCTACCAAATGTTGGTGAGTCCAATTTCAGAGATGAAAGCACTAGGGCCTAAGGCTTTCTCTTTGTGAACACATACTATTATTATTAGGAAACAACTTGAGCATGCTAAAACGTTGGCTCAAGGAAGAGCCTTCACCCAACCTTGTACTACCCTGATGATCACTGCAATGAGGAGAGAACTTGAGGCTCTTGGTATTTGGAATAATTACATGGAATTTTTATGCTAGATGACAATATATGATTTTATTGGGACTTGGTCCCTTATTATTGCAGTCTTTGAATTTACAATATTTACTTAATTTTCCTTCAACTGAAATGTAGTGTAGCAAGATTCTAGTATACCGCTGTATGTATTTCATTTTGAAATAATTTTCTTATTCTTCTTCGTAGAGTACTCATGGAACATTATTTTGAGGTAATTTCCTTAATAAATGAGTTTATTATGTACATTATGATTAAGGATACTACTATCCTCGTATTATTTATCCATATGCATGTCCCTAAAAATGAAGTTCTGAGTTACGGACTTGCTGCCTTTACAACATTCCTTGTTAAACTTATCAGGTGGCTTGAAATGACCTCAAGACATTTAGATGAACTTACAATGAAATTCAACATGCATTATGACCAAAATGTCTTGTTGTTATAATTGAAGTATTTGCATCTAGGAATTTGGTCATTTATTAATTTTACCCTGCAATAGTAAGCCCGCACTAGTAATCCTACACTAGTAAGCCTTTTTTTAGGTTTTCATTGTGCATGGAACTCATGAGTTCTTTTTTGTTGCAGTTGTTTTATTAGAAAGAAATTCAAAATATTGGGTATGCTACAAAATCAACACTTAAACAATCTGCTACAAAATCACGTTTTGGTTCCTCTCTCTGTGGATTTCTTCTTAGAGAATTGGAGCATGTACATATTGTGTGTAATTTGGCACATCCAATCATAATTATTGAATAGGCTATGCATTCAACATTTGAAGGAGGAAAAATCCAAGTGCCCTCCCAAATGTTACATTTGGCACATGAAAAAATGATACACACTCAAATGAATGTACATATGTTAGATTCCTTGCCAGTGTACATGGAACTCATGGATTTATTATTATGGCAAAATCTGGAAATTTCTATATTTTTTGGGATAGACATTTAGCATAAAATTTGTCATTTGTGCAGCACCCTAGGTGCTACGCAAATGATTGAGGAACTTTTTTAGGGAAAGGAAGGTACCATTGGTTTCTTAATGACCAACTAACCTCATAAAACCATGTTTCCATCCTTTTTTTGTAGTTTTGATAGGTGAAAATCTCAAAAAACAATCAAAAAATCACCTTTCTATCCCTTTTTTGACCTAGGCATTGCGCAAATACTAGTCTTCGAAGAATGACTTTTTGAAGGGACAATTGACCTTCATTTTCAGAACATGAGGCATATTTAGAAATAGGATAGGCAGGGCTTTCCAAAAAGCCATCTTGGGCCTGATTGGGACACATGTAGGTCTCTCAAAAGTGGTCCTAAACATGGATGATGCAAATGGACAATGGAGGGTGCAAATGACCATTTTGCTGATTTTTTTGGAAATTCTCTAAAATTTTAACTCTTCTTCAGAATATCATCTTTCTACCTATGTAATTAATGTTGGTAAATGTAATTATGCTTCAGATTAATTAACTGGGGGTAGATTCATTGGGTAAAAGTTTTCATTAAGTCAAATGAATTAGTTTGAATGTATTTAGGGAGGAGTCACTTGGACCTCCCTACACTTTAGGTATCAGTTTAAATTATTGTGGATCATCTCCTCAACTTAGGGATTTGACCCTTGAGGTTGGGAGAGGTTGTTTGAGGCCTATATCATGTCATTTTTTACTCATTTTCAAAGGTTGGAATCAGTTTGGATGTTAAATTGTTGATCAAGGAACTATTGTACTCAGTTTTGGCCAGTTAATAAAGAAGAGTTGCAACTATTTTTTGGGATACTTGTGGTATGATGTTTATCATTTTTTTTTCTTCAATTTCATATGTTATAATATGTTTTATTCATGTTCATTACATATATATGGTATGATATCTTTCAAGTTAGATAGGCAGAATGCATGCCTGCTCATGCTCTGTTTTGGGGAATTGATCATAGTTTGTCCATTTTCCTCTATTTAGGAATAATCCATCTCCCATGCTCTTCCTAGATTCTCCTCAGTCTTAAAAGCATCTCATCATAGTAATATTGAAGTGGTAAGACTTATTCCTAACTTTCCCCATTGAATCCATATAACCCTATCTCATTTTCCTTGGACTAGCTCCCTTGACCTAATTTCTTCATCCAGTGAAACCCCAACCAAATCAAATTCAAGTAAACCCCTGCACTCAATATATAGCTAAAAACAATAATTCCTCCAACCCTTTTGGCTGTGACCTTGTGGAAAGATCCCTCTATGACTTGGTAGGGCTAGCTACCAATCCAAAAGTTTGGTCTGTGGTTACCTTTGTTGGGATTCCTTTTTCAGCCTTGGGAATTTGGTGGAGTGATAATAGATACCAAGTTAGAGCATGACATGATTCATCATCCATAGTGGGATGGATGGATGAGGATGATGAGAAAGGGATTGATAACTCACATGAAAATATATCATTGGCAGCAAGAAGCATGGTTGCGCTGGTTACTCTTGGGTGAGTATGGTTACTACTCAACATCTCACATTTGTATGATCCATGCCATGTGCATCACTGATGTTATGCAGCAGCAGGATTCATGGCTGTGCTGGCTATTCGTGAGAGAGTTTTGCCATCACATGACATATACTATGTCCATGTATGTGCTTTTGTTTGTGACATGGCATAACTGTCACATGATGTGGTAGCAGGGAGCTTAGTTGTATTGTTCTGATATGTCATTCCACATGTTATTCAATATGATTTTGCTCCATGACTTGAATCATGATGATGTGAGGTGGCAACAAGAATCCTTGTTGCTTTGGTTACTCTTGGGAGAGTATGGGTTGAATTTTCCCCATACATTTCATGATGATGATGGAGGTTGGCAACAAGAGGTCTTATTGTGTTGGTTTCTATTGGGAGAGTATGCTCATTATACTTGATATGATGATGATGTGGTATGGAAGTAAGAGGCATTGATGCGGTGGCTTCTCTTGAGAGAGTATGGCTACTACACTTTGTATGATGATGATGTGATGTGGCAGCAAGAGGCATTGTTGTGGTGGGTTCTTTTGAGAGATTATCTCTCTCATACTTGGTTTGATGATGATTTGGCATGACAACAGAAGGCTTTGTTGTGGTGGCTACTATTGGGGGAGTGTGGTTTGACATTATACATGTATATCCATATGTCTCTACATATTATTTTGCATAGTTTTTGGATGATTCTCGGAGCCAACAAGACCAATAGGGCCAAGGATGGAAGCATGGAGAGACACAATCTACCTCATGTAGCATGGGATGGAGAGATGGTTTATGAGTTGGGAATTTCCACTTTGGGAAGAGACCACTTCACTTTATGTATCTCATGCATAGAGGAAGATCTTGGATAGCATATGGTTTCCACTTGGAGACTCATTAATGGTGAGAGGCATCTAACTTTTCAGTTGGAAGCCATTCTAGTCATTCTAGAGAGGCAACTTTAGAGCTGGGCATGCATTACACATTGGAGCATATGGGGAGGCCTTCCATATGAGGATGCCATTTGGAGGGAGATGGATTATTGTAGCATCCACTTTTGCATTTTCTTGAGGAAAAGCAACATTTTGGCGGGGAGGATTGTAATATTCCCAATTTTCCATCAGTTAACTGGAATATTATAGTCCTTAATTTTTCTAATTAATTAACTAAATAATAGGGTGGAGAGGCCCATAAATTCCATAGATGAATAAAATTAACTTTTTTTATGTGTGTATGTGGATATTTGGATATTATATCTACATTATGGAGTAGTGGAGCAACTTCTTAATGAAATAAGAGCGAAGATCATGGATCATTAATGAGAAGGTCATGGAGATCATGGAGGAAGTCAAATGAGATCATGGTGCAATAAAAGTAAGATCATAGAGGACTAATGATGAAATAGTCGAGGAAGTGGTGCATCTAATGCACACATTATGGAGAGAGTGGGAATTAAATGCAAAGATGGTGGAGAACATGGAGAGACATCACAATCTTCATGGAGGCTAGTGGCCACATGTGTAGTGCAATTATGAGGTGGGCCAGGGCTATGGAAGGCTCACAAAGCATAAAAGGAATATGAAGGCAACAATAGAAGGCATCCTTTAGATTTTCGTTTTTGATCTTTTTATATATGGATTTTTCGGTTGACATTTCTATGCATGCATCAATTGTTTAGCTAATTCTGCGGTGTTGTTTAGCACATGAGTGTTTCCAAGCAGAAATCCCACCCTTACCCATAGGGGGCTTCGAGTGCCTACTATGGGAAGGATTCTTTGAGCTGTCATACATCATCATGCATTGGTGCCACATTCAGCCCCTCTCTACAACACATTCAGTCTCAGGAATTATGCGTTCCTGCTTGAGGGTTTGAGAGGTTGTTTCTAGCATTGCAGCTAGGAAGCCGGTGGAGGATTCATCCTTCCACCTTGTGCTTCAAGATAATTCTTCTAAGAGCAACATATTGTTATTCGATATTCAGGCCAACATTTTACACCTCCATGTAAGTAGTAGTTCCCTAAGGAATTTTGCATTCCAGTCCTGTAGATATGAAGGAGGAAGGAAGTTTCTAGTATTTCAGCTAGAAATCCTATGAGGGACTATATCCTCACTTTGGGTATACTATTTCCATCATTATTGAGCTACATTACAGCATCCATCATCAGGATTTAGTTACTGCCTCCTTGACAGCGCAGTTTTATCCAGCTATTATGTGTTCAGCAGTTGCATCTATAGGAGGAGGAAGGAGGAGACAGATTTTGAGTTTCTAGCTTAAAAATATAAAGGAGGCATCAACCCTCTATGCATTAAATTTGTTGTGACTTATTTAAACCATCATATATTCATCTCATGCAGTAGATCTCCATACCCAATAGTGATATAGTTTCAGGCCCTAGGGGGGTGATTTTCTAAGATTGTCAAATCTGGAAATCCTTTCTGGGTTATCTTGGGTATTCATCATAGAGCCCGGATCTAAAAACTCGACATCATCTGAGCTCCAGAATGGTCAGATCTACACTTCTATTTTCAGCTGATAGTTGTAGTCCCAACATTTGAAGCAGGGACAACACAATATTACCTCCAACAGTCTAATAGTTACGTAGTCCCTCCTATGGGAGGACTTTAGGGTCATTCTAACCTACTTGTTTGGCTTGAGTGTCTCATATTTTTAGCATCATTGTACTTGTATTTTCACCTCCTAATAATAATATGGCTCAACTATTCCGCATATTTGTATGGTGTAATTAGTTTATGTGTACATTGCTGCAGTTTCATTTATTGTGTTTCTATATTCCTATCTTTTCCAATTTTAGGATATTACAAATACTCATGATGCCATCATTGCGAACAACCTTAATTCTTTCACGAAGCCTATCAATTTCTTCTACAATATCCATGGGAAGCATATCTGATGGTTTTCTCATATAAATTTTGAATGTCTTTTGGTTGTTCCAGATAAGCCTCTTAATATTTATAGGCAGAGGCCACACGTTATCTCCAGTGGTTACAATATTCATACCTAGTTCTCTCTATCTAACTCCAGTTTCTGCATTTCCGCATGAAAAAACATTCTGAAACTCCTTGATTGTTTTCAAATATTCTACATGGTCTGGTAACATGTAACTAGGATTCCAATTTTCTTGATCAAGCTCATATATATAAGCATTCTCAAAATCCTTATTTTTCATCTTTAGAGAATTAAGGTTCTGTGACTCAATCCAAACAACATGCATACCATCTTCACCATATAGAAATTGAATAACATCACCAGGTGAGTTCCTTACAGTCTCGTCATATTTAACCATGATATCCTCCATAGATTTTACAAGAAACCTCTGTATGTACCCTATTTCTAAAGTCTTAATAGCAGTATCTATCAAGCCTTCTCTACCTCCCATTGTGTGGAAAAATAACTCCTGTGGAGTTAGGACATGAAGATAAGACTTCTCCACAAAACCACGACTTTCTGGAATTTTCTAGAGTTACAGAATCGTAATATTCTTTTACTATGTTCCTGCATAAATGGAATCAATGAGATTACCTTTATTGTCATCATATCAAATGTATGTAAGAAAAAAGTATCTGTCACTTTATCCTTGCTATCCACAACATCAAATATTGTCTGTTGATAAGAATATTCAACCACTTAGTTACCAATACAAGACATGTTGAAGCCATTTACATTTTCCCAAAGTGATAGACTAGTTCCACCTTTTCCAACACTAACCACGTACATCTTAGCTTATGCCCAAAAGGATTTCTCCACCTGGTTTCAACCAATGATCACAAGAATAAATAACTGAGTTGAACAATGATTTGTAAAACATGTACCATCCCATCCACTCAACCACTATCCCATCTACAATTTGACTTTAAATTGCCATGCATTTATCAATATCTTATATCATGTTGTGGACTACAATAATAACTCCATCTGAGTTCTGAGTTTTGAATTCTACCTTTATTCTTTGAGAATTTTATTTTCTTTTGCAACATGACAAGCTATAAATGCCATCTTCTCACGTGATTTGACTACAATTACTTTTGCAACTCCTATCTGAGTTGCAAATAAACTTAAAATCCATGCTCTGCATCCAACATCCATAAGCACAACTCGCTTAAAAAGAGAAGGATTATTCAAAATAGCTCCCTTGTATGCAACCATATGTACCTGATCACTAAGCATTTCCATGTGAATTGAAAACTAACTATAAGCACCAAAGTAACTCTCGTTGATGCTCCTAATTTCCTTTTCTAACACATTTGCAAAAGTTACTTTCGATATTTTATCCTTTGTTTTCACGAGAGAATAGTTTTGAGAATCTTTCTCTATTGTGATGACACCATTGGACTTATTATTATTTGAATTGAGATCATACAATTATTTTCTATTATTGGCTACACTAGCACCTATAGCTTTACCAGCTAACTCCATGGTGCTAAGATTAGTAAGAGTTAAATATGTGATTTCAACCTGGATTATATTGGCTAAGTCATTAAAGTGAATGTGGCTCTCATTACAATATTTCATTATTCCATGCCAAGAAACATCTGCAGGCCTCTTCCTTGAAGTACTGAGGAATATATCTATCTCTGGCACTTGTGGTGCATTACCTTGGGTATATGGTTGCACCTCATCCCTTAGCCTACATCCAATGGTTTTAAGTCCCAATTACCGGGAAAGCAAGGTTTAACATGAAAGTCAAAACATAAATTATACTCATTATGACACCTTTTTCCTCCACATACCACATAATGCAACCAGATTCAGAACCAAAATGAATGAAATTGTGCATAGGATACACCCACTCAAATATAAATTCTAGATTCATACCTAGAATGACTGGAATGGTGCATAAGATACAACCACTCAAATCTAAATTCTTTGTGCAACGAACACTCAAGGGTATTTATTCAACAATATTTAATCAACAAGTTTCTCTAAAATAATACCAATGTTTCACATTTTAAGTTAGATTACTCAGAATTACGAGAGTTTATATGAAATAATCAACAACAATGCATATTTTTCTTAAGTATTCACATGTCAACAACACAAATGTGTGTACATGTATGTTTCTTCATTTATTTACAGTATATTTATTTCCTTGATTGGGAAGTTGAACATATGATGTGTCTTTTCCACCTCAAACGCACCACCTATATAGATAAAAATTGGATCAATCAAAGTTCTAATTCCAAATATTTGATGTAAAAAAAACAATTTTCAATTTAGTAGTCTTTTATTTTATGCATCCCTGAAATTAGTTTATAGTAGGTCTGGAGTGCATTTTTGAAACCCATAAACCACCCTAAAAAAATTTCTTGGATGTTGTGCATATTTTACTTTAAAAAAAGATTTAAAAAATGTTCCAAAAAGTTCCCACTTACCCTAACATATCAAAACAAAAGCCTTGGTGCTTAAAAAGCTATCAAAAAATAGAGGGAATAGTTATTGTTACATCATTTTTTGGTCATCTAACCTGTTACTATTAGATGGACCTAATTACACCACATAAGACCAATTTTACCTTAAATAAAGTTGCTTTCACTATGAAAAATAACTTAGTAAAACACCTTTATTAAGTTGTTTATGGTCTAAACAGGAAACCCCATGAGGAAATATTAAATAAATCCACATTTTTTTTATTTTAATCAAGGAATAATTAGTTAAACATCATTTTAATTAGTATTCCTGGTCATATTTAACCCAAAACAGGAAAATTAATTAGATAAATTATTATTTTTATTTTTATTTTTCTAGGAATAATTATTTAAACCTTATTTAAATAATATTCCTTGTTAAATTTGACTAAATCACTCATAAATAGTTAAATAAATCATCATTTATTTATTTATTATTTACAGATAAAGGGATTTGAACCAAGTCAAATTCTTTTTCCCTCCAACAAATATAATAAAATATTCCATAAAAGTTGGTTCTTGATTTGGTTAATAGTGTTTTAATTATGCACCAATATCTAGACTAACTCAATATTTTGTTATAAATAGAAGGGTTTTTCCATTCATTCATTACCTTTTTTTGCCTAAAGATCCCTCTGGATCTACACTTTTGGTCTGACTTTGATCCACCATCATTGTCATATTTTTCTATCTTTTTCTTGGGAGCTCCCTTTGAGTTCCATTTTTTGTCTGGGTTTTCTACACCATCAAGGGAGAGGAATTTTAGATCTGAAGTGTTGAGGACTTACAAGAACCCATACCATTGAGGAGAACTGGTAACATCCTTCTATGTTTTCCTCCCAGGTGCCCTTAATATAAAATTCATTCAACATATTCTTGTCTTGTCTATTGGATGCATGGAATAAATCTCGTTTTTATTTACTTCTTAATGTATTTTGATGCATAGATCTATATTTTTGCAACATTTATCATGATAAACTAATTGTAGATATGAATATATTGGTAGCCATCTTTGCTATTAGGGCTATTTGTTATGCACAACTAAAGTGGTCTTTTTTTGTACACTTGCAATTAAGATTAATACGATTACGACCACTGTCGTTTTTCTGATCCTTGCATATACAACTGCTTCAAACCCTAGGATTTATCTTCAACTTCTTTTTTTTCTTTTCTTGATGTTTTTTTAAACCTATAAAACCATAAAACATTAAAAATTCTAACTTCCCTATCTTTTTGGACCTATTGCGCAGGTGACAGACATTAGCTGCAATTGAGATGACACATTCTGCTAAAACCTACTCTTGAGTGTGTTATAGGTCAAGGTCACACTTTTTAGCCCTAAACCTGTGAACTAGAGCTTTAGGATGCAAATATCTGCCTAAAAACTGTGACCTCAGCAAGAAACAGGTCAGAAACTGGGACCTGGACTTTTTGCGGGAGTTTTTCTGAAAGTTTTCTGGGTTTGTCTGGGCCTCTGTTTAGGGTTGTCTGACCTCTGTCTCCACCTATTTTGGACCTATACTTGTTATTTTTTACTCATCTAAGTGGGATCCTAGCCCGTTAGGGCTTCAGTACCGTCCACAATTTGTGGAAGAGTTTTAGGTGCTGCAGGTTGTCTGAAATTTTCAGAGTGTTCAGCCATTTTTCAGATCTGATACCTCACCTTCAGATCCACTTCATATTGGATGTTTATCCATCCAAATCACCTCATTTAGTTTTTTTTGGGTTTTCCTCTAGGGTCCACTTTGTTTCCCTCTAGGAGATAGCCTTTCGCCACCTCATTTACAACAATTTTTCCTCTTATTTTTTGTTGTTTTTCTGCACCACTTTCCAGCAGATCTCACCTTTAGATCCCTGTCCCTCCCAACCTTAGATCTATTGGCTATTTTGGTGTGTTTTGACTAGTTTTTTTCCCACCTACAGACTACTTGTTGAGAGGCCCGCCTCCTTAGGTTTAGATTATTGCATTATTAGCTGTTTATTTGTTGTTATTTCAGTTTCATATAATATTATCTACAGGTTTATTTACAGTTATACAACACACATTTTATTTTTCTCTACAAACGTCTGGGTTTAAAAATTAAAATTTACACACTTTACACACACACCCTAAGTGAAGAAGATCTTGGTTAACACTGCCAAGCAAAGACTTTAACTTTGAAATCAATTGATCCTGCACCTCTCTACCCTTGTTCCGACATTGTAATCAGTTGATCCTGCACCTCTCCACCCTTGTTGGTCTCTCTTCCCCTTATGTCGTGTTTGTGTCGTCGTCATTGCACCACCAAGGCATTTATCCTAGAGACTTATTGGCCTTCATCCTCAGTTTCCGGTAGGAAGACTTACTCCTCCGCATAGGATCTAAGTTAGTCATCCACCGAGTCCACACTACGAATCCTCTTTTGGTTCATTGGTTTCTCCTTCTAGTTCCACCCCCGGTTCTCCTCCTATCACCTTCACCATGTCTGGTTTAGTACCTAACACTGGTGGTGGCCCCGGCCCTAATGCTGGGAATACTAGTAGTGGGACCGCAACAGGAACTACTCTGGTTGCTCCCTTGCTCCCCTATATGGAAAGCCTCAATCTTCCCAATTTTAACCAATTACCCTATACATCATGACACTATTTGGCCTACTATGCCGACCAAGCTCCCTTCGGACATCCCCAAGTTTGAAGGCCTTGCTCGAGAAGATCCTACAAATCATGTTAGATCTTTCCACATGTGGTGTTCGTCTAACTCCATTACTGATGACTCTGTCCATCTTCGATTGTTCCAATGTACGCTTATAGGAAAAGCTTCTAAGTGGTATGTTGATCACGTATCTTCCTCTCATACCACATTTGTGACTCTTGCTCAGGATTTTCTGTCTTATTTCTAGCTTTCCCTTCGTTATGACACTGGTACCAAACTTTTGACTTCTTTCCGTCAATCATTTGCGACCCGCCTATCTGATCATGTCTAGGAATGGCAGAGAAGAAAGGGCCTATGTTGAGCCCCTACCTTCGAAGACCATGTCTACATGGACTGGTTCCTTATATCTCTCTTTTCTACAATCAGAAAATATTTCACATTGCATTTCCCTCAAACCGAAGAAGTCGCTCTCCAAATTGCGTTAAAATATCACCTGATCTACGCTTAGTCGGGTTATGTTCATACTGTTCTACCTGATCTTCATAGACCTAGTGGTGCCAGCACATCGGGGGCATCTCATGCCCCCACCGGTATCATTGGAGCTCTCTCTCATCCATACACTCAGCCTCCCATGGGCTATGGTTTTTGTCAGGGGGGGCCAGCACCTCCTGCACTTTTCCCCCTCCCAGTAGCATGTATCTAGGATACGGCATTCCTCCTCCTTTTTCCCAACCTCTTGTTTACCACAATGTTATCCAACCTCCTTATTATCCATATCCACATCCTAGTGCTCCAGATCCTCAAGCATTAGCACCACTGCCTCCCTTGCCTTCTCAACCCCCGCAACAGCAGCCACTGCCCCCTCAGGGGCAAGTGTATGCATAGCAGGGTGCGACTAATCCTCCTCCTTCCAAAAAGAAGAGGAAAGGCACTCAAAATCAATATACTCCCGGTAATCCTAGATCTAATCCTCAAAATAATGCACCTAACACTACTAACCAGCAACAAGGCACTCAGCCCAAGCAAGACAGGCTTGTTCACACAAACAAGCCTTGTTCTTGTTGTGGTGTTTATGGTCGTTACACGCATGATTGTCCTCTTTTACCACAGATGAAGCAGATGTGGGAGTCTCAAGAAACATTGCAAGGATAGCAAGCATCCCCTTTCATTCCCCCCAGTGCTGTGCCTAGTCAGCCAGTTGTGTTTACTAATCCTTTCCCTTAGAAAGGATTTGTGGCTACCTGACCACTTGAAGGTCAGGTGGCCACTAAACCTCTTCCATCTGGTACCCCCGATTAACAGATTCTCGTGATGAATTTTGACCAACCTCTAACCATAGACATCAATCTTCAGACTCAGTCCCGTCAATACAACAAGCCTCCCGCTACGTCTGTCCCCGAGCTACCTCCTTCGGTCCCTACTGTTAGCACTCAAATCTACCTCAGGCTGAAATGAAGTAAAACTCAAGGCTACATCAAACCACGCTCAGCCTCGTAGCTAGCCCTACGAGGATAGGAGAGGGCTCTCTCCGTCAATCTCGAGAAAATAAGTAATAGAATGCGAGATGACTTACAATAAGAACTGATTTTAGGCTAGTAAAGAGATAGGTATGTTTTATTTTTGGTTTT
This sequence comes from Pinus albicaulis, assembly GCA_034641835.2. Lineage (NCBI taxonomy): Eukaryota > Viridiplantae > Streptophyta > Pinopsida > Pinales > Pinaceae > Pinus > Pinus albicaulis. The sequence continues at coordinate 793,306,112 of CM076577.1, read as the reverse complement.
TTGAGTTTTCGCTGGAGTAATGGGAAAACAAATTTGGGTCTGGGGATAAGGTCAGACCTTTGCAGAGTTCAAGCTGGGGCGAGGTAGGTGATGATCTTGATGCTTTAAATTGGATTTATGGATAGATTAGACCGACGAGGAGCTGAAGAGGGCAAAGAAGAACACCTACAAAACCTCTTTCAACACCTAATGGTCCCTTGTAGATCCATCAACCTAAGGTGGAGGTTCATACCAAGATCCCTAAGGGACCACTATGCCGAAACACTGCTTCTGGAAAAGCTACCCATTCATATAGTATAGTAGATGATTTGGCACAATCTCCTGCTGCCATTTCAACACTGGAACGCCTCCAGTCGTGCCCTTCACAATGAAAAGCTCTACTATCTACCATGGGCATTGTAGATCCTTCCAATGATCTATTTATTGTCTTTGATGTTGACTGGTCAGAACATCCTCCTCTCCCTACTTCCGTCGCCTTCCAAATCCCATTCAAGATCTGGAACGCCATCGTTTCCCAGTGCATCATTGATGAGGGCGCATCCACCTTTGTGATGTCTGCTTCAGTTTGGAAGCAACTTGGATCACCTGAGTTGGATCCTTCCATGATCACTCTTTGAGCATGGGATGGCCATGCCTCCCAACCCATTGGCCTATTCCGCAACTTTCCTATTACTCTTGTGGGCAAGACTATTTGCGTTGACGTAGAAGTTATATATTCCCTCTTAGATTAAAACATTCTATTGAGTCGTAGCTACACCTATGCGATGTCTGTTGTCCCATCTGCGGTTCACCGCAATATGTCCCTCCCTCATAATGGAAATATAGTCACCATTGAATAGTTGACATATTACGAACCGAAGTCTCAGACCTCCCCTGAGTCCATCATCTCTTCGATGACCAATAAGAAAACCATCGATCCTTTGACCAGTGTCTCACCTAGAGTCTAAAAATATTCCTCATTTCTTGGTACATTCCCTGGTCTTCCTCCACTTGTCTCTGATCCCAAATCATCAAATTTTTGCATTGGTTTGCCCTCAAGCAGCCCACTTCAGCTAGTTAGTAGCCTCCTCACCCTCTGCAACCTACTCTTATCCCTTCGATTCAGCCTTCTAGACCTCCTCCTCCTGGCCCTTCACCTACAGATGGTATCCATGAGCTTCTTTACCCTCTTGGAATAGCTCCTCCAGGCCTTAACCATTTAGGAGTCGTCCTGCCTAGACATTACCCCTCTGGTTAGATACCGTTCCTAGTTCCCCTCCCAGGAGTGTACACGGTAGCTGTCATGGATGCCCTCTCTCTTCCTAACCTAACCCTTGCGATTCCTATCTGGTACCTTGATCCACCAGCCACTACCCCACTTGGTCAACCCAAACCTTATCTTGCTTTGACCCTGGTTCAACTAGTCCCCATGACTTCTCCCATTGTTACAGTGCCTCAGCCACCTTAACGGGAACCACCTCCTGTTGAGACCGCTTCGAGTAAGAAGGGAAAAGCTCGAAAGAGGGCATCAAAAGACAAGGGTTGCTCAACTGACCCTGCTCCTCCTCCACCTCCAAAGCCTTTTTCTTTGTGTGATGTCATTGGCCATGCCACCCATAACTGTCTTGAACTTCCCTGTATAAATCCCATGTTTAAAGTTGCGTTCCCTGAGTCTGTGGTCCCTGAAGCCTCTGTTTCTTCCTCGACTACAACCAAGAACCCTAAAACTATTCACACCCGTCAACCCTGCACTTTGTGTGATCTCCATGGCCATTATTCTCACCATTGTCCTCACCTTACGCATTATCGTGCCTCTTTGGAGGTAGTTCAGGAGTACAAGGTTGAACAAAACCAATTCGCCTCTCCCGTACTTGCGCAGTATGCTGCGAGCCAACTTGAGGATTTACCCGCTCCCATAGACATTCCCCCTCCAGATGTCGAAATGACAGTCTTTGGCAATTTTCCACTTCCTATCATCGTTCATGAGATCCACGGTGGAAGCTCCCTCTAAGACTTCCCCTTCTGTTTTGCTCGACCTCCCTTCAACAATCACCCTGGGCTCAACATCAGTGGATCCCTTATCTTCTTGTTCTTCTGTCACCCCTCGTGATGATACGCATGTGAACCTCTCTTCTCATGATGATGAGTTAGGTAGCTTCGTCACGTCAAGTGGTATTTCTTCCACTAGTCACCCTATCTTATGTTACGATGACGACATTATGGAATTAGTCACCACCCCTGACTTTATCTATTCCCCTTTACATCTAACCCATGCATTAGAACCACATACACCCTTTGGCCATTATGTTGACACCTAATGTTTGGGTAAGGGGGCACCCATATTTGAGAGACCAGAACAAGAAATTATCCACAACTCTCCTTGTGTATCTCGTCATGTCGACTCTAGTACCATTATTATTCCCCATTTCAAAGAACCTCTAGAGTCCCATATCACTTCATATCACTCTAGGGATGATACCCCTCATCATTCCTTCATCTTACATCAGCAACCAAGTCCCATAGACATTGTTGTTGACCAACCTGTGGGCTTTCTAGGAGAGCACCTATTCATTATCTCCAAATCCACTCTTTGGGATAGTGACACTATGTATGCCAACCTATAAACTTAAGACCATTTGCTTCATATATGCAGTACCAAAAGATATTGGTAATCCTACTTTCCCTTTCTTGAACTACATAACCATAACGAAAACAAATGGTGCACCACATCATAAAATGTGTTTAGATTCCCCCTTTGTAAATAAATTTTGGCATGACCATAACATGCTTGGGGGAACCTATGCCCCTCAACCATAAAAATCCCAGATCTCAGCCAAAAATAACACTGAAACCTCCTTTCTCTGATAGTTCACACTTTTCAAGTAATTTCCTGGGACAGGTCACAATTTTCTGTCCAGTACCTGCTACCCAGGTTGTAGAATAGACCCCAAAAAGTATGACCTGGCCTGTTCATGAGCTCTAGGTGCCTAAACTGAAATTTTAATCCCCTTAAATGAAAAAGTAGGGTTAGCCCTCTTATCTGCAACTGACAGATCTCGATTCCAACAGTTGGTTTGTCTGCTACAATCACCGCGAGATTTAAGGCCTTCTCTCCTCTCTACATTCACCACATCTACACTTGAAAATGAGTGAATTTGGAGGGAAAATGCCTTATTAAAAGAGAAACCCCTAATTTTTATTTCGCCTTCTACGGCCAAATTGTAGCTCAGTTTGACAAACCGTTTGCACCATTGGAAAGCTCTCACCGAGCCCTCAAATGTGTATCTGTTAGTTTTTTGTGATTTGATACTTCACCAGGATGCATTTCGTCGAAGAATGGTCACTTCACCACTCCTCAAAATTGAATTTATTCACTTGCAACACTTTTACTTGGGGCACCACTTTGCCTCCATACTTGTCCATTCTCGTGTCGAGTTTCATCGTGAGTAACCATCATGCACTCATGTATTTATGGTCCCCACCGGACCTTTTCTGTGTGGCAGCATCATCGAGTCACCCTTGTTTAGAGAATCTAAGTTGAGTCATCATTGCATTCATGGAGTATATCCCGAGTCCCTTTGTATCCTGCTATATTCCTCCATCCTTCATTGCTTGGTTCCTATCTCGTGTTGCACATTATGGCCTTTAGTCCTACTATCCCCTATCCCTCATGATATTGTGTCAGTCACTACTAGGTTATCCATGCTCTTTATGCTCTAACAAGGGAAGTCATCCATATGCTACTCAGTACCCCCCATTTCATCATCATCCATGGTTTCAGTCTGTCAGTCACTCTACTATTTTTTCTTGTGCCTTGGTTGATGATCCCTTATTGTCTCACCTATGGCAGACCTCCTTCTATCAGCATCAAATCATTCATTCCAAAATATAGGTCTAGGGGGTGGTGTACCTTGGTTCTAGCTTCCACTCTTGTTCGGTGCCTCAGATTAGGCAAAGGGACTCCTTCTGCCCCTTTGACTTGATTGTTTCTCAGCTCCAGCTCCTTTTAGCATGATCGCGATCGGTGTACTTGATGGTTCAGTGATGCAATAGATGATACCGCCAATCCCTTGGTGTGTGTGAGATGTTTCAGCCCTCATGAGGGGGTGGCCCTACAGGTAGCCCCCCACATGCCTAGATGACCTCTTAATTATATCCTTTGATGCACCTCCATATATTTGATGATTTAAGCCTCAGCCTCTTGTAGCGCCTTTTTGTTTGCATGTATCAATCAAATTTTCATAGCCCTTTCCTATTTACAGGGGCATTTGGGCTGTATTTGTATCTCATGTACTCAGATATTATTGTATAAGTCCTAGCTGTTATCCTAGGCACAGTATGTATGTGGGATTCATTATCATGTTTTTACCTAGCTCATGTTTATCCCAGCATGTACCATATTGTTCAGTCCCTTGTTTACTGGATGCATTATTCTTTGTACTTTGTCTCGACGGGCATAGGTATGCTTCCCTCGCCGCCTATAGCACAGGTACTCACTCATGAAAGAGACTTGTCACACTTGTAAGTCTTGCCTTCTCAGGGTCTATTCCTCTAGCACTTTGGTCTACCTTGTATTTCTTTCTCTTTGACTTCCCCTTCGGTGTCTAGTGATTGAGTTCTTACAACATACTTCGGTCATACGATTAGCTCCTAACGCTCGCACGCTGGGGGGTAATTTGTTACACCATTTTTTGGTCATCTAACCTGTTACTATTAGATGGAATTAAGTACACCATGTAAGACCAATTTTACCCTAAGTAAAATTGCTTTCACTGTGAAAAATAACTTAGTAAAACACCTTTATTAAGTTGTTTATGGTCTAAACAGGAAACCCCATGAGGGAATATTAAATAAATCCACATTTTTTTTATTTTTCTTAAGGAATAATTAGTTAAACAACAGTTTAACTAGTATTCCTGGTCATATTTAACCCAAAACAGGAAAATTAATTAGATAAATTATTATTTATCTTATTATTTTCTAGGAATAATTATTTAAACCTTATTTAAATAAGGTTTAAATAAGGTTATCCTGATGATGAACTACAGTTGGTAGTTCAAAATGCGTTGGTTCCAAAAATTCCTTATGTGAGATTTATAATTAAAATATTTAAACCTTATTTAAATAATATTTTCTTGTTAAATTTGACTAAATCACTCATAAATAGTTAAATAAATCATTATTTATTTAATTATTACTCAACCACATCTTTAAAATAACAAATAAACCATTTATTTATTTATTATTTAAAAATAAAGGGATTTGACCCAAGTCAAATTCTTTTTCCCTGCAACAAATATAATAAAACATTCCATAAAAGTTGGATCTTGATGTGGTTAATAATATTTTAATTATGCACCAATATCTAGACTAACTCAATATTTTGTTATAAATAAAAGGGTTTTTCCATTCATTCATTACCTTTTGTTGCCTAAACATCACTCTAGATCTATACTTTTGGTCTAACTTTGATCCACCATCGTTGTCATATTTTTCTATCTTTTTGCTTGTGAGCTCCCTTTGAGTTCCATTTTTTGTCTAGGTTTTCTACACCATCAAGAGAGAAGAATTTTAGATCTGAAGTGCTGAGGACTTACAAGAATCCATCCCATTGAGGAGAACTGGTAACATCCTTCTATATTTTCCTTCGAGGTGCCCTTAATATAAAATTCATTCAACATATTCTTGTCTTGTCTATTGGATGCATGGAGTAAATCTCGTTTTTATTTACTGCTTAATGTCTTATGATGCATAGATCTAGATTTTTGCAGCACTTATCTTAAACAACTAATTGCAAATCTGAAGATATTGGCAACCATCTTTGTTTTTAGGGATGTTTGTTATGCACAGCTAAAGTGGAATTTTTTCGTACACTTGCAATTAAGATTCATACTAACAGTTATGTCCTTACAAAATAGAGAAGCAAACTATCCAAATAAAGCGCTTTAACAAGGCTTATTGGGAAAATTTTCCACAACAGGAGGAAAAATGTAACATTTCCATAATTCGGTATTTTTCTAATAATTCTCTTCCTTTTCTCATATACCCTCCAGTAATGTAAGTGAGTGGGAAACATATCACATCCCTGCTTCAATAATATAGAGTATCCTTAACATGGAATCATCTAGCATATACCATATTTTAATGTTTAGATCATTACATGGAATTAAGGACACCGTTAAGTCACTAATCACTCAAAAATTGAACATGCAGTACCTATGCAACATCTTAGACCTTTAAAAAGGGCCAAAATAAGTTAATTTAGCACCCTCAGTGTAAATTGCCTATGTTTCACCTACCACTAGTTGCCACCAAGGTCATTGGTTTTACTTCCAACCCAAAATAACCCAGACTGGTCAAGCCTCAAAAAATTTCAACTCCCACCATCTGCCACCAAGGTCACTAGTTTTTCTTCCAGAGAAGATGCAGAACCTATGTAGCAGGCTCAGAACTTTAAAAAATAGCCAAAATAAGTGAATTCAGCCCCCTAAGTGTCAATACCCTCAGTTTCACCTGCCACCAAGGTCACTAGTTTTGCATGCAAACTAGTGTGGCCCAAACTAGACAAGCCACAAAATATTTCACCTACCACTAGCTTCCACCAAGGTCACTGGTTTTTATTCAAAAACAATGTTTCCGAGACTAGACAAGCCTCAAAACTAACATGGTAGTGTGTAGGAAACCAATGTTGGACATTGGATAAATGAACGCTCCCCATGTGTTTCGCGACATGGAATAACTGCCTCTCATGGATCCTTATATCTAGCGATGTGATCGTTGAGTAACTCATGCAGGTTTTGGTCTAATGGCAATCGTGATTCCAGCAAGTGGTATCAGAGCGTAGGTCATGAGTTTGATACACACCTGACTTGCGTTGGGGGAGAGATTGTTGGACGTTGGATAAACCAACTCTCCCAGTGTGTTTTGCGACATGGACTAACCACCTCTCATGGATCCTTATCTTTGGTGATGTGATCGTTGACTAAAACCTGCAGGTTTTGGTCTAACGACAATCGTGATTCCAACAACCAAAGCAACAAATCACACACAAGGTTGCCTTTATTTCAAGCATTTTGGAAGGAAGCACCTTAGAAGGTTGCATGGAGGATGGAGGGGACTTTGTGCATTGTGTTTTGCATGTGTGATCTGATAAAGTATATAGTAGTGAAAATTTTTGAAGTGCCCCCCCTCCATTGTATTATGATGCCTTTTCTCTGCAAATTTCTATTTATAAAAAAATGATTTGTGGGAGGATAGGCTAGTACGAATTAGCATAATTGTTGGCACAATAATGACCAAGTGTGATTTCCACATGTATATAAATGATGTAGCTTCCCCCTGTGGATTTACATCCTCTCCCCACACATTTTTTTTTATTTTTGTGGGTGTTGCATGGGTTTAGAAAAAAATAAGAGGAATAAAGTTTAGAGTATTCCCATTTGTATCTTTCACAACACTTGATCAAATTATCCCTGGAATTTCTTCTCCTTAAAGAAATGACACCCTAGGATACTATACTGTGTTCTAAGATCAAGAAAATGATTAGCTTTTGTATCAACAAGATTGACTGCAATCTAAAGTGATATTTAATTTATAAAAACTCAGTGTGACACTCTTTAACAACTGATTAATGTTGTTACAACTACAATGTTAAGATGTCGAACACATGATAAAGAATGATGCTCCATGAAAAACTTTTAATTATACTATTTTATTGTATGTTTTTCAAATTTTTCTCATTGATTTGTCGTCTCTTGTGTTATATATGTGCAATGATGCTATTTTCTTTTAAGTCTTTTGAATTTATTTAATCCTTGGATGGGGTATGCGGCTAATAAACTCATATAAGAAATATCTTTCTTTTATTTTATACTTTTTGAAGTTGTGGCTTGTAGGGGTACTTCCTCCTTTTCCAATGCAGTCAAAAGGAATTAGAGCCATGGAAAGACATTGTAGTGTTGGCACTAAACTGAGGATGTTTGTTGAGTGGTTTATTCTCCTTGACACTCAGGTTTGTGTTGCAAAATTACAAAAAAATATTGTAGATTTAACTAGAAATGAATATGAATATCATATATTCAAGCTTTCTTCTCTTAAAATTACTCTCAGTCAGTCATGTTTGGGATTTAAGATTCCAAGCTCTATTGGGAGTGGAAAAATATACACTTGGGGAATCCATTAAACACCTTTTGGAGAGAGAAGAATTTGTTATTTGGTCGTAGAAATAACCTTTAATTGCAAGGTTGTGTGAAAAAATTGTTATGAAAACTTAATTGATTGACCCTCTTTGACCCCTTCAAAATGAAGGAATTTTGTTGGTTGAAGGGCAAGGACTTGTATAATTCGAAGAGAAGACCAAACACTGAAGAAAGAGGATTTAGGAAGCCACCTCTCCATAGGTAAAATATGATTTTTACCTCTCTTTTTTTGTCAATACAATCTATGCTTTCCTCCCTATGGTGCATTACCTTCAGTATTTGGTTGCACCTCATCCCTTAGTCTACGTATAGTGATGCTGGGATTATTGAATTTTCATTTATAGACCATTCAGTTACAGTTTAAGCTATTTATCATGGATACTTAATTTCATTAAAATTCAATATTGATTTTACAAAACCTTATGTAGAATCAACACTTATTTTGTCTATTGCAATATAAACCTGATCATATTTTCATTTGAAAATAGTTTTGTAAAAACTCTTCCCTGTGATGCCTTTGTTGTAGTTTGACTCAGACTTCAAAAATGCATTTCAAAAGCTCCTTAGACTTCAAAAATTAATTTAGAAACCTAAATTTTCAACCAATTTATTTTAAATTAGTCATTAATACAACATAATCAAGACATGTTTGAAAATTAGGGAGAGTCAAAGCCGTGTAGATTGTTATTTTGAACTGCATATTTAAATGTTATAATATGAATGATTACTAATACAATTTTGTTTTCATTTTGTTTTTTGAATTGACTGTTTTTCGATATTCAAGGCGGGGAAGTTGATCTCACTTATGAATGAACTTCATATCTCAGTCTTCAAATAAACGTATGGCTTGCTACAAAGGTCTAAATGAGGTTGGGAGTCAGACTTCCATTGGCGGCTTCAATCACATGATATATGTTCTTATTAATATTTAATGAGCTCCATTTCTCTAATGGGGAACTTATTTAATTTCTACATAATCATAAGTGTATATGTGCCATCAATATCCATAATTTTGGTGTTTGACAAATTAGCAAGGACTTGACATTGGAAACATATAAAGAGTATGGTAACTCTTCAAGTTATGGGCACCATATTTTATGAAGCACAGAGGAAAGGAATAATTACTTTATAGCTTACAAGTAATGGAGAAGAGGCTATCAATATTGCATCAACAAAAACTTTTAATATTGATGATGTGGTCTTTGCCTAGGTGCATAGTTTGATCAAGATTTTTTAGTTTAGAAATTGAGAATAAAAATGTTTTGTGAGAAATTATATTAATTAGCTTCTTCAGTGCTAAAGACCTTGGTTGAGAATGGAATATTAAATTTTATGGTTTTTCTGAAGCAAGATATAGCCTACCAAATTCCTATATACCGTTTTTTTGCAACATTTTCATATAGATAAGAATACAACGTTTAAACCAATCCCAATAGCCCACTGGGGTTATGATTTCTTTCATTAACAAGCACCTTCAAGTCTATATTATTATTCTACAAGGATTTTATAGATGGTGGAATATAATACCGAAATACTTAATACTATAGTAAGCTTAACTGAAAGGCCTGATGTTTTTAATGTGTGTATTATCGAGAATCAAGAGTCCTTGGTGTAGTTCCATAATGAAAGAATTTGCAAACCGGTGCTTTGGGAATAATTTTATTTATGGCTATGCCTATCCATTATGGATTCTATGCATTTAATTGCTTCACTATATCATCCCCTATAGCATAAGGGTATCCTCCACTTGAATGGTTGTTATATTTATAAATTTATCTATCAGCTATATTTCTCATTGGATTTATTTTAAAAAAAATATTTTGGGTTGTTTGCAAGTTCTTACTGCATTCCATGTATCCTGTGCATATTGCACGACAGAACTTCCTCATTCAATAGGTGCAACATATTCAATAAAAATGGACAAGAGCAAAGCTTATGCAGTAACATTTTTGGTGATTGTGGCATGAGTGAGGCCAGTCTCAACTCACTACCATCACATTTTTTACTGGCACGATTCCTAATGTCAATTAGAAATGTTTATTGGTTCTAACTAATGCAATTTTACCTTTTTGTCTGAGGGTGATTGCCATGCTACCTTAAACTTTTCCACAATTATGGACGTTATAGTTATATTTATTTGTCAAAATAATGGATGAGAAATTGGTATCCCATCTTCAGAACAGTTCAAAAGTGATCTTCATATATAATAAGTTTTTATGCCTATTTGTTTCTAATATTATTCTCTCTTATGTAAGAGACCTTTGATTTGATTTTCTATATGTTACCTATTTTTTGGAAATTTCCAAGTGATGGTGTATTTTTTAGAGGAAAAGGTTATGGGATAAGAAGCATTTGTGTACACTAGAATGATGTAGTTTCTATGTACTCTGCAGTTAGCAAGGCACAACATATGTCAATCGATGACTTTATTTTATTAGATTCCAAAGTTTGTTGGCGTCTTCAATTTCTACTTGTTGGTATTCTAGTTAGTCCTTTGTCAATATGCCCAAGGGAACATATATATTCATAATTGAAGGAAGAACAATAAAAAATATGAACTCTCATATAGACCATCAAAACAAGGCATACTGCGCTAATCACTAGAGAAATTACAAGTGGGAAAAGAACCTATTACATCTTATTAATACTACTGAGTTGATAATGAATTACATTAATGGTTTTTTATCATATTCTCTTCATATTCACATCAAGTATAGTTGAGGCACCAGATTGCATCATTCACTTTGTTCAAAATGGTCCAGTAACCAGTTTTACTGAATAGTAGTTCTTGGATAAATGTTGACGTCCATATTGAAATTGTAGCAAGCATCATTGTAGAGAGATTACATTAGGATTGCAAGTTGACCAGCCTCAGTATTTGTAGATAGAGTATATTAGGATACATTAGGATTGCAAGTTGACCACCCTCATTCTTTGTAGAGGGTACATTAGGATACTTTAGGATTGTAAGTTGACCACCCTTAGTCTTATTTATGTTGCACATTCTACATGTTGTATTACTTCATTGGGCCTTGGGGGTATTCCAAATTCTAGTCTCGTGATTTGGTTTGAGTGAGTTGGTTTTGGTTATGCTAAAGTTCAGTTTGCTAGTTAAGTTGAGACTAACTAGGTTTTCATCATCCATATTGTTCAGCATCCAATTTCATTCAAACCTAAGTAATATTAGTTGTTGGATCAATATTAATATGCATTTGGAAATTGTAAAATATATCATTCAAGAAAGGGCACATTAGAATTAAAAGCTGGCCATCCTTAGTCCCATTTAGTCTAAATCAAAATAACCAGTTGACTAAGAAGGCTAACTCCAATCTCTGGACTAAAATGCGAAAAATGGTATACTTGAAATCTAAATCCTTGTAGCCACATTTTGCACATAAAATTGTTTTATGAAATTCACTATCAAACTTTGTTTTTGGTTATGCTATTGTAAACAATTTTGAGCTATTGATAAGCCACATGATCCATGCTATGAAAATTAACTTTACTTTTGGTCTTTATCAAAAGCATAAAGAATTTTATTTAAAATTTTTGAAGGATTCATATTACAAGATCAACTATGAAAAATTTCGCAATGCCATTGATGTTTGAGCATGATGGGCACAGTGCGTCTTTGGAGGATAGAAGAGACTTGTTTTTTGTTGGAAAATTAGTGGCTAATGAAGAAACTAAATTTTTTTTTCTTTTTCGATGAAAGGTCAGGCAAGAATGGAGGGAGTATATGGTTGTATGGAGCCTCCAAATAACATATTATGTTGCAATTCTATTATGTTGGAATAGGTAGTTGACAAGGTGGCTTCTACCAAATGTTGGCAAGTCCAATTTCAGAGATGAAATCACCAAGGCCTAAGGCTTTCTCTTTGTGAACACATACTATTCTTATTAGGAAACAAATTGAGCATGCCAAAAGGTTGGCTCAAGGAAGATCCTTCACCCAACCTTGTACTACCCTGATGATCACTACAATGAGGATAAAACTTGAGGTTCTTGGTATCTGGAATAATTACATGGAATTTTAATGCTAGATGACAATCTATGATTTTGTTGGGACTTTGTCCCTTATTATTGCAGTCTTTGAATTTACAATATTTACTTAATTTTCCTTCAACTGACATGTAGTGTAGCAAGATTCTAGTATACTTCTATATGTATTTCACTTTGAAATAATTTTCTTATTCTTCTTAGCAGAGTACTCATGCAACATTATTCTAAGGAAATTTCCTTAATAAATGAGTTTATTATGTACATTATAGTTAAGGAGACTACTATCCTCGTATTATTTATCCATATGCATATCCCTAAAAATGAAGTTCTGAGTTAGGGACTTGCTGCCTTCGCAAAATTCCTTGTTAAACTTATAAGGTGGCTTGAAATGACCTTAAGAAATTTAGATGAACTTACGATGAAATTCAGCATGCCTTATGACCAAAATGTCTTGCTGTTATAATTGAAATATTTGCGTCTAGGAATTTAACCATTTATTAATTTTATCCTGCACTAGTAAGCTTGCACTAGTAATCCTACACTAGTAAGCCTTTTTTTAGGTTTTCATTGTGCATGGAACTCATGAGTTCATTTTTGTTTCAGTTGTTTTATTAGAAATTGATTCAAAATATTGGGTATGCTACAAAATCAACACTTAAACAATCTGCTACAAAATCATGTTTTGGTTCCTCTCTCTCTGGATTTCTCCTTAGAGGATTGGAGCATGTACATATTGTGTGTAATTTGGCACATCCAATCAAAATTATTGAATAGGCTATGCATTCAACATTTGAAGGAGGAAAAATCCAAGTGCCCTCCCAAATGTTACATTTGGCACATGCAAAAATTATACACACTCAACTCAACGTACATAGGTTATATTCCTTGCCAGTGTATATGGAACTCATGGATTTATTATTATGGCATGGCATGGGCAGAACCCTTGTGGTATTGAAATTACTACTATTTTTAAGCAAGCCCTACCATGCCTACAAGGGGAGAAGCCCACATATGTGCTTTAGCCTATACATCATTAATATACATCATAAAGTATTTTGCACTAGTGTTGCAAAATTTATACTTAACAATAACTCAGCAAGGGGATGAAAAAATAAAATCAGGAAAAAATCATAAAAACTAGCAAGAAATTGAAATAAAAAACCATAAAATCTATAAAAGAGGGAAAAATATGCTTATATGAAAAGTAGGAGCTTGAATACTTAAGTATTTATCTTGGTGTTGTGGTCACATCCTTCTGTAGCCTTCTCTAAATGGGTCCAAGAATTAGTCTCATTGTTTTCTTTAGGTATGGGGAGGAAAGATGATTTAACATTGACATTTGAATTATTCCATTAGAATTCTATTTTTTGAATTTTACAATTATCTAGCAATTTTTTTGGGTAAGAAATAGGTTTCGGTTTGTCTTTCCAATGAATCATGAACTTGTTGATTGCTAAGTCACATGATACAAGGACACGGGACATGGAGGACACAATAATACCAATGTTTGACATGGTATATTTTACAAATTACATGTACAAATATGAAAATATAGGAACCATATCCAATTTTTTAGAAAATAAAAAATTTACAAAACACATGGAATCTATTCAAATCTCAATTTTACCCTTCATCTGCACAATGACAGACTGTAGGGGCTATTTTGTCTTGCTGAAACTAAGAAATGGCAATGAACAAATGTTTGTTAAGTCAGATAGGTAGCACATGGTCAGGGTGCATGTTGTGTGTTTAGAACATGTGCCAAAGACATGTCGGACATGTATCCTAGCATGTTCATGTCTATCATGTGGGATACATACATAGAGGCCCTAGGGGTTGTGTCCTGTTACTTAGCTGATTAATCATTGGTTTATTTAACACTACTTTGCACCTGCTAATGATACATTTCTTATGAGACAATAGAGGTTACCATGGTCCAATTCCAATTGTATGATGTTTTTCCATGCCTCTTTAGGTGTTAATGTTTCTCATTTCCTTAATGGAGTCCTTTAACCTTCTTCCCACATTGGCTCTGAAAAATGGATCTAAACTCAAATGCCTTGAGATTAGGTTTTTCCTCTAATTTCCAAAGTACACCTAAACTTTTCTTGAAAAATTCGTCAACAAAATATCATAAAATACTTTGCAGTTGCTAAGGAGAGAGTTCTTCTAGGAAAAGAGAGGTTGCCATGCACCAAATAAAACTACATTTTTGTCCTTGATATGATGTTTCTAAAAACCTTAGTGGAGATTCTAATTAGGTACAATACTATATAGATAGCTTCACATTTTAAGTTTGAGAATATTTGTCCTGAAGCATACTCATCGTATTCTTCAAAATGATCCCCTCTTTCCTCTCCAAAAAACCAATTTGTTGTAGAAAACGAAGTAGGATGCCTGCAATACCATAAGCTTTACAATAATTGTATAAGTCATTGTATTTGAGTTCTTAAGCATTTTCTGCCTTGAGAACATTAACATTCTTCTCAATTGACCTCTTCACAATGGCCCTAAATTCCTCAAATGTTTCAAGATCATTTTATATGTATTCTAGAAAGTACAGACATGATTTTCTGGAAAATTCATCACTAAATGTCAAAGTACTTTTCACCTACTATTGACAGGGTTCTCATCTATTGAAAAGTCATCAACAAATGTCATAAAAGTAGTTTTTGCATGATAATTATAGAGTTCTTATGGGATGAAAAAGGTGACTTTTCACTAATTGCAATTGCATGCTTTCTCTTCATGCATCTTCTATATAGAACATGAAAATTGATAGGGAAGGAAAAGCTTTATATATTATCACTTAGAGATATAGGAAGGCTTAATTTCATGAAATGAAAATGAAAAAGTCCCCGTCTAGGAGAGGGAAAAAGAGCCAAAGTAAAATATGCCACTTACAAAGAAGAGGAGTACACCATAGGTAATGGTCCAATAGGTGAATGCTTTATCTCATTATTCCTACCATATCTTGAATCCAACAATAAAATAAGTTAAATAAATTTGGATTACATTATTTTCTAACTTTCCATGGAAGAAGTAGTAGAAAAACAATGTAGCACCAATGCAAAAAGAACGAATTCAAGAGTGGTACATTATGAAAATTTAACTATAAGTATAGCTAGTTGTCTAATGTATTAGAATTGAGGTTTAATTTCTTGATAGTGAAGTCATGCCATATTTGAAAAGGGAGCTCCTCTATTTTAACCAACATAAGCATAACAAATACATTAACCTTTTGTAAACTACAATATACATTGAATCATTTGGATATCTACTAACTATAATGCTTTGAAGTTGTGAAGATGTATTTTCACAGGCCCACTACTTCAGTTTCTAGGTCAATAATTTTTTCACTAGAATTTGGCTTCTACATTTATGAAACTTCATAGTAAGTTTCAAAAAGGAAAAAATATTCTCCTCACTACTTAAAATTTAACCTCTCACAACAATTCCAGCTTATAGAACATGGAAATAATTCACACTTAAGACCATATTTGGAAGCTACACACAAATGATTCCCAACAAGGCTAACGTCAATTTTTCCAAAAGAAGACAATATTTTTTCTCTAGAACATGATTCCAGTGATTTAAACTATTATGGTGGTATCATCTTATTGCAAAAATACTGGATTTAAGGCAATGTTCTATCTCCAAGGAAATACCATGAAATATTGCTTGTTGTTCCTTTGCTTTATTGTCTTAAGAAATGTCTAGTATTGCTCAGATTCTATAGTTTGGAAAGTATATAAGTGGACATAATAATTTAATATTTGAGTTCATTGATCGATCAAACATGAAAATTTATGAAGTCATATAAGCTCAAAGTGTTTTTGCAACACGTTGGTATCATCTAAAGGAGAAGTCAAACTTGGTTGACTCTATTTTTTCTTGTCAACCAAGTATGACTTCTCCTTTAGATGATACAACGTGCTGCAACAACACTTTGAGCTTAGATGACTTCATAAATTTTCATTTTTGATCTATCAAAGATGAATTTTTTATGTCCACTTATAAACTTTCCAAACTCTAGAATCTAAGAAATACCAAGCGTTTCTTAAGACAATAAAGCGAAGGAACTACAAGCACTATTTCATGATATTTACTTGGAGATACAACATTTCCTTAAATCCATTATTTTTTGAATAAGATGAAAAACAAGCAGTTTTTTTTGGTCTACCTTCTTGAAGCGTCGAAATAGTGATGCTATGAAGCGTCAAAATTGTGATAGTATGAAGCGTTAGTTGTGGTGCTATGCATCGTCGGAAGGGCGATGCTATTAAGCGTCGTAATTGCGATGCCATGAAGCATCGGTTGTGGTGCTATACATCGTCAGAAGGGAGACACTATTAAGCATTGAAATTGAGATGCCATGAAGCGTCAGTTGTGGTTCTATGCATTGTCGAAAGGGTGACGTTATTAAGCATCGGAAGTGGCACTATTTAAACACATCGAAAGAGCGACAAACACTTCGAAACATCGGAAGAGCGACAAACAGTTGGAAACGTCGAAAGAAAAATGACCACTTTGAAATGTCAGAAGAGTGATGAATAGATGGAAACTTCGAAAGAGATACAACCACTTGGAAATTTCGGAAGAGCGAAAGAAACTTGGAAACGTCAGAAGATCAATGAAAACTTGGAAATGTCGGACTTGCGACACTACCAAAAAAATGTCAGAATTAGTGTCGCTCTACCGAAAGTTATTAGAAGTTTTGGAATTGCAACGAGATAGGAAATGAAGTTTTGACCCACCTCAAAGTGTCGATCTTGGGATGCCTATGTGTTGCAAGAGCAACATTTTTTCCATTAGAAATCGGGAAAAATGTGCTAGTGGATGAAAATGAGAAACAATATCAAAATATGAATGTGAAGTGTAGATTGGATCCAAAAAAATGTTGAATAAAACCAATCAAAACTGATAATAAATTCAAGAGATAAAACTCAAAACCAATCTAAACACTTCAATCAAAAACTAAAGAAGAAACTCAAGCAATGATAAACCAAGAAATACCTTGAATAAAATTATCCATCAAGATCATCTTAGGATCGTAAGACAACTGATCAACTAAAAAAAAGAATGGATCCAAGTATGTTTTCAACATATCGGAAAGAAAGAAAAAACTTGATGCCTAATGAAAGAGATCGGGTTCTCTAAAAAGGCACTTAACCAACCCAAGGAAACATATAAAGAGAATAGATCTGGACCAGATCCAACATGAAAACAATAAGCCCAATGTAGTATTCCAAAATAGGAAAAACAGGAATATTGAACATAAAACTGGAAAATGCAGTAAACATCAATACATTAAAAACATGAGCAGATCCTTGAGCCATTTTATTATATATGATAGCAGAAATGAAGTATAAGAGCTTGAGGAAAAGACACTCAAGCTAGGAAAAATAAGCCTGAAATGACCCAAAACACCAAGACATGAAACATTGTTGCTGCATAAACTATTGGGAGACTATGAAAACATAATCCCACTGGAAGTAACTATTGCAGGAAACTAGGAATGCGTAGATCTTCTGATAGGGTGCTCAGAAAATGTTAGGATCAGAGATCTGGGCTTTCTAGAAAAATTCCAAGATAACCCAGAAAGGGTTTCCAGAAATACAAGGAGGTGGCTGATATGATGATAAAATAGTTGATACTCCTCCCTACTAAATTTGTAGATGAAGGGTTGCACCCCTCACTGGATGATAAGCTCAAAAACTTGGGTTATTAATCCTCCACTAAAAAATCCCTCCTGGATATGCATAATTACTGAAGGATACTATGCTGCTAAAGGTGGCTGAAGATTGGTCTGATGTTGGATGATGGAATGTATCTCAAAAAACCTCTCATGAGTAGGCACTCAAAGTCCCTAGAGGATGAGGATGGGATTTACGCCCTTAAACATCCTTGTGCTAAACAGCACAAAAACATTCGTTAAACTGCTGAATCATGTAGAAATTCATAAAATATCATACATAAAAAATATTTAGAATCCTTTCAAACAACTGAAGCATGTAGAAATTCATAAAACATCATACATAAAAAATATTTAGAATCCTTTCTTTGGTTTCCATCCCCTTCCTTATATTCTTTGTGAGCCTCCTCCCCCTTGGCCCCACTCAATAATGATGTTACTCTCATGGAGACTTCCTCCCATTATGACTGTGTTGTCCTCCACTATCTCCAGTACCTCCATGACTGCACTGTGGATTTAGTCAAATTAAACCCATCCACATGCGTTGACCCCCATTCACACCAAGGAGTGATTTCTTCAACTATATGCATTGATCCGCATTCACATTAGAAGTGGTTTTATTCCTACTAGAGATATTTATGGGTCCTTCTACCCTCTTATTCATTTATCTTATTGACAAAAAGAAATTTTAATACTTTGTTAGGTCCCTATATTACTAGTATAGTCCCTTATTTTTGTTAGTGTAACCCCCTTATTGTTATTATTTTACCCTTGTAACCACCATATTTTTATTATTGTGCCCTTAAATTATTATTGTTAGGTCGGCTAGGATTACATTGTGGCCCCATGGACTCCTATATATAGAAAGGAGGTTTTGTAATTTGAATCATCCAAGAATTGTTCATTCATGTAATATATTGGAGGTTTCCACCTCGAAGTGGCTTATTTCTAAGGTGTTGATATCTCTTTTCTTCTCTTTTTGGAGCTGGTTTCACAACATTTGGTATCAGAGCTTTTAGATTCTAGGGTTTCGCTGCTCCAAACAGGTCATCGTGGAATTTTCTCTATAATTTTTTTTCTACGAAGGTTCAAAATCTGAAATTTTTAGAGTGTGAAACCAAAATCCTGAGGAACATCATCGCAAAATTTCAGATCTTGGTTCGCAATATTTTTGGAGATATGATCTGTGCAAGTTAGGTCATTTTGTAGGCTCCTTAATTTAACCTAAACAGGTCATCATGGTATTTTCGTAATAAATTTTTTTCTATGAAGGTTCAGAAGCTGAAATTTTTAGAGTTCGAAGCCGAAATCTAGAGGAATATCTTCAAAAAATTTAAAATATTGATTCGCAATATTTCCGGAGATATGATCTATGGAAGTTAGGGCTTTTTGAGGCTTCTGAATTTTATCTCAAAGAGGTGATCGTGGGAAAATTTTCATAGCTCTCTCTTTGAGCATCAGATTGGAATGCTGTAAAAAGTGGCCATAAGTACACATGCCTTAGTTTTGTTTTGATCAATTTCAGATCCAAAGGAGGAAACAGTGACACATGGCAAGTCGTACAAGTTCGCTCTACCGAACCAGTCCAAAATTGTGTCATTATGGGAGATTGAACATAACTTTGTCTTGAAGAATCCAAATCAGATCAGGCCTATGGAATTTGAAGACGCTTCTGAGGGCTAATATAGGGGTGAATTTTAGATATTTAGGATCTGTAATTATAGAGATAATGCAATTTCAATATCAAGCTCCTCAAAAGCAAGTAAAAGGTGTGTATTTGTTTTTCGAATTGCATAAGTCTTGTTTGAAGAATCAACTTGAATTGATTCCAAGGGCATATTGTAGAATAGATATCAATATTGGATTCTAAAATGGCCCCTAAAAATAATTCAACACCCATTAATCCTTTAGAAAGCTCTACTATGACTCAAGAAGACAAAGAATGGCAACATGACATATCAAAATTACTAGAGCAAGTGCAACAAATTTCGCTCTCGCAAAGAGCAACAAAAAATGACATGGAAGTTTTGAAGAAGGGCGTGGAAACTAAGATGGATAGTTTGAAGAAATGCATGGAATCTAAGATGGATGGTTTGAATAATGGCATGGAATCTAAGATAGATGGCATGGAAGCTAGCATGGAAGCTGGCATGGAATCTAAGATGGATGACATGGAAGCTAAGATCGATGAGAAAATGGAAAACATGAAGAATGATCTAAATGCAGACATGGAAGTTTTGACAAAGTTGATACAAGAAATGTTTCCTAATGGTGAAAATATAGTAGAGGAAACTCTTGATGAGAACAAAATAAATGTTAATCGTGATTTCACAAAATCTAAGGTTGGCGAGAAGAACCACCATATTCCAAAAAAGGATATGAGGAAGTTTGATGGAAAGGATCCTGTAACATGGATACTACAGATGGAGCAATATTTTGATCTCCATAATGTGCCTACAAACCCTCGAAGTTATGTTACATTTTTTGGCTCTGTCCAATCCCGAGTAGCAAGGATATTTTCCTCATGGACCCTTACTCCATCCACTGCAATTATGTGGCCCAAATAAAGCATATATGTGAGCCCAAACTCACATTTGGAGAGCTTAGTATAGAATTGTTTCTCCTCCTGAATGCGTACTACTGTCTCAATATGTTGCATATGTTCCTCCCATGTGCGGTTGTGGATAAGAATGTCATCAAAGAAAACTAGCACAAATTTCCTCAACTGACCACAAAAGATGTTGTTCATATGTGACTGAAAAGTATCCGCAGCATTGGTCAACCCAAAGGGCATCACCAAAAACTCAAAGTGTCCATAATGACATCTAAATGTATTCTTGGGGATATCTTGATCCATTACCTTGATCTGATGGTGCCCTAACCTCAAATCAATATTTTAAAATAAATTTGATCCCCTTAGCTCATCCATCATCTCGTCAATCCTGGGAATCAAGTACCTATTCTTCATTGTAGTCTTATTCAAGGCTATATAGTCCATGAACATCATCAATTTACCATCCTTATTCTTCACCAAGACCACAGAAGAAGCAAAAGGACTGGTGTTGGGTCGGATATGGCGTAGAGCCAAGAGCTCCTGAATAGCTCTTTCAATCTCATCCCTGTAGGCTTTGGGGTGCCTATAGGGTGTGGTGATCACTGCTTGGATCCCCTGATCCAACTCAATAGTATGCTCAAACCCCCGGTCTGGTGGCCTTCCTAGTGGTATGTCCCCAAATACTATAGAATAGCGGTATACAATAAACTGCACATCCAGGTGGATTGGTGCACCCTTGCCTCCTGCCTCTGACATACACAATTCTACTACCCATTCTATGTCTTCTCTACAAAAAATAAACCTCCATCCTATGAGATGAGACTATCTGAGGTGGATAGGTGTGCATGCCTCTAAGTATTTGGCACTTACCGCTCTTCTTATTTGTCCATTCCATCTCCAAGGTCTCCTAATCCATGGTGACCTTCCCTAGTGTAATAAACCATTGTACACCCAATATCACATTGGTGTCGGGAATATCAACCACAAAGAAGTGATATGTAAATGTGTAATTTCCCAAAGTGATAGTCAATTTTAGAACATACTTCACACACTGCATGGTTTTAGCTCCTCGAACCAAGACTAAGAATCCTTCAAAATCATATGTGGGAATGCCTCTCCATTGCACTAATTGGGTATCAATAAAATTGTGGGTATCCCCACTGTCTATCAATAATGACACCCACTGCCCCTCAACAGTGCCTCAGGCGCTCAATGTCAGATACTTGGGAACTCCCCGCAAAGCTACAAGGGTTCCTCTAGTTGGAGAAAATGCTCCATTCCCACTTCCTGGTGGTGGTGGATCTCCTCTTAGTATCTCCTCCAACTCTGGTATCTCCTTCCAACTCTTCATCTTCATCCTCTTCACTATAGGAGAATACCTCAATATAATGTGCCTTTTTGGTAGCACACCGATGCCCTGGTGCCCATGGTTCTTGGAAATTGAAGCAAAGCTTCCTCCTCATCAAATATCTATAGACATCATCACTAATATATCCTTTATCTTGGTTCCCCTTTGAGGGAGGAACCTTCATATCTTCCCCCTTTGGCTGAAAGGAGGGCTTTTGTTGGAATGGAGCTCTTGTCCTTGGCAAAGCATCTTGTAAGTATCTATCCCTCTCAATGTCATCCTGGAGCGTAGTTGGTATAGTGGATTTCACCAACCCATGCAAAGGTTATACTAGCCCATCAATAAACATATATACTCTTCTAGCTATAGATAGGTCTCACACCATGACTGAAAGTTTTAGAAATTAAGATATATAAGTCTCTGAATTTCTTGACTATTTGAGCTTAGCTGGCTCAACAAAGTGTGCCTATGGATATCTTTGGTCGAATATTTCTACCAATCTCTGGGTGAATTATTCATATGAAGTCACACTTGCATGCCCCAATGTAGATAGATCATGAAACCACCATTCATGTGCTTCACCTTCCATGTGCAACGCTGCTATCTTAATAGCTTCAATATCTAAAACTTGGTTCAATTGGAAATAGATGTCTAATTTATCTACCCAAGCCTTGGCTATGCACTTAGGTGACCCATAAAAATAATTTAGAAAAAATCTACCCATAGTATGTTGCAGATCATTGTTCTACATGTATCCTCCACTTCTATTGTTATTACGAGGTCTTCTATTATCCTTGATCTGAAAAAACTCTTGGAAGTTCAGATTCTCTTTGAACCTTTGATATTGAGATAAATATTCCAAGAATTAATCACTAAGAGCCTCCTGCTCTTGGGGTCCTCCAACCACATTTCCCACTACTAGGAATGTAGGCATGGTGGAGCATTATGAAACTTGCTACAATGTCGGTTGCTCACACCAATGATGTGAGGTGCCAGAAATTTCTCCAAGTTGAAAACCTCTTTTGGTTTCCTTCTGTCTTCCCACCCTCATCTCCTTGATTTATTTGGAAATATCTTGAATATTTTGGAGAAGAAGTGCTGGAAACTCTTTTTCATCCATTGCTCCAAATGTCATAGATGTAGAGCCCCATAGGATGAGCCAAGATTATGCTATGATGCCACTGTAATATTCCAAAATAGGAAAAACAAGAATATTGAACATAAAAATAGAAAATGCAGTAAACATAAATACATCAAAAACATGAGAAAATCATTGAGCCATTTTATTATATATGATAGAAGAAATGAAGTACAAGATCTTGAGGAAAAGACACTTAACCTAGGTGAAAAAAGCCTGAAATGACCCAAAACACCAAGACATGAAACACTGTTGCTGCATAAACTTCTAGGAGGCTATGATTATGAAATCTTGTTGGAAATAATTGTTATGGAAAACTAGGAATGCATAGATCTGCTGATAGGGTGCTCAGAAAATGTCAATATCAGAGATCCTGGCTTTCTAGCACAATTACAAGATAACCCAGAAAGGGTCTCCGAAAATACCAATGATGAAAAATGTAGCCCTAGGGCTAAATCACACTCTGCAGCTGGGTAACTACTAGGAGGTGGCTGATATAATGAGAAAAAATATAATACTCCTCCCCACTGACTTTTCATATGAAGGTTGCTCCCCTCATTGGATGATAAGCTCAAAAACTTGGGTTATTAACCTTCCATTGAAACTATTTTCCTAGATTGCACAATTCCTGAAGGAGACTACGCCACTAAAGGTGGCTAAATTTTGGCCTAATTTAGGATGATGAAATGTATCTAAAAGAACCTCTCCTGAGTGGGAACTCAAAGTCCCTCAAAGATGAGGGTGTGATTTCTGCCTGAAAACACCCTTGCGCTAAACAACAAAACAGAATTCGCTAAACAGCTGAAGCATGTAGAAATTCATAAAATACCATGTATAAACAATATTCAGAATCCTTTCTATGGTTGTCATCCCCTTACTTATATTATTTGTGAGCCTCCTCCCCCTTGGCCCCACTCAATAATGGTGCTACTCTCATGGAGACTTCCTCCCATTATGACTGTGTTGTCCTCTACTATCTCCACTTCCTCCATGACTGCATTGTTGATTTTGTCAGCTTGAAACCATCAACATGCACTGACCCCCATTCACACCAAGGATTGATTTATTCAAATAGATGCATTGATCCAGATTCACATTAGAAGTGGTTTTATTTCTACTAAAGATATTTATGGGTCCCTCTACCCTCTTATTCATCTATCTTATTGACAAAAACAAAATTTAATATTCTAACTAGCTAAAAGCTAATTGGGAATATTACACCCAAACTGCTTATATACAAAAATAGAGATCCCATATTGAAATTCCATGGTTTTGAGAAGGCTAAAATCCTAAGACACAGACACATAATGGCCTGGAATTGGTTCGACATAGGCATAGGCTTTCCAACCCACTGTTAGGGGTCCTTGACTATGGGCAGATCCTTACAAGGATTTGCCTAAGGTTCAAAAAATGAAATTCCCTATTTCCTTACAAAATGACCAACAAAGAAGCATATTACAGAGCTTATGACCCTGAAAAATAGCCCAGAACAATCACAAAAATACAAGAAATATCAACATATCATAAACAACAGGATCTGTTTAGGATCTAATGCAAATTGGACACAAAAGAAAATGTGATATCATTGAAAGCACCAATTCTGTTGCAATGAAAATCATAAGGAGTTGTTGCTCCATGATCTAGTGTGTGATAGATCACCATACAAACATAAGCATGACTAAGAAGATATCAAAGATCCCCAATCCTGTATGAATTACGCGCAACATGCAATTGGATCTATACTACTAGGAAGAGAATAGTACCCTGCCTCCTTGCAGATTGAGGATGGATCTTGATTTTGAAGAAAAATTTGTGCACTCCACATGAGCGATCTACTCGATACACAAACTTGCACACAATCACAAACATAAAAGGACAACAAGTGATATTCCTCATAATATTGTTAGATAAACAATGATATAATTGTAAACCGATCACATAAACTGAAAGAAGATCATGTAAGGGAGAGAAAATAGATCTTCACTAATCTAAAAAACATGACACAACACTTATATACCTTTGATGCAACATCTCCTCTCCATAATCCTGCAGAGTTTCCCCACTAGATGTGATAGATGCGTATGGAGAGCACTCACATGAAAACTAAGAGCTCACAAGCTCTCAAGGTGATAGCAAGATAACAGTAAATGATCAAGATCCCAACGTGACAACAATATGGCTCTCCCAGGACTCACCTGGCCCTCTCAAACAATCTAGTATAAATAGGTATATGATAGGTCCCGGGATGATGAATGTGGATACTAAGGACGATGAGAAGTTAGAGAAAATTCTATTGGATGAGACCTAGGAAAATCAAACCAATGAGTAATCGAAGTGATCTCATAGGGACTAACTCATTTAGGAAGATTCCCATGGCTGCATGCACATAAAGGGCCAAATAGGGCCTTATCCGCGGGCACAAGAGGCTCAGGTCATGGCTAAATGCCCTTGGTCATAGGCACAAGCCTGTTAGCACATGGTTAGGAGTAAAAATAGAAAAATAACTCACCTCAAGTTGGGAAAAAGGTAACTGATCATAAGGGCTAAGGGTCAGTGCTGTAGGGGTAGAAAAATGGGATGATAATAATAGAAGAATATTGAATCCTTCCTTGAAGGATGGGTTTAAATTTTGCATCATATTTTCACAAAGGGGAATATTTTTTATTGGTGTCTCCTTTTGGCTCAACAACTTAGCATTACTGTAAACATGGAAAAAAATCCACCTAAGTGAAAGCAATGTAAATTCTACAAGTTTGGATACTTTTTGGATCTCATATGTGCTCGAAATTATTTTCCTAGCATATATTGGAAATGGACACCCAAAGAATCTCCTATTCACATTCATTGTAAACTAATTTCAGAGTGTAGTTACAAAGGAGTCATTGAGAAGTTGGCTAACCACTTCTTTAAAGTCTTATACTAGATTATCTTTGAAGAAGAGCCTCCTTTCATGTCCTACGAGGCAATGGTATTAATATCAAAAGTTGTTGATAGGTTTGTCTCACCATATGGCATTTAGCTCAGGGTTTTCATATGCCATAAACCGTTACATTTGTTACCGACGTATACCACATATAAGTTATTCATGCCAGAGGTCGCATATCATCTTTCCATAGACTTATCAACAATACTATAGAGGAAAAATAAAGAACCATATCCTACTTTTCCTTTTCATGTGAGATCCTACGAAATCAAAAACCTGAAGGTTGTAAAAGATGAAGTCAAAGAGTTGCAGAAATTCAAGTTTGGCATGATATATTATCGTCAGTACACTCCCAGAGGTATTTACAGGTAGCATTGTTCCAAGTTGCATTTTAATTAGCAATATGGAACTTTTTCTAGTTCAAAGGAGGAGAATATCAAGAACTGTTATAATGCCTCTAGGCCCCATACACCAGGATACACCAGGAAGTTATGCTGACCCTTCCCATGTGGACCCAGAGCAAGAAACTATGATAGAAGAAAGGAAACCAAAATATTTCATCCCAATGAGTATTAAATATAAAAGGAAGGTTTCTCACAACCCAACACAGGAGAAAATAAACAAGTTAAAATAAAATCCAAGTATTTTGAAAGTGGCCACGGTAGCAAAAATAAAGAGGAAGCAACAACAAGAAGTGTAGAAGTGTAAATAAGAGGGAGAACTAAAGAGGAAGGAAGAGCAGTGAATACAAAAGGAGGAACACAAAAATATAGGATAGGAAGAAAGGAAGATGCAAGAAGAATTCAAAAGGAAGGAGGAATAATAAGCAATCTTGAAGTAAGCATAAGAAGAAAGACAGAATCAACTACAGGAATAAGAGAATAAAAAGTAGTAAGATCAAGAGCTTTCTCAATATATTTAAGAACTAATCATTGACCTATACATGTAAGTAGAACAATATTAGTAGAACCAAGGTGTTGATCTTATGCCTAGAACAAAGAAAACAATCACTCAATCTATTCCTCCTCCTACAAATGGGCAAGATCGAGGTGATGAAGGAGAAAGTGCTCCTTTAGATGATGACTTGATCATGGATATTTCTAGACTAAATTTCAATGAGATTCAGAGAAGAACAATTTGTAAAAAAGGAAGAAATAATTTCCCAATGACCTCACAGATTCTTCCTTCATTAATATAGAAAAGGTGATTGTCATGGATACCAGAAGGAATCCTCAAACCATTGTCGCAAATAACCTGGTATTTGTAAGAGATTTGAAGTAAAACACACATTAAATAATGGAATAAAACAAAAAAAAATGGAAAAGTATTTGGAAGTTGTGAGAAAAAAATAGAATAACTCCAAGCATAAATTAAGAAGTTGTCTTTCACACATGTTTACTTGAAGGTGTTTCAGGAAACTATATATGGTGAAGTTCAAGCATTGAGAGACACTGTGATGAATATTTATGAGGAGTTGGTACCCATGCATAAAGTAGTTGTCCCCTTGCATGATATGTAGAATAAATCACGGGATAATGCAAAATATCTGAAATTCATTCATAAAACTATTACTACAATTCATGAATGGGGAATGAAGTACAAATGTGCACCACAGGAATTGGTTAGGAAAACAAGGAAAAAAACTGAGTTGGAGAAATTTGAACTCATAATTCCTCAGCAAATTAATAAACAACTCAACACTTTCATGGCCAATATCTCATCTTCTTATGCACAAATATGCAAAGGTGTGGACTCATAGGGGAAATCTCATAAGATCCATTTAGTTGGGTCATTCACAGAGGAAAAGGGTAGAAACAAAATCAAGAAGGGAGTTTTGGAATACTTGGAACAAATGAAGAAGATCGCTACCAAGGAAAACTTGGAAATTAACATACATACCATGTAGAAGTATATCGGTGGCCCTACTAAGATCAACACTATGATGTTCCTATTGAGGAAGTAAAATCAAACTAGTTCCAAAACTATCTACCCAAATGCAATGGAATCTAGAGTTCACTTTCAGCCTAACCTTCTTCCAAATTTCAAGGAGACCATCACACAATACAAATCATGGCATCACTATGTAACTAGATAACTACAAATTGAATTTTTTGAGCTAGAGTTTCCTAAAACTAAATCTTAATGTAGCTAGTTTGTCTTATTAGACCTGCATTATTAGGCTCTACCTATTTTTGTCTCATATGGGTTTTTGTCTTATTTTATTTGGAAGGAAAATGTAAATCAAAGTCCAAGAATTAAATGTGTAATATGAAAATCCATTAGTTAGGAAAAGAAAAATAATTCAAATATTCATGAGGGAATTTTAAAGGTAAAAAATGGAGATTAAGGGTCATATCGTTTGTTATAAATAAGCCCTCATAACTCAAGCAAAGAGATGGGAACCAAATTAGGTTGTAGACTATGTTTTGGAGACTTCGCTGCTATATTTTAGCATCAGAGGATTGTCATTATTTGAAGAAGCAAGTGTTGGCTTCATGTGCCACTATTGGGTCTAGTGCTACATCAGTGTACATGTATGCTTGGAACTTCCACTTTATAATGAGAATCTCTCAGAACCGAGATGATTTCATGCATATGTCGTGAATGTTGTAAGAATATTCTTTATATATTTGTGACATATGTGGTTTCATTTGCACTAATTTTAGTGAAATAATTTTTTAACCTTAGTATGCATCTTGTTGAATGCGTGTTGTTTATATTATCATGCTCATTGTTATCTTGTGAACTATTTTTCAAGTTAACTAACGATGTCATATGTCTCTTTTAAGATATGTACTATTACTTTGTTTAAGGGGTCAGCTCTTTCCCATTTGATGTGAATGAACATTTCATACATTACACTTGGTATCACACAAAGTTCATACACCTTATATCACCAAATTCATGCATGTTTCCTCTTATGTGTTTGTTGCAGGAAAGGCATATCTTTAAAACCACCACTTTTGGCAATCAAACGTATTTCCATTGGGGATTCTACTCCAAATGGTGTGGGTTCTAATTGGGACTTTACATCGGGGAGACGCCCTTCCCTATTATTGGATTCCAACACCGTCAACACAACCATAGAAGGTCCTCAAATTAATGATTTTTCTTTCTTCAACTTTTGAAAAAATTTCATAATTCAAAAGGAAGTATTTGGTTTGTTGAAGAGGACTTTTCAACTTGTGACTGATAGGAAGGAGTGAAAATGTTCAACCACTATGAATGAATCATCGAGATAATGAAAGGAAAAATGGAAGGTGGTAGGGGTCGATGGAATGTATCGATTGTAGGGACCCCTAGGTACCTTCTTGCCCACAGGTGAATAAATCCTCAACCCTACACTCTTTTTATTAATAATGTGGTATCTCGTAGAAATATAGGATATTCCTCTAGAAACATGGGATATTGAATAAAAAAAATGGAAGAGACGTGGGAATAATAAATGCAGGTTATGAATGATGAGTGAATGAATGAAAATGGTGTGGAGAAGCTTCTTGATTTATCTGAAGGTGAGTGTGATAGTAACTATAGGCCGATCTATCTATGTTGCTGTTGATTATTTTTCGTACATGCACAGTTCTCAGAATAGATAAAATAAATAATAATTTTTTGTGTTTTCATCTTTTTATTTTTTCTTTTTCATGTTTTATTTTTTTGAGGTCCGCTACCTACCTCGTGGATGTTTTTAGCCATAGTGGGTATAACCCAGGTGACTCAAGGGAGGTTTTCACTTGGTGATATTTTATTATTTATTATTTATTACTTTCCTCAGGCTCATTGGCTAATTTAGGAAAATGTTCAGTGCATGAGCCTACCCTAGGTGCCTCAAGGGAGGTTTTCACCTGGGGTTTTTTTCTCTTTTTATTGATTTGTTTTTTATTAGAGGATGAATGGATTGGGAGATTTGATGCTCTTAATCACATTCAATTTTATACTTATTTAATTAGAAAAGTTATGCCCTGAGAGGGGCTTCCTATGGAAGTTCAATCTAGAACCATTCACTAGGAGTGAGATTTGGTCTTCATTAATTGTCCCATCTAAATTGAGCCATTATCATGCTATTTTTCCACTAGATAAGGCCCCAACCATCTTGTCATGCATTTTCCTTTGAAATATTTTAACCTGTAACTATACAATAGGGTTGAGTCACATTATTTGAAGGTTATAGTCTCAGTGTGCTTATCATGCCAATATTTCCTTTGTAGTTAAACTACTTCAATGTGCATTAGAGCCTACAACATGATTCCATCAAGTGAATTTAGTTGTTGTAGTAACTTTTATTGAAATTTTATGATGTCCATGTCAATTTATTTTTTCATTCTTAGTGTATTTTACTCAAAACTCAATGGATTTTAGGTCCTTGTTTCCATAGATCAACTCAAAAGGGGTGAACCCCATAGTGGTATTATAAGTAGTATTGTAGGCCCAAGCGGCCTCAATAACCCTTTCTTACCAATATATATATATATTTTTTCTAACTACCTTAGTTAGAGTGATTTCTAGTGATCTATTAGTTACCTCCAATTTCCCATTTTCTTGAGGGTTATATGGGGTATATCTTCTATCTCTAATATGAAGTTTCCTAATGATTCCCTCTATAATATTGGATATGAATTGAGAACACTGGTCTGTCACTAGATCCCTCGAGAAACCAAATTTGTAAGAGATTTTTTTCCTTAATAATTCTGCTACTTCTTGTTTTGTTTCTTTCTTGATAGCTTTCACCTTAGCCCAGATGGTCAAACTGTCTGTGAACATAGTGATGTACTTCTTCTATCTAGATGGCTTAAGGTAAATAAGGACAATGAAGTCCATGCCCCACTTTTCAAATGGCTCGAAGGTCATTTTAGCTTGTGTGTGAATATCATCCCTCTGATTAGGTTTCCCCATCCTCAAGCACTCATCACATTATGTAGTGTATCTCTTAGCATATCAATGAAAGGTAGAACGATAGTATCTTGCCTGAAGAATCTTGTAGGCTATCCTCTTAGCAGCGAAAAGTTCCCCATAAGGTCCATCATGAAAAACTAAGAGGACATCATATAACTCATATTCCCTTACACATATTATTGGAATTTGATAGGGAACCAATATGAATATTTTTTCCCTAATTCAAGTACAAGGAACAATTTTCCTAGCAATCTTGTTGTTTTACTATGAAGACAAGTGAAGGGAAACTCAATGATAACCAGTTTTTTTTAATTATCAACAAATTATGGAGGCAGTAATGATATGAAAAATAGGTGCTCATTAGGGAGCGAGGCATCCACCATCTCTTCATTCTTTATAAGAAAGGTTAGTCTAGACAAGAAATCTACAACAACATTTTCTTTCCCTCATTATCAACAATGGTTAGATTAAATTATTGTAGTAGAATTATAAATATAATAATTTGAGGATTTACATTAGTTTTATTCCTCAATTACTTAATTTATACATGTTCAGTCTGCACAAAAACCTGATATGCAGCAATGTAGTGCCT
This sequence comes from Pinus albicaulis, assembly GCA_034641835.2. Taxonomy (NCBI): domain Eukaryota; kingdom Viridiplantae; phylum Streptophyta; class Pinopsida; order Pinales; family Pinaceae; genus Pinus; species Pinus albicaulis. Next base: position 793,274,790 of record CM076577.1, on the reverse strand, counting down.
GAATGTATTCAAATAATGCACAACATATACAAAATTTCTTTCAGTAATTGTGTAATTAAGCTCAACCTTGGAAAACGTCTTGCTAATGAAATATATGGCATAAGGAAATTTACCTTCAATATGTCAAAACATTGCCCCCATCAGTTTTTTTATGCATATATGTGGATATGGAAAGGGAAAGCCTAACTTGAGCCCCTACGGTCTAGTGCACTTATCAATTTATCTTTGATTTCTTCAAATGCATTTTTACATAGGTCTATCCAATAGAATTCTAAATATTTTTTTAGTAGAAAAAACAAAGGTGAAGTAATATTGTTGAAATCCTTAATGAATATTCTATAGTACCTAAAAAGTTCTAAAATCCTCCTAACATATTTATATTTTTTAGGAATAAAAACATTTCAAATGATGGCCATTTTTTTGGCATAAACCTAGATTCCTTCTTTAGAGAGGAAGTTCCATAAAAAAATTCTTCATTCATTAAAAGTTGGAACTTTAAGGGCTCAAGGAGAGATTCATTTATGTGCATATTTGTAAAACCTTTCATAGCTTTGAGATAACTTATTGGAAAGCATCTCCATAAGGTGTGAAAGCATCCAAGTAAATCTCTACTAAGTCATGTACAAGGTCATAAAAAATAATCAATATCACCCTCTAAAAAGTGGTATGAGAATTACACCAGTCGAATAGGACCCTATAGGCGAAGGTCCCTAATTGGAAGGTTCAAGTAGTGTTAGCCTAGTATTCAATACTAATTTGGATCTAATTATACCCATTAAACCCATCCATAAATGAAAATAAATTCTTCCCTACAAGAACATCCAAAACTTGGTCAATAAAAGGCAGGGTAAAGTGATATTCCTTGGTGGCTTTACTATTTTATTTGTAATCATTATAGACTCTCCATTTTCCACTCTTCTTAGGGAAAATTGATAAAGGGGACACCCACTCACTGTCTGAAATTAGATATCTAAAACCTGCATCTAATAATTTATGCAATTCCTCTTTTACAATGTATTTTATTGCAAGGTTCATTCTTCTCTAAGTTTGGTGAATAGGTTTATGGTATTCCTTAATGTTTATATGATGATTACATACAGAGCAGTTAAATTCCTTCATCTCCATGAAATACCATGTAAATGCATCAATATTCTGCGTCAAGATAGTGAGCAATTTTTCTTCTTGATTAGCTGAAAGAAAGGGATTAATTTTAGAGTTTTAAGGGGGTTGATTTCTATGATTTTACATTACTTTGGTTAGCACAAGTAGTGATTAAATATTCCCATGAGCTTTCCTCAAATTAGGTAGGATTTCCTAAATATTTTTCTTATATACCATCCATATTGATGGCAGCGGGATGTTTATTTTGCATAAATTTGTTAATCATATTTACCTCATCTAAGTTTTTGGTACCAATAATGGTTTATAATTTAAACATGGGTTAATGTTATGACCGATAAATTTATTATTTTTCTTCCTATTTTACCCACATAGTAAAATTATACTCAATCAGGGGTTGATCGGGTAGATATAGCATAACTTATTTTCTTAACTAACCATTTCTGATTGTCATATTTCTAGCCCTACAATTGATGTAGACATAAAAAATGGACAAGCAAGTTCTTCCTAGGATAAGAGGATAGCCATAAAACTTGGTTTTTGATTGAAGAACAAGAAAAATAGTAGGGTGCTTCTAGTAATCAATGGAAACCATGTCATCCTTGATGATTCCCTCTATTTCCACCGTCGATCTGTTGGAAAGTTGTGACACTGTGGTGGTTTTCATTAGGGATCCTTATAGATTAATATTGAGCATTGTCTCCTTGGTCATGACATTGATCAAAACCCCTAACTTAATGATGTTTTCTGGTGATTACAATTTTTTTAATGTGCACATCTACTATTGGGATTCTAGGATCCAAATACTTTGGGATGATGACTTTCCCAGGTATCAGATCAGCTAGTTTCCATATGACAGTGATAATAGGGTCATATTTTCTTCTCCATCCTAACATATTAGAACATTCCTCTTTAATGAATCTATTGTATATAGGGATATATTTGATGGATTAAAATAGGGTAAGCTTGATACACATATTTTTTATCTCTTCCAAAAGTTTATCTTATTCTACGGTGTGTGTTTTACGATGGATCAACCTTTTAGGATAGGGAGGTTCTTTGGCATGAGTGAAATATTCCTTCTCTTATTCAATATTTTCTATTAGATAAGGTGGGTGAGCATTAGGAAGAAAATTCCCACACCCAAGTTTCAATCATTGGATTTCTACAACATAGGTAGGATAAGATGTCTGTCCATTATAAATTGGTTGGGCCTCCTTATTGTTGGGGTTGGATTTTGGTTGAGTAAGAATTTATGGTTGTGTTAGAGGATTTTTTTTGGGGAAATTTATGGTTGAAAATAATGATTCGTTAGGGAAGTTGGTTGGGTATTCTGAGGCCTCCACCCTAATGGTGTATTACCCCATTGATTAGGTCAGTACTTGTGTGGATGAAAAGGAGAAATGCTAGGATGGGGAGGATAGGACCATCAAGTAGGCATAAACTGAGGTGAGGTGTTAGGTTGATAACAAGGTTGAAATGGTTCATTATAAATTGTATTGAAAGAGGAAGGATAGTTCTTACATTTTTATATGGTCTGGAGCCATGTGGCCTTTTCTGGTTGAAAAAACATAGCTACTCCATGCCACCTCCTACCGCTCGGTACATCATTTCAAACCTAGAGAATATGGAAATTTGTTAATTGCATGTTTCGCTTCACACAAAGAACATATTTATATAAGATTTAATGGGTACTCATTTATAGCATGCCTCTTAGTGCATATAGGGAAGAATATGGCTAATGAGATTTCTGCTTCATCTAGTTTTTTCTTAATATGTAGTGTGTCCATTTTTAAGGAAAAAGTGTGTAAGATATCACTTTTAAATTTTTCCAACATACCTCCTATTTCATTCTTAATGGTTGAAGTGCAGGATGAAGGACTTACCAAACCCTCGCCAGATCAAGCTATTTTTCTAACATATATAGAATAGTTTTTGAACATTATTTTGATGTCTTCACAGTTGACCTAATAAACATCTCCATCAACCAACATATTGATAATTTTTGTTAATTATTTTCTGACCCACTGGACCAAGACTAGCTTCACTGAACCTTAATTAAGAGTGTAGATATGTTCCCCCTTGTAACCCAGTTGAAATCTCTCCTCATAGTCTTCTAGTGATTTATATGGCCATTGGGTCATTCTAAAGATTGCATCCATTGTATATTTTTCTCTACAATAATTCTTGTATTCAGTGTTGAAGGCTTGTTTAATATGTTCCCATGTAGAGATGTTTCCTCCTTATAAGGACAAGAAAAAACAGAAGGTTGCATCCTTGAGGGTAGAAGGAAATGATTTGATCATTTACTCATTTAATGTATAATAATATGTCCTCCAGACTACAAAAAATTCAAACATGAAGGTGTCAGGTTCCTTAAAACTCCATTCCAAGAAATGTGGAAGAGAAGTGGGGTTGATATTTCTCATTTTAGCTTCCCATTTACCTCCCTAATAGGAAACACTTCGGGTTGCCTATTTATATCCATGATATTATTGGATGATGCAGTTTATCCTCCTATAAGATCCTCAAAAATCCCTATTTTATTACCTAAAAATGCCTATATATATCTTGTAGATAGAGTGGGAGTCTCATAGTTAGAAAGTGAAGAATAGTTGTTGGTAGGAGTGGGGGTTTTAGGCAAAAATTTTACTGTATTATCCATAACTATATAAGGCATGAAATAAATGATTTATTTTATGTTTTTACATAGAAATGTTGGTGCACATTTTCATGTAATTTTTAGGAAATGAAAATGAATAAGCTTAGAGAAGAAAAAAGTACCCACTTTGACACCTTCCCAAATAATGACACCAAAAAGTGATGGCTCTCAGTATTACAACAAGAATTTTAAAAATCTTGAGGGTTTCAACATTAATTATCAACTCGGGGCACATAAAAACTTAAAAGGTGTCATCACTATGTGTGCTTCATGCAATCCATTATTCTTTGGTTGATGTGATGCAACTGAAGAGAAACTAATATGTACAAAGACCACTTCTTCTTTCTAGGCTATAGGAAATGTTATAAAAAAAACATGTAAAACCAAATAGATATACTCTAATTTGCAGGAAAGTATAAACAAAAAAAATAACCCTATTCTATTTGTTGAAATTAAATGACAAAAGGTAACCCTACACTATTAGTATAAAAGTAAATGACAAAAAATAATCCTCCTCTACTTTGAAGGAAAGTAAATTCATTGGCCTCCCAAGTAGGTATAATTTAAGGTCCATACAACCATCCATATGCATATTTAACCTTTCCTTTTGCACTTTATAATGTATTTTTCAACTTTCCTTGGATGCGGGTGACAACAGGAGTATGAATGACAATAATCTCTCCCACGCCCATGAGGACGAAGATCTGTAGTGCAGGTCCCCACCCTATGTGGATCCTTAAACTGGTAACCATATGCACTAGACGAATGAGATAATGCATTATGAAGATACGCTTGGACAGCGTCACCCCCTCTAGGGTACCTCTCTACAGCAATCATCCTAAATGATTACCTGGACTGATATGCCGATTGGAAATAATTCCTCACTCAAGCCCGCTCACGAAAACGGTTATGGAATGCAGCTGCGTGTGAGGCTCAATCATGACCTACCCCTTCACATGTGTCATAGACCTTTTAAAAGGAAGGCCCCTCAGCACAAAGAGACACAGAGTCATCTCCTTCAGTATTTTTATTGATTCTGCTCTGGCCCTCCCACGCCACTAGCCTGCTTCATAGCCCTCTTCCTAGCGTTGCGCTGTGTAGAAATCTCTGGGTTGTGTTTTATCGAGTCTGTGTTCCCACCTCTCCCAACAGTCTCAACAATATGTGCACACCCATTACCTTTCATCCCCTGATGTGCTTTCCCACTCATTGTTACCCCTATCTACTTGCTTCTCCCTTGCTTCATTCCTCTTTGCCTACTGAGCATACCTCCATATCTATCACTCCTCTGCTTCATCAGACCATGGATCCTAGGTTGCACGAAAGAACCATCCGTGGAGGGTAGAGAGGGGTGCTCCCTGGTCGTTATGACCATGGGACGAACAATAATATGGAGTTCGTTGAATGCCCCTCCTCTGACACTTACACTAGACAGAGCCCCGAACCGGATCAGGAGGAGGAGGCCCACATGAAAGCTTCGCAAAGAGGTAGATGTGTACCTCAGAATTCTACCTTTGTGCATCAGGCGCACCTCCCTCCTCATAAGACCGACACCCTTATAGCTCAGGAATATGAGGGTGATGATACAAATGCATGGATTATGGATTCTGAAGGTACTTGGACGCACTTCCCTAATGCAGAAGATCTAGAGGCTCCCATCCTCTGTGCACCGGTTCCAAAACCTACGCATCCACCCACTGATTCAGAGGAAGCGGCTGCGTAGGCGTACGCCTACCCCATACTAGAGGAAGAGCTAGACAGTAATGATGAAGGTGATGACTAAGGACTACAAAGAAGCTTATTTCTTCCTTGTTTTTTGCCATGCCTGCTATTACCATGGAATTATAATCCAGACTTATGTCTCAGCATGTTCTGTAATTTCTGGATATACCAGTGCTGCAACGCATTTTGTAATTTCCTACTTCAAGTATTTTCCGGGTTGGTTTCCTCCACGGAGGAAACCCCAAAACTGTGCAACTAAGGCTTGGATTGGTTAAGCGCTTCTTACCAACCGAGCCTGTAGCATATGTACTATTTCTCTTTTCGAATTAATATAGATTAGCCTAATTTACCAAAAAAAAAATGTATTTTTGAACTTTAATATGTTCTTAGGAGGGTTAGGAGATAATTTGTATTTCTTGTGTGCCTAATGATTTAAATGTGTAGGATATCGAGGATATTCTATGTATATCACATAGGATTCCAATGAGAGAATATTATGGGGATTGTACCATGAGAAAGGTTAACCACAACTCGACTAGCTCAAGGACATTTGCCACCTCCAAGTAGCTGCAAGGACACCAAGGAAAAAAATCCAAATTTTTAGGGATTTTGGAGGGAAGTGAACCCTCTTCAAGGAGACTACCCCTCAAGCACTTTTAGTATAAATAAGGGCCCCCAGTAAACCATTAGGGATTCCAAACTCTAGAGGAATTTTTGTAGCAGCTACAACCGCCCTCCAAAATATTTCCTTTGCTTAGATTTTGGAGCCTAACCTTTTACTCAAAGGACCTTATCTTGCACTGTTATCAAGTATTCATGTGTTGATTGAGACTTTTAATTTTCATATGTGCTTGTGTTCATTTATTTTCATGCTTAGCTAATCTTTCTAAGTCACAATCTAACCTCCTAACTTGGTTTTGCAACAGTTTTGGGGTTGCCTCCAAAAACTGTGCAATCCATGAGGGTAAGCCAAACCTTGATGATTGGAATTATTAAATTTAGACTAGAAGTCACACTTGAGATCATAAAATTCACAATCATGGAATTCATCCCAACACTGAGCATAGAGAATGTGAAATCCCTCACTGAGCTCAGAAACTACGCAGTGCAATAAGTCAAAAATTTTCCCAGTTCCCCAGAATTGCGCAATCTTTCCCAGTAGTGTGCATGGAAAATTTTCCGGAAAAAGAAAAAGGGAAAAAAATAAAATAAAAAAGCATCCCTAAAAAATGGGGATCTATTTTTAGTATCATGAAGGAGTCATATTCACTATTTTTATTAAAAACTGCTAGGTGCCATTTTTTCCTTGATTTTAGGCATGTGCGTCATAAACCCTAATTTTCTAAAATATATTTAATTGATGCCCCTAGAGATAATTTTCACATTATATCTTGGAGCTATAGCATTCCCAATGAGATCAAGGAAACCTTGGTGTGGTTGAAGTCTCTTTTCTGGGCAAGATTCACTTTTATCGCCTTTTGTCACTTTTTTTCCATTTTGATTGTGTGAGTATTATTTTTCTTATTTCTCTTCATGCATGTTGTTTTAACATTTTTAGCTTGTAGAATTTTTCTTTCAAGTTGTTCTTTTCCTTTCACAAGTGTCGCATCGGTTTCTTTTCTTTTGCACCAATGGTCATCGTTGTGGCAACTCTCCTCACCAATTTGGTTTTCTTCCCATTTATTCAATTTATGCACTTGATCTACATTGATTCATTCATACTTAATCATATTTTCATTCAACCTCACACAATCACTTAGATATCCTCGTTTTTCACACTTCCATTGGGTATATAATAATTTCCTTAGGTGGTGTTTAATTTTCCCACTTGGCCACTGCGTAATCCTATGGCTCAAGCTGAGATATTTTCCTTTGGAATTGCATAGTGTAGAGTACAGGTTCTCCCAAATACACATTGTGTAGTTCTAGGGCTCAACCTACTTCCTTGGCCACTGAGACTGCACAATGTAAAGTCTCTCCCAGTCCACTGCCTAGGCTTAACTACACATTGCGCAGTCTCAAGCCGCAAGCCTCATCCTTGGTTGTTGATACTTCCCTGTGTGAAGTTCCCATAGTAAGAGAGTCCCTTTTTCTATTGAGAATTACACAATGCTTCTCTTTAATTTCCTGATTTACTGCCTGATCATGCGTTGAAAGTACATTTGGTAAAGACTGATGTTTGATTGTCATGAATGTATTTTATGTCCCACAATTACCATAGTTGTTGAGCACTTCTCTCCAACAATCATTGTTACAGTGGCACCAAGGAGATTTTCTTCAAAAGAGACCATTGAAAGAAGTACTTGGGAAGTAGTTGAGAAAATGCTAGTTAACTTGAAATTATATGCAGAAACTAAAACGCTTATAGAAAAGGATTCAACACTAACATGGCAGATGGTTAAATATGTGTTTTCAAAGGACTTTGAGGAAGATCTAGAAGAACGACAGGTATATATCAGTATTCAACGGTCAGGGTTATACACTATTGCATGCAAGTATCAAGCCTTGATGTGTGCATATGGCATTAGCTAGATTGTTTCACACATTGATGAGAAGACTATGACATTGAATAGTGCCACCGGATAGACGCTTGCTAACTTTCTAGAAGAATATTTTCAATGCATGTATCATATTCCTAAGCCAGTAAATCTCATGGACTCATACTTCTGTGCCACCTAGAGCTATGTGAGAAAAAGAGATATTGTCAAAGGTTGGGTGAAGGAGCCATCAATTTTTTGATACAAACCCACCCATCATATAAGAAAAAGTCACTCAGAAAGGCCTATTAACTCTTGTTTATCTTGGATTGGAGAATATACAATAAATAAAGAGTAGAGACATTTCTTGAAGTGTGAGAAATCTTATTGAGCCAGGTGGTGAATGAGGGGAATTTGTTCAACTGGTTAGATTTTTTGTAGCATCAGTTGAAATCCCATGTAGCACAAGCCTAAGATCCTCCTAAGGGAAATAAATTAAGGTTTTATATGTCAACATACTTACTTGATGAAATATTTTCATAGAATTAGTTTCATGGCATGAAATATAAATGGACACCATGATAAATTGTTGTGCATATCTATTGTAATTTTCTTTCAGATTGGAACCATAAAGGAGTCATGGAACAACTAACAAGTCACTTCATCTTTCTGTTATACAAGATTATCTTTAAGGAGGACCCACCTTGCATGTCATGAGGAGAAATGGAGGAAATATCAAAGATCACATATTGGTTTTCCTTACTAGATGGCACACTTATTAGAGTGTTCGACAGATAGAAGTTGCCACATATTTTACGAAGGTATTCCATCGACAATATTATCATGCAGGAAGTGTCATATCATATCACCACAAGGTTTTCATTAACACTACACATGAACAATAAAGCACCATGGCCCACTATTCCTCTGCAGACATGATTATATGACAATAAGATCTCAAAGTTGCATATACCGAAGAAAAATCCATATGAAAGTTTGAATTAGGTACAAAATACTTCAATATGTATGATTCGAGGGGAATTTGCATGGACCACTGCGTGAGAATATATTACAATTGGGTTAGCGAGGAATTTCATTGTCTGGAGGAGGATCCATGGAAGAATTTATACAATTCCTCTATAACCTACGAGTTGGTCAATATAGTTTGGACTTCACAGGGCACTCCGCAGATGACAAAAACTATAGAAGAAAAAACATCCCGATACAAGATAAGGGAAAGAGAAAGGTTGGTCACAGTGAAAATGAAGAACAAAGTTGGAAGATGAAATCAGATCCAATCCTCATGAAAGTAGCTTTGCAAGTAGAATAAAAGAGGAAGTAGAGGCAACAGAGAGCAGAGCGAAGGAAGAGAGAAAAGAAGAGCTTGCAGGAAATAGAATTGAGAGCACAAAAATAAAAACAAGAATTGAGGGAAGAATGAGATCAAAGGAGGAGAGAACACGAGCTTAAGGAGAAGCACGAAGAAGAATAAAGGAAAGGTACAATGGTAGGAGAAACAACTTCGATTCAAGTTGAAGAGAAAGAAAAGAACAAACCAACAACAGAAGGAGAGAATGAGCAGATGCAGGATTAGGAGATTGCTCAGCAGATTGAAGACTTGATTGAAGTTACAGACAGGGAGTTGAAACCGTAGCCGCTGGATGAAGATGTTGACCTGATGCTCAGTGCACCATAGGTCAACTTTTAGTATCCACCACCTCGAGCTGCAGAGTTAGTCTCAAGCAAGGAAGGGGAGATAGTTCTTCTTTATTATTATCTGGTAATGGATGTGTACAATATTTCATATACTGAACTTCAGAATAGTATTTTACAAGTGTGAAGAAATAATGTTTTGGATGATCATGTGTCACTTACACTCATTAGAGAGAAGGTGATAGTGACAGGCAACATCATGAATCCAAATTCCATTTTCGAACCCAGCTTGGCCTTCGTGTCTGAATCAAGATCAAACACTCAGTATTTTATGACCGGGAATAGAAATTGGTACAAAATTTAAAGGTTCCCCAACAAGAGATAGAAAATATTTGTGCCGCAATGCAGACTGCAGCTTCCGCACAGGTCTACTTGGAGGGAATTATAGAAGTGATATTTGGTGAAGTATCATCACTTGGAGAAACCATGTGGGACCTATATGAGGAGCTCATGACTATACATAAGGAATTTTTCATTACCATCGTGAAAGAATGGACAATGTGAAACAAGGGGGCGATGCTTACCCTGGTGAAGAAAATGAAGCCACAGGAAGAGCTGGAGAAAGAAAGACTTTGAATGTTGATCCAAAGAAACAAGCAACTCTCCTCTTTAATTGGAAGTATTCAAGACTCATATGTATAGATATATAAAAATTTTGATTTCATGATGAGAACCAACAAGTTAGGTATGATATCAAAGAGTATTTTTAAGAGCTTAAACAGTTTTCCACTAAGGACAACTTGGAGCTGAACAGTCAGGACACGAAAAACTACATCGGTGGTCTGGTCCAGATCAAAAAAATATTGCGCTTGCTTAAGAAAGAATATGATATTGGTTCCAAATTATTTTACCTGGATTCTATGGAGGCTAGATTCTACTTCCATCCAGACACCATAACAGAGTTTGGGGATGTCATCACATAGTACCGAGATTGGCATCAATATGTGACCGAGAAGAATCAACTAGAATTTTTTGAGCTAGAGTGTACCCAAACTCAAGAATCATAGTGTTTTGTCTTGTTAGGATGTCAAGTTGTCTTTATGCTAGTTTTTATCATCTGGGTATGAGTGAAAAACGTAATATTTGTTATAATTATTTGTGAAAGTGAAATTCCAAGTGTCCATAGTGGAATGTGAAGATTTATAACGTAATGTAATGATTCATTTTTGTAAAAAATTTGCAGAGTCGCGAGGGGAGGCCATGAGTCACAAAGGGGCATGTGAAGAGTCACCCCACTTTATTATCAATATATCTTCATAATTCATGTACAAGGCTTTTTGGGAGCTAATATTTGGGCTAGACTTAGGCTTAGGAAGACATTAGGAGTTTTTTGAGAGCCTTGGATTCTCCATAACATATAGGGAGTATACTTCTTTGGAGGAGCAGGTGTTGTTGACTTCATATTCCACTATTGGAGAAATTGGTTCATCAATGGTGTATGTATGATTGAATCTATCACTTTTAATAAATCCCATAACCGACACACTTTCATGCATACGTTGTGGATATAGTAGTAATATTCTTCTTGTATTTTCAATATATGTCATTTAACTTACGCATATGCTTATGAACTATTTCGTTTTCATTTGTATGAATCTTGTTGGATGCGTGTTGATGCATTAATTCGTCACCTTAGTTACTTGTGGACTATTTGGCATGTTAGTTAATGTGATGTCATTATGCTCATGTTTTCCTTCTAATATACGTAGTATTACAGGCCTCTGAGGGGTGCACTTCCTTTCCCTTTCATGTGTTGGAACCTTCATGCATCACACTTGAATTTTCGTAGGGTCAGACACTTGTTTTCACCAAAGATGCCATGCGCCGCTCTATTTATATTTTCAACGAAGTCATATCATTAACACCCCACTTTTTGGACTCCTACTCAAAACGGTGTGAGGTCTAGTTGCGACTTAATATTGGGGAGATCCCCTAAATTTTTTCGATTCCATCATTGTCAACAGGAACATAGTCAACATTACATAAAGGCTTGTTTCCTTTTATTTTAGTATATTTGATGAATGAGAAAATTTGTGGATTGACGAAAATAACTCTTTTGTTTCCAATCTAGTTTTCTTCTGAGGGAATTTGGTATTGTAAGTTTAGGGCTTAACATAGGTTTTGAATCCCTCTTCTTGCACATTTATTTTCCATGCATTTAGCTTAGTTTAGTTTTTTTTTTAAATCTCATCTTTGAAAATTTGTTGTCTTTGCAGGGTTTATGAATGAGCCTCCTTCTGATTTTTTTTGTGCATCTTCCTTTAATTAACAAAAAAATATTTTCTTTCATGTAGTAGTAGTCTTTATTTAAAATTCAACTCATCCTTTCAATTGTTGTTTTATTTCCTTGAATTAGTAATTTATAAGTCATTTATGCATTATGCTTTTGCCGACTGACCATGAATTTTTATTTAAGTTAAGTAGTTTTAATTTATAGGCATAAATATTTTTTTTTGGATGCATCTATTATATTTACATACTCATATTTTAACCCACTATTATATATTTCTGCACTCTACTAGTAAGTTAGTTTTTTCCTAGATCACCTATAAGAAACCCCTAGATTTGCATATACCTCACTTGAACTAGTTCTTTGGGTGTACGTAAGCTTGGAAAGGATCCTTATACCATTATAAAACCATCCTCCACCTTCTCCACCCCTCAAAAGAAATTTTAACCTCATAAAGTTTCTCTCAAATGCTTCTTATAAAAAAAACATGACGATGTGAAGAAATATACAAATTTCCTTAAAACATCTCTCAATTTTCACAAAAATATTGTACATCATTCCTAATGATTTTACAACATTCATTAGACTCTAGTGATGGATTTTAAAGGTCCATATACCCCTTAGGAACTTTACCTTAGTATTTTTAGTTTTATTTTTGAAATTATTATTTTGTTCTTTTGTGTCTTCTTCAACTACAAGTTGATTCATCATGCACCATAGGGTAGATTTGATTTTCCTCCAAAATTGTTGGAGTGATTTTATTTTTTTATTGTAGTAGAGTAGGTTTATTTTAGTAATTTAATTTCCCCCAATAGAATATATTTAATTTCTGCAAAACAAATTAGGGTTACTTCTTTTCATTTATCATTATGAAATTAGATTAGGGTTTACATTATGTCATCTACATTTTTTCAATAAGATGGGATTTATTGTATGTTGCATTTCCTGAAACTTAGAATAAATCCATTTACTATTCATTATTTATCTGAGAATTTCCTGTAGCCTTAGAAAAAGTGGTTTCTATGCATTTTATATTCTCTTCAGTTTCATCACATCACCCAAAGAAAAATATATTACCTACTACGCATATATTTCCAATAGCTATTAAGTTTATATGAACCTCAGGCTGATAATTAATGTTTATAACCTCAAGAGTTTCAAAATTGTTTTTATAGTAATGAGGGCCATCAATTTTTTTCTTCGTTGTCGAGGAGGTGTAAAAGAAGGTATCACTTTCTTCTTTAAGTTGATTCATTTCCATTTCGCTTCCTAAAAAAACAAAAAAAACCAAATTTGCATCAATATTTTTATTGAAAAAAAAAATACTAAAAAAATTCATTTATATCATGCCTCATAGAGTTAGAGATAATTTAGGAAAATTCATATCTAAAATTCCCACTATTATAGATATCCATCCTTCACTAGTTGATTGTGGGCCTCCTACTTTGTTTACAAAGGATATAGAGGCCATCTCAAGTGAGAAACCAAATATTTTTTTAGTAGCCTAGAGGAGGAGAATAACCTCCATCACTTACCAAGAATATGGATGGAAATGAATATCCTAAATGGTTTCCTATCATCGAGATAAATGGGGAAGCTAAAATGAAAAATATTAGCTCGACTACTCTTCCGTATTTCCATGGAATTGATTCTGAGGACCCTGACACCTTCATATTTGAATTTTATGTAGTCTAGAGGACATATAATTATACATATGACGAGAATAAGCTCAAATTGTTTCCTTATACCCTCAAGAATGCATCCTTTAACTTGATCATGAGTTTAAAAGTAGAAAACATCACTACATGGAGCTAGATGAAACACAAATTCAACACCAAATATAGTGAATATGGAATATGAAGAGATACATAGGAGGAAATATTTATAATGATCCAAGGGCCAGATGAATCACTAGAATATTATGAGTAGATATTTTAGTTGATAAATAGGATGTCACATGAATGCACTCTTGATTGAGATTCATTGAAACTAGTCTTTCTCTTGGGGGTCAGAGAAGAACTAATGGAGACTCTCAATATGCTGACCAATGGTGATATTTATCAACTCAATTATGAATAAATCAAAATAATGTTCAAGAAAAATTCGAGAGCTACCAGAAATAGAGGTAGATTGAGTTAGAGTTTAGTTTTTCCTTTGTCCTTTACTTTAGTCATTGAGAATGAAATACGACATAAGTGGAGGATAGAACAAGTGAAATCTTACATACTTTTTCCTTGAAAATGAACACATTGTAGATTAAGAAAAAACAAGAGGAGGTAGAAAGTACATTGGCCATATTTTTCCCTAGATGCACTAAGAGACACCCTAAAAAGGAGTGCCCATTAAATGTTATATAAATGCTCTCTGTGCGTGAAGAGAATGATCCAATTAACAAGTGTTGATCTCTGCCAAGTTATAAAGAAGTGTATCAAGGAGTAGGAGTCATGGAGCAACTCTGCTTTGTTAAATCGAAAATGCCACAAGGCCCTAAACCATATAAACAAGGTATAAACTATCCTTCCTATTTCAATACAAGTTATAATGCACAATTTCAATATTTCTATCCACCTAACAACTCACCTTGGTCTGTGCCTACTTCGTGGTCCTATCCTCTTCCTCAACCTATCATTTCTCCTTTTCATCCATACCAACACCAACTTCCTAAATGGGAAAATCCATCATGAGGATGGAGGTCATGGGAAACCCAACCACCTTCCATAATTCATTCTCCTCATCAACCACAACTATGAAAAGAATTCCACTGAAACAACCACAAATTTGTAGTCAACCAAATTCAAAAAAAAATAATAAGGAAAAAAAAAAAAAAAATATATATATATATATATATATATATATATATATATATATATATATATATATATATATATATATATATATATAGATATATAATGGAGAGACATCTTATCCTACCTATGCTATAGAAATACAAGAAATAAACATAAATTTTGGTAAGTTACTTCCTAATTCTCACCACCTTCTCCAGCAAAAAATATTGAATAAGAGAAGGAAGAAAACAATTTTTGTAGATTTTAGATTTCTGTGGTGTGAGTTTATAGTTTCTAGATTCGGAATCTCCACAGTAAGAAAACACTCCTGAATCAAAAAATCCTGAATAAAAAAAAAACCTCCCTATCCTGAAAGGTTTATCCATTCTAAAACACACATCATAGGAGAAGATTTTTGGAGAACTAATTTTTTGTTAAAATTACCCTCCAAACTATCAAGGATGTTCATATATACAACAAATTCATCAAAGAGGAATTTCTTAAGATGCCAAGAAAGATAAGGAAGGATGCCCCTACTATCAATGTCATTGGGTAGTTGGTTGATCTCATGCTTAAAAAGATCACCATCCCAAAGTATATGCATCTTGAAAAACCAGTAGTAGATGTGCACATTAACAACATTGTAGTCCCCAAAACCCTTATATACCTAGGGGATACAATTGAAGCCATGACCAAGGAAACTATGATCAATCTTAATCTGCAATTTGAGTTAAGGAAAACCACCATGATGTTGCAACATGTTGACATAGCACCAGAGGTAATCATTTAGGATTTAATGGTTTCCATTGATACCTAGTAGTACCCTACTGTTTTCCTTGTTATCCAGCCCAAAAATAAGTTCAATGGCTATACCGTTATCCCAGGAATTCCCTAGTTAGCTACTACTAATGCCTACATTAGTAAGAGCTAGAAACATGCCAACTAAAAATGTGTAGCTAAGAAAATAACATGTACTATATCCCCTTACTCAACCCCTTGTTGAGCAATATTTTCTTGTGTGGGTAGAAGAGGAAGAAGAAGAAGAACTCTATGAATCATCACCCTACTCCATTTGCACATTATAAGCCACTAGTGGTAGTAGGTAATTATATGAGGACAATTTTATTAACATATTTCTAAAAAATAAGTATCGTGTTACCATGAATATTTACAGTATAAAAGAAGAATATTTTGGACATCCTTAATGCTTTAAAGATAGATCATAGGAATATTTGATAACTACTAGATCTACTAAAAGTAATGTGAAAATCATAGAAATAAACCCCTCTAAAACTTTTAAAATCAATCATTTTCTTTCAATTGATTGGGAAGAACAATTGCTCACTATTAAAGGCATAATGTTGATTCTTTTGAATGGTGTTATCACTCGGTAAAGTTTTTTACCGATCTGGATTTTAAATGATATAATTGTCATTTGGTTTAAGTTGTGAAACTGGTTTCATTTTTCCAATTTTCGCTAAATTCACCAATTTCGATTGGTTTTGGTGCCTTTCCCATTTCATCAAAATTGATAAAAAAATATTAGCCCTTAGTGCTAATCTCAAAACCTGGCACCAACAAAACATGAAATGAGGGGTTTTATCAACAATATTATTGAATTTTTTTATAAAAAAAAGTGAGCCTTCAAGGCTAATTTCCAACAGCGGGGTTATTATACATTCTAACAATAGAATAGCCTGAAGGCTAATATTTGAAGGCTAACCACAGGACCAAGAGCCAAGTCACAAGTCACGTTGGGTGCATGTGGTTAATTCTCAGTCTACATCAAACTGCTCGATCAATTAGTCCACCAAATCGACGACCAACAACCTTTTTCGCACCCCCTATCCATCCGAACTTTACTAGCGTGAGTATGAAAAGTGGTTTCCTCCCCGCTGGTTCCACGTTGATGTGTCAGCCCCTCATCGTTTCGCACCCCCCCCACCCCCACTCGCAAACCTCTTACCACTCCTACCCCCCCCCCGGAAATCCGCCAAACTAACAAATTTTACCACTCTCCTTCTCACGCGCTCCCCTCCACTCTCATCTGGACGCGTGACCAAAACTGTTAGTTTATTAAATGACTTCACGGGGTAACTGTTCAAACTTCTGACAGACTCACGCCCACCACTAGTCCTCCCATCATGCATAGAGCACCATCACCATTAGTATCAACACATTTTAGAAAGCATGAGGAAGGTATTTCAATTAGAGACAACTATTACAGATAGACTTCTAAGCCAAGTAGAAGATTCTACTTCAACCTATTCGAAGACTTTCAATATTCTTCAACTTTCTCCAGATTATATCCTCAATCCTGAAGCACATTCTAGCAACAAATTTAACAGTCAAAATCTTAACATTTACAGAGCTCACAACACAAAAATTTAGAGTGGTTGTAGGAAATTTGGGTGACAATTTAATGATTTCAAAAATATTTGAAGTATGATGTGGAAATATTTGAGGTTAGAGACAACTTAAGAAGTTCATTCATCCAAAAGAAACCTCCAGGAATTTAATGGTCAATTAGAGAGAATCCATGACACTTGGTAACATATGGCAGAGTATCCAAATCAAGCACCACATCAGCTCCAACATTCCAAATTTCGAGGATAAACTTCAAAAACCTGTGTTCATGTACATATCTAGCCACTATGTTTAAATCCAAGATGTTATTGTAGTGATCTTAGGTAGGATGCTTATTGAGGGAGCCCAATCTGGTTGAAAGGGCTAGCTTTCAGCCTAAATATTGGTCTGAAATGGTTACCTTGAGAGATAATTTGACACAACCCAAAGTAAATTTCTAAGTGATAACCCAGGGAAAAGGGTTTGTGAGGACGAAGTCTCTGAAAACACATGCATAGAGATATCAATTATTGAAAAATTACATGACATAGAGTATCAATAAATCTATAGTTCAAATCATGATATTTCTCAAATAAAGACACAAGAGAGTGATGAAAATGATAGAACACAAGCTCAGTCAAGCATGTTTTCTTTTCAAGAGACTGTTCAAGAAACTAGTTAGTCAATTTATGGTGATCTTGGAATTGAAAACATAAAACAAGGGACAACAATTAGAAATGAAGCTTATCTCCCTAGTTTGGTCCATCAAGAAAAAACAAATTTTCATGTGTTTCATGATCCTTTGGTTAACTTGTTGTAGGCATCAAGGAATATGGAATCTATTTTTTTATAATTTTAGATTATGGATTCAATTTTTATTCTAATTTTCCACTAGATGATATATTTCTACTTTTACTCAAGCACAGTCGAGGAGCCGAGGTGTTAGATCAGCTCTTTGACTGGATTTATTGGTAGGTTCATATTACTTGAATCAGGAATTTAGTTTGTACCTGTTACAGTAGGTTTCCATGTACAAACATAAGCTCATAGGAATGAGAAATTTTTGATTTTCAGTTCTCAGTTTCATTATCAGTTTATAGAGTTGTTGTTTTCAGTTTGGAATTTCGACTTTAGTTAGAGAGAAGGTTATAGGTCAGCATTGCATGGTTGAAGGAAAGTGTGTCAAAGCTTTGGGAGAAGTCCAAATGGTCAGACACTGGAACTATGAATCTCGGGTTCTTTGTTGCCCTACAGGGTACTAATAATCCCCAGTTGGAGCCACTATTATCGCTTAATAAAATTATTTACCAATTTGTCTTTTATATGATACAAATGTCATTTTGTTTAAGTTGTGAAATTGGTTTCACTTTTCCAATTTTGGCTAAATTCGCCAATTTGGATTGGTTTTTGTGCCTTTACCTTTTCATAAAAATTTATACAAATATATTAGCCCTTAGGTCTAATCTCCATACCTAGCACCAACAAAAAATAACCAAAAAAAGATGAAATGAGGGGTTTTTTCAACACTCTTATTGTAAAATTTTATTAAAAAAAAGTGAGCCCTCGGGGCTAATTTCCAACAACAGGGTTGTTATACATTTTAACAAAAGAATAGCCCAGGGACTAATATTTCAGGGCCAACCACATGACCAAGATCCGAGTCAGAAGCCACCCTAGGTACATTTGGTTAAGCCCCACTCTCCATCCAACCGCCCAATCAATCAGTCCACCAAAATGATGACCGAAAACCTTTTTCGCACCCCCCTATCCATTCGACCTTTACTAGTGTGCGGGGATTGGGTGTGAAAAGTGGTTTCCTCCCCACTGGTCCCACATCGACGTGTTATCCCCTCATCATTTTGCACCCCCTCCCCTCGCAAACCTCTTACCACTCCTAACCCCTCCTCCCCAAATCCACAAAACCGACCTATTTTATCACTCTCCTTCCCGTGTGCTCCCCTCCACTCTCATCCTGACACATGGCCAAAACCATTAGTTTATTAAATTACTTCCCATGGTAACCATTCAAACTTCTAGTGGACTCGCGCCCACCACTAATCCTCCTGTCATGTATAGCACACCATCACCATCAATATTAGCACGTTTTCAAAAGAATGAGGAAGGTATTTCAATCAGAGATAACTATGACAAACAGAATTCTAAGCCAAGTAGAAGTATTGTACTTCAACATATTCGAAGACTTTCACTCTTCTTCAAATTTCTCTAGATCAGATCCCCAATCCTAAAGCACATTCGAGCAACAAATTCAACCATCAAAATCTTAACATTTACATAGCTAAAAGAAAAAAAATTTAGAGTGGTTGTAGGAAATTTGGGTGATAATTTAATTATTTCAACAATATTCAAAGTATGAGGTGGAAATATTTGAGGTCAAAGACAACTTAAGAAGATCATTCATCCAAAATAAATCTCTAGGAATTGAATGGTCAGTTAGAGAGAATCCATGAAAGTTGGTAACATATGGCATAGTATCCAAATCAAGCACCACATCAGCACCATCATTCCGAATTTCGAGGATAAAATTTAACAACCTCCAACAATTCAAGATACTTGGCTGATTTTTCCACATTTCTGGCAACTTGTTTTCTATTTTTAGTATGTGGGTTAGATTTGTGTCCGAGAATATAGGAGAATTTTTAGAGGATACTTGTCTATATATTTTGTATGAAAAAAAAATTAGATGCGAGGGGGGATCCTTTATAAAGGAGGCCTTTGGTACGGTATATTGAGACTTGTTTATCTCTTTGAAGTTAATATAGAAATTTTTCTTTTCTGGACCTGAGATTCATTGCCACATTATTGTGTAATATGTGTTCCTGTCTTCAAAATTCTTGACTATGTTTTTCTGTTGGTATACTCTATATTCTAGTGAAGGAATTCATCCATGATAGATGATACTTTCATTATGATTGTACTTGTTATGTATCTGAAAATTACTAGTACAAAATTCATATCTTCTTGATGCTCTATTCTAGTGGTTTCCCTTTTGTACTTTCTTCTAAAACTCTGTTAAGAGATTCATCCTCAATAGATGCCTCTTGGTAGTAGGATTTCCTTTATTTAAAACTTTCATTTGATTATATTTATTAGCTAAACATATGCTTACTTTGCCTCAAAATATTAGAAAGTATCTAGCCAGTTTATAGCTATAAGCCATTGAGATCCAAGTTTTGACTTCATTACCCAATGGTTTATTTTTAAAGCTTGTCCAACCAGCCTTCTTAAATCCAACTTTGTTCATTTCCATACCTGGCCACTATGTTTAAATCCAATTTTTATTGTATTGATCTTGGGTAGCATAATTACTGAGGGAGCCCCCTCTCGTTGAAAGGGTCAACTTTCAGCTTAAAGATTGGGTTGAAATGGTTACCCTGGGAAGTATTTTGACACAAACCAAAGTAAATTTCTAAGTGATAACACATGTGATTACAAAGAGATGAAATAAGTTCAAGCCTCTATATTTACCCATCATATATACATTAATTAATACCATAAAACTATTATCTAACCTCAATGAAGAATTAACCTTGCACTATAGGACATTATAAAAGAAGAATTGCAGAAATTATCAGATGTAGGTTTTATCTATCTAATTTTGGATAGTGAGTGAGTGTTACCTTTGGTAATTTTTCCTAATAAAAATGGAAAATGGATAGTTTGAATTGATTACTGAAAACTTAATAAGGCTACCAAGAAATATCACTTTCCTTTTCCTTTTATTCACCAATTTTGGAAGCTCTTGTCGGAAAGAAGTTTTTTTCATTTCTAAAGGGGTTTAGTGGATACAATTATATTTGAATCAATCTTTTATACCATGATAATAATATTGCATATGACAATGGGGGAAATTTTCTTACAAATTCCTTGCATTATACTTGTGCAATTCCCTTTGCATCTTGCAAAGAGTGTTATTGAGTATTTTCTTTGACTTTGTACATCACAAAGTAAAGATTTACATGGATGACTTCACACTCTAGGGAGATGTTTTTCTATAAGCCCTCTCCAACTTGTGCAAGGTTTTGAAAATATGCCTAGAAATAAACCTCTCCTTAAGCCCTTAAATGTGTTAATTTTTTATGAATGCGGGATTTTTTCTAGGCCACCTCCTCTCTAAAGATGGAATTCAGTTTGATCCTAATAAAATTTCCATTATTAGAAAAGTTCATATTTGATAATAATAATAAAAAATATGTTAGGAAATTTTTAGGCCTTGTTGGGTTCTATATGATATTCATCAAGTTCAAAAAAATTGATTCACCTTTAGTTGGATTACTAATAAACTATTCAAATTTCTTTTGGGCATACCTTTGTCAAAAGGAATTTGAAGAGCTCAAAGAAAAACTAATAGATGCACTAGTTCGTAGGGGCCCAAATTTGGCCTTTCCCTTTGACATCCATGTCGATGCATCAAAAAACAAGGTGGGAAAATAATTGTGATACCTTAATGTAAATTTCCTTATACCATATATTTATTATTAAAAACATATCCAAGGTTGTAATCTATTGCACAGTTAATAAAACACAATATTTTTTATATTGTGCATTCTTTGAATAAATTCAAATATCACATTACTAGATATCAAGTTTTTGTACACATTGATCATTTAGCCATTAAGTACCTGATGAATAAGACTGTTGTTAATTATAAAATCATTATATGGTTATTATTATTACAATAATTTGATCTAAGCATTGTTGATAAGTTATGGAAATAAAATTTCGTTGTAGATGTCTTGTCTAGGCTAACCTTGTGTGTAGAAAATGAAGAGATGGTCGATAAAAAAATTATTAATGAACACCTATTTTCCATATCATTGGTATCTCCTTAGTTTGTTGATATAGGAAATTTTTTGTTACTGTCTACTTTCCCCCTATTTTTTCTTCAAAGGAAAAGATTCAAATTTTTAGGAAAAGTGCTCCTTATACCTCGATTAGGGTCAACTTCTTTAGGTTGGGTCCTGATCAGATGCTAAGGATATGTGTAAGGGAATATGAGGTATGTGAAATCCTCTCATCATGTCATGCTAGACCTTCTAGGGCCTTTTTTCTGCTAAGAGGAAAACCTACAAGATTCTTTAGGTAGGATACTACTAGCTTACTTTTCACAGAGATGCCAAAAGATACAACAAACAATGTGATGAGTGTCAGAGGATGGGGAGACCTACTCAGAGGAATGAGATGCCCCTAAAACCTAAGGTGAATTTCAATCCTTTTGATAAGTTCAGTCGTGACATTAGGCCTATTGACCCTCCATCTAGACATAGAAAGTACATCATGGTATGCACGAATTTCCTGTAACAACCCTCAGTTAAAGTTTCATGTAATAAAGGATACTAAATGAAAAATTAATTAGATCAAGGTCATGGAGCAAGTATTCCAAGTTGAATGTTGGGAAAACATCATAGTTTTCATCACTTGTGGTTTATTGATGGCTATGTAAATTAGCAAAGTAAAAATAGGAAATAATTGACATTTAATTAAGTAAATAAAAGAAAAAAGGAGAAAAGGAAGGTGAAGAGACACCAATTTGAATGTAATGGAAATTAGGGAAAAATGAAGGAAAATTAATAAAATGGGACATAAATGATAAAAAGGAATCAAAGAAACAATTCACAATTTTTTTTATTTCATTATTGGTTCTCTCATTACACTCTCATACACTCTAGTGCACTTAGAGCATTCTTGGAGCACTCTAACATTCACCTAGATTTGGAGAATGAAAGTAAAGGATAACAAAGGAAAATAGAGGAAATCAAGGGAGCACTAAAGAGAATGTTAAATCAATAGCTCAGTAGGAGGATTTTGCAGGTAACAGGTTGCATGTGAAATTTCCTTACTGGGATGTGAATGCATGGTACATGAATTTGATTATTTGGTTAACTTGTTGTCATTAGCACGGGTTTTTCCTAGTTTGATAGTGGTTTCAACCTTGCCTTGAAATTTCCTGGGTAGCCATGGTGCGATGGGACTCATTATTTGTTGACATTTGGATTTTTGGAAGGTTTTTGCAACTGGGTGAGGTGGTCTCACGAAAATCCCAAGTGTTAGGGGTGGATATTTTTTTCTCTAGGAAGCCCTCGACAGGTGGGTAGATACACAAAAATTCCTCAAGGTATGGTGAAGGAATTCTGAGGCATCCAAGCATTGTTTGGTTTTTTTTATCTCAGGACTGATTTAGGTGATATCATGGTAATTTGAGGGTGGAGGTGGTTTAACCTATGGATTCACTTTTTTATTATGTCTCCGTTTATCCCATGAGATCCCACATTAATTCTTGGAATATGGCATGGGGTTGATTGTCTGAAAGAAAGATTTGGTCTAGCCCAATATATGGTTGGGTGGTATGTGGAGGTCCTTGATTTGGTTGGCTTTGGCACAGGTTAATATGAGTTATTTACCTAATATGATTGATGAGCACATGTACTTGTTATTATGCATATTTTATGGATGATTTTTCATGGTTTCTATTCTAGGTATATGATGGTTATAAACTTGGTTCTATAATGTGTTCTAGTTATGGATCTTGTTCATGATTTGCTAAGTATTTGAATGGTTGATGAATGACATGGCTAAAAAATGTTTTTGCAACTAACTTGAGAGGGCATTGAGCCTTTTGGTATTCTCATATGAAGTTCAAAAGTTGGTGATCAGATTTGAATTCATGGTTTATAGCTTTCATGTTTACCATATGTTTGATGAAATGTTTATCATTTACTAGGCATGTTTTGATAAATATAATGTTCAATTTTTGAATGGTTAGGTGCATTATCATCTTATTTATGTTTCTCAAAAGTTACAGGAATTTATAAGAAGTGGTATAAACGCTTTCCTGAAAAAGTGGCATAGGTCTCATGCCCACATGCACAAAACAAAGTTTTTTGGGTCATAACGATTGGTAAAAATGCTTGGGAGTGTGGTTTGGGCCACATAACACATGCATGAGGTGTAAAGGGTTCGTTTTTGGAGTTAGTTTAGTGAAAAAGAGTTCTATCTCAAGGACTGATCACCTGGGTTGGTTGTCAGGCTCTTGAGTGATCTGTTGTCCCTGACGGGTGAAAGTAAGTTGTTGGTTTTTAGGACCCACTTCCATAAATAGAACTTGGAGGTTGAGTCATGTCATAGTATCACTTAGCTCATGTTCATCCTTGAGAGATTTTAAAAGAGGGTAAATGTAAGGTGCGGGGGTTACAAATTAGTGTCAAGGCTTCTAGGTTCAAACACTTGGACTTGATGAGATAAATACATGCATAACAACATGAATTGTGATGATTATGGTTATCATGCATGTTTTTATTATTTAATTTTACGCTATCATGCATGGTGTTGATATATTGATGTCATTATATATCTATATCATGCTAATATGGACTGAATTGTTTAGACAAGATAGCCTCCCCTGAATTACATTGAGGTATGATTTTGATTATGTTTCTATTTGGTTTATCTAATATGACATGTTTGCAGGAAAGAGAAATCCAAAGATGAAGAGAAGAATGGTGGAATATAGTTCACATGACTCTCCTTTCAAGCCTGATGTGAATTATATGGAATGGGAAAGGTAAGTTGAGTAGTAATGAGAATATTATTCTCCTGAAATAGTAGATACATTGAGAAGCCTGAGGGAAAAGATAAAAATTTGCAAGGAAGATAATAACAGGTTGATTGAGACATAGGAAGTATTTTTAGATCTCAAGAAAAACAAGCATAATTTAATGCAGTGATTCTACAGAGTCTTTCAAATTTTTAAAAGCAAGGATAGATGGGGGTCAGTCATGGAGATAGGTAGGAGGGGAAGAATAATGTGGTAGATAGTAGAAGGTCTCAGAGGAGACAAAAAATAAACATGGAGGATGCAATGAAGAGTGGAAAATTATTGGATACACTTGAGAGGAGGATTGGTAAGTCTAAGTTTTATTCTATTTATTGTTCTAGGAGACATCATCGCCATCCCCGCTAACCCCATAGGTGGAGTGAGTACTTTCTCGAGGAGTTCAAGAAATTCAAGCCTCCTACTTTTGACGGAGAGATGAACAAATCAAATATTGAAAAATCATGGTTTCTTGGGATGAAGAAATTATTTAGATTGCATGACTACTCAGATAAAATGAAGGCCAAGATAACTACTTTCATTATTAAACAAAAAAAAAAATATTTGGTGGGAAGATATGAATAATTTCATCATAATTAGAGAATAGGAGGTGATTTAGGATGCATTTGAGAGACTTTACAAGGATAAATAATTTTCCAAAATATACTATGATGATAGGGAAAAGGAGTTCAAAAATGAGCTGAAGATGGGTTCTATCACATATGATGAGTTGACTAGTACATTCCTATATTTGTTTCGGTACGTACCTTACCTTAAGGATGAGAAAGCGCAAATTAAAAGGTTCATTAGTGGGTTTCTGGTAGCATTCAGAGACCAAATTGAGTTTGATGAGCCTAGATCATTGGAGGTAGCCATTTGGAAATTGAGTAATTGGTATGAGTAGTCAAAGTGAAAACCTAAGAACCAAAATGACTCAAGAGGGTATGAGAAGACTAAGAGAAAATAGCCTCAGAATTACGAGAGATCGTAGGATGCAAGTGAGAAAGATAATCTGGTTCCTTACAAGAGGTTTAGTGTAGTTTATAAAGGACATGGGTCTCAACCTAGATAGGAACCTAATAAAGGTCACGGTAGTGGATCATTGTAGTGTTGGATTTGAGTCAAGGATCATCACAAGAAGGATTTTCCATTGTACCAGGGTGGTGGGCCTCAGATATACAATTCTCATAAGGTGCAGACTATTGAGGATGTGGGTTAGAGAATCCCTCAAATTTGTTTAGTACTTGATAATAATCAGGAAGATCATTATGCATCAATTATTGAGATGGAAGGTAGACTTTATGATAAAGTTGTTCCAATTTTGATTGATCTTGGATCTAATTATAATTTTGTTAGTATTGACTTGATGGATAAGTGTGGCTTGATTAAAGAAGTCCATGCAAAATCTTAGTTGGTGTAATTTGTTACAGGGACCAAGAGAAAATTTCATCATTAGGTGAGAGCTTGTGCATTTGAGTTGAATGGTATGCCTACATCTACACATATAACTGTGCTTCCTTTGGGTTCATATAGCATGCGTTTGGGCATGCATGGATTGTTTACTCACAAGAATAGGGTATATTATTATGATAATTCCATTGAGTTCTGGGATGATGATGGATAAAGGAGAGTCTTGCAGGGAAAGAAGAAGCCTACATCATTGTGAATGGTTACATCTATGCAAGTTAAGTGCAGTTGTAGGAATGGGTGTGTATTGTTTTCTTTGCATATTTATACTGAAAAAGTGAACGATGTTGAGGATGAGGAAGTCTTGAAGAGGTGCCCTATTTAGCAGCAGTTTTAGGATTTTTTCCTGCAGATATTTTAGAGTTACTGCCTCATAGGGAAGTTGATTTCTATATTGATTTGGTACCAGGATCAACACAAACATCAGAGGCAGCATAGAAGATGAGCACTGTGAAGTTGGTGGAATTGAAGTTACAGCTTAAGAAAATTCTTGATAAGGGATACGTAAGGCCAAGTGTGTTTCCTTGGGGTGAATTAGTGTTTTTAATAACAAAAAAGGATGATTCTATCATATTGTGCATTGATTACATGTAGATGAAAAATGTGATGATCAAGACCATGTATCCATTTTTGTGGATTGATGACTTGTTTTATCAATTGAAGGGAGAAAAAATGTTCTGAAATATTTATCTAAGATCAGGATATCATCAGGTTCAAATCAAAGAAGAAGATATCTACAAGACAACATTTCTTACCAGGTATGGTCATAATGAGTTTCTAGTGGTTCTTTTTTATCTTACTCATTCTCCATCCACCTTTATGAATTTGAGGAATAGTATGTTGTGTCCTTATTTTTACAAGCTTATGATAGTGATTATTGATGATATATTCATATACTCAAAAAATGAGGAGGAGCATACAAAGCACCTAGAAGTAGTGTTGAAAATGTTCAGAGGGCATCTATTGCATGTGAAACTCAACAAGTGTATTTTATTTCAGCATCAAATTCATTAATTTGGACATGTTGTTTCGAAGGAGGGGATAGTAGTCGATTCGGTAAATATTAAATCTACCATAGAGTGGCCAACTCATAGGACTGTGGATGAGTTTAGATCATTCATGGGACTAACATGTTATTACAAGTGGTTCATCAAGAACTTCTCTAGGATTGGTTATCCTATCACATCTTTGCAGAGAAGATAAAATAAGTTTAAATGGACTAAGGAGTGTGCAACTATTTTTGAGTAGTTGAAGCATTTTATTACAAACACTTCAGTATTTAAGATTACAGATCTTGATAATGAGTTTGTAGTTTTCATAGTTTCTTGCAAGAAAGGACTTTGTGGGGTCTTGATGTAGGAATGAAATGTGGTATGCTATGAGTCAAGGAAGTTGAACAAGCACAAGAAGAAGTGTATGACTCGGGATATTCATTTGGAAGTTATCATTCATGCATTGAATATGTGGAGACATTATATTCTTAGCAGGAGGTTTATTTTGATGTCATTTAATCATAGTGTATTGAGGTATTGTTTTGACCAACCTAATATGAATGTCAAAAAATATATATGGTTTGTTATCCTCAGTGAATTTGACTTAGAGATCAAACACATTAAGGGAAAGTAGAATTGGGTTGAAAATTCTCTCAGTAATAGAGTGTAGAGGAATCATGTTTCAACTGTGTGCTCTTATGGGACATATTTGTAGGACCGAACCTTGTAGGCAGGGAAACATGATGAGAGGTACTGATAGCTGAAGGGAGGTTACAATAGCAGAGTGAAGGTGATAGGGATGAGGAGTATCACCTCATGAAAGATGGCTTGGTGAGATTCAGGAAGAAGATCTCTGTGCTAGATAGCAATGAGTTGAAGAAGCTTATATTGAGAGATTTTCACTTCAAGCCATATTCAGGCCACCATGGATATCAGAATAATTTGACAACTATTAAGAAGTTTTATGATTGGCCGAACTTGAAAAAGGAAGTGATTGAGTTTGTTTCTAGATGTTTGGGTTGTTAGCAGGTGAAAGTTGAGTGTAAGAACTCAACTAGTTTATTACATCCTATTATGACTCCATAATGGAAATGGGAGGTCATTTCCATGTATTTTATTACATGTTTTTCAAGGACATCTAGGCAACATGAATCCATCATGGTTGAGGCTAACACACTAACAAAGGTATCTCATTTAATTGCAGTGAGTCTACAAATTCAGTTAGTGAGGTACCTTGTATCGTCATCAGGGAGATAGTGAGGTTGCATGGTGTTCCCAATAAGATCATATCAAACAAATATGCCAAGTTCAGTTAAATTTTTGGAAGGAGTTCTTTGTAGGCTTGGGGATAGATTTATCCTTTAGTACAACCTATCATCTGTAGACATATATAAAAATAAAGAGGTTTAAAAGGATTCTTAAGCATATGTTGAGGATTTATGTCATGCACCAGCAGAGGAAGTGGGAAGAGAATATTCCACTAGTGGAGTTTGGATATACTAATGGGTACTGGGAAATCGTTGAAGATGAGTCCATTTGAGGCTCTTTATGGGAAAAGTTGTAATACTCCTATCAGTTGGAGTGATCCAATGAACAAGGTGTTGATTTGACTCAATATTTTGATTGAGATGGAACATGAAATGCAAGTTATTAAAATGAATCTAAAGGAAACATAGGAAAAGCAAAAGAGTTGTGGAGATCGACATAGAGAAATCAAGAAGTTTCATATTTGGGAGCATGTGTACTTCTGCATCAAGCCAAAGAGATCTCCTTAAGGATTGGATCATGTGCCAAGATGGCACCTCATTATTATGGTCCTTTGGAGATCCTTTAGACGATTGGAATAGTGGCTTAGAGACTTGGATTACTGCCAATAGTGAAATTTCATGATGTTTTCCATGTTTAATTTCTTAAGAGATATTTTCAGGATGTTGATCATGTTATTGATTGATCTGTATTGAAGGTGGAACCAGAGGGAGAGTTATAGCCACATCCACATTGCATTTTATAGCAGAAATAGCTCATGCTCTAGAACCAAGAAATAGAGGCTAAATGTTCACTATGGACTAGGCGGTTAGTCCATGTCGTGAAACACATGGGGAGTGTTGAACCTAATGTCCAACAATCTCCCCCACAACACGAGCCCGGTGAGTTTCGAACTCGAGACCTGTTGTTCTAAAACCAGTTGTTGGAAACCCTGAGAGGGGGCTGAATTAATATTTTTTTTCAATTGTTAATTTTACTAGTTACACCACTTATATTTAGAACACAAAATGAAAAATGATGGAATAGATATTTTTATTAACTTATTCTTTATAATAAGTAAAGTACAATAATGATATAGGGCTCCAACCCTATATGAAGACTCCAATATTCCAAGCTCCAACCTATATTGTGCCAAGCACCGACTTGGTCTTTCCAAGGCTCCAACCTTGTCAATTTGAGGCACCAACCTCTAGGGCTCCAACCCTATATCTGGTATAGGCACCGACCTAGTTTCTTGAAGACTCCAATCCTCTAGGGCTCCAACCCTATCTTCCAAGGCACCGACCTTGTCTCTATGAGGCTCCAACCTCTTGTGCTCCAATACTCAACTTCACTTCATCAAAATATGTTTGTTTATTATTTATGGTTCCAAATTCTTCTTCAACGAGCACTGTCACACTTAGTCTCCACGTCACATCATCAATGACAAAAATTTTTTATTAGGTGTCACCATTGCTCTTCATTGTACCGAAACAAAGATCTCCAAAATTCACCTCACGACTACTTTAACACATCAATAATATCTCCAAGACCTTCAAGGTATTCAATAGGAAACCCAAGTTTTCACTTATCAACAAGTCAAATCTACAAACTAGACTTCAAGAGACCTCCAACAATACTAGAGATTCTCAAAGAATCAATGCTCCTTCAACAACTGCTTAAAGATGTCTTCAATAGGTATTCATAAGTATTCTAAAGGTGACTTCAAAATATGTCATAATTCTGCCTCAGGACTGCTCCAGATATAATGCCCAAAACCATTGTTCAAGCCTTAAACAATGACTAGTATTAGTGCTGGAACAAGCCACACTAGAAACTTCTCACTTTCCTTAAACTACTCCCCAAATTCAAGCTATAATGGTGACTTTCCAAGCTTTTCCATGTAGTCATAGGGTTGTATCTCTTATGTGACTAGTCCAAAATATTTACTTTGTTTAGGACTATTCTTGCTGCAATATAACTATGGTTCTGGTTAAGGCTTGTAACTAACTAATGCAACCCCTTCACAGTTCAAAGATATTTCATGCCACTAAACTCTTCATGAGTTCTTCACAGTCCAAAGGTCTGAAAATAAGAAATTCTCCAAGGTTTGAGCTCTTTTCAAACTGAGTTAACAGGTCAATTATCTGAACTATGAGTCTGGGCTTTCAAAGAGGTAATTGATCACAAGAGGCATAGCACAAGAGGTTGAATTACATGCCCTAGATTCATAGATCCAAGCTCACAATTCTGGTTCAAAGCTTCATAACACTAGTTTGAGGGTGCTCAAAGTCAAAACAAAAATGTTGTAGGTGATCAAAATTGTTTTGTCATGGATTGTGATTTGTTGTAGGTGGACTGCAGTATTGTTCTGAGGTTCCACGAGTTCTGTAGTATTATATTGTCTTAAATTTGTACACAGCCCTTGACACAGGTCACCCAAATAGTTTTATCCTTAACTTCTCTCCTTCTTGGCCTTTAGATCACAACTTGTTGTTCTATACTTCTGTGATTACTCTTCACCGAAACTTCAAAAGAATCCAAGATCTCTCTTTAGCGGAAATGTGAGTACCCTAGCCACATATTTATAGTAGTTTGTCCTCACGAAAACATGTGACTGTTGGGTGAAGGGCTGACATGAGTAGGCTAGCACATGTCGGCTCAGAATTAACTTTCTTAACTTAAAAATTCATTATCTCACAAACTACTCGGAGTTTTGAGACAAATAAAGGCTTGTTGGAAAGGAAAAATTATGCTATAAAAGATTGTATAGGAATCATATTGAGAGGATACATCTAAGGTAGTGAAAAACATTTTTTAATCTGACTGATCATTAATTAGTGCAAAAGGTGATGGACAACAAGGGATTCTTCATTGTCATACGTCACCAATTGTTTTTAAGTGAGGTCTCCACTTTTTATGTCTTTCATCATCAAGTGATATTCAATTCCTTGATTTTCCATGTCATCATATATGTCATCATGTGTGCCTTCAATGTCACCATGTCATCAAAATAGTGCAGCGATATGTCATTAACCATATGCAGCATGATCATCATAAGGAT
The DNA here is from genome assembly GCA_034641835.2 of Pinus albicaulis. Taxonomy (NCBI): domain Eukaryota; kingdom Viridiplantae; phylum Streptophyta; class Pinopsida; order Pinales; family Pinaceae; genus Pinus; species Pinus albicaulis. Next base: position 793,243,358 of record CM076577.1, on the reverse strand, counting down.
AGATTCTTTAACAAGAGTCACTATGAGCAAGGGCTAGATCATAAAAAGGAGGGCTTGTCATCATAGGCACATGATTGGCACTTAAGGATTATACATCAATATTTTATGTTTAGGGTATCATGGTCATCTTAGACCTCTTTCTTTAGGGTAAGGACATCATCATGATTTTATGGCTTTATCATCAAGAGAATAATATGCAAGAGGTTAAGGATATCATCATGATTTTATTTCATGGACATCTAGGGAACTATGATGAAAGGGAATCTAGGGCAACATCACAGCTCACAAGAATTTTCCATCACGAACAATGCCATATTGACATCAATGAAAACCTTGACTAACAATCTCCCCCTTTTTCATTGATGGAAATATTCTTGCACTTATACATTCTCTCCCCCTTTGACATCAATGGAAAACGGGGTGCCCCAGTACTCCCCCTATCAAGTTGCTTCTTGACATGTCTCTTCTTTGTGTTTCCTTTATCAATGATAGTTCTACACAAGAAAGATATGTTTCTCCCCATGTCATGCTACTCTTTTTTTAATGAAATTTCTCCCCTTGTCACGCTACTCTTTTGTTAATGTACTTGCTACCCCTGAGCCTCTGCTTATAAATGTATGAGGTAGATGATCAACCAATTCCCCCTGCATGCATAAAACTCCTCCAGCTTAAGAAATATTGCTTTCATTATGATCAAGTGGAAGGCATCTTCACAACGATTTTCTTCAATGGAGTTACTATCGAGAGATGACCTATCAAGTTTTTCCATGTGTGACTCATCAAGGATTTCATACTACCCTATAACTTCTCCAAGAAAGCTCAAGAATCAAAGACTCTCCCAAACTATATGCATGGTCTCATTTTGGTAGATTTTTATCATCAAATACCTGGAATATCAAGGATGAATTTATCAAGTCAACAACATGTGTTGTTGGCTCAAGTGTGCAAGAGACTTCCGGATTCAACTTGCTTCCTTCTCCAAACTTGTGTAACTCTCTTCTCTGGCTTGGTTTTAATGGATTTATCTTGTTTAGGAACCCAAGTCAAGTTACAATCACGTGCCATATTTCCAATGTTATGGAAATGGAAGCACTCTATCTTGTTCATGAATAAGAAATCACGACTTCTTCTTGTAAAATTGCTTCTAGGAGATTGATGGGGACCATTATATTTGTCTTTGTGATATGCCCTACAATAATTTTCCATATGCCCAAAGTTTGTACAAGAATATGTTGTGCTATACAACAACCCCCATTTATTTTAATAAATAGGGACCCTTTAGAAATAAATAGGAAATTCTTTTAAAAATTTCCTAAAACAAAAAAATTAGAAAATAGATATTTTCTTTTTCCGCCTTATTCTTCTTGAGCGCATTGCAAATCACATATCCTATGAATTTCAAAAGACTCATAAAACTTAAAATATGCGAACTGTGATTTGCGCTCAAACTTCACCGAAGATATGATTTAAACTTTTCAAAAAGCTTTAATCACCATTATATTTACTTTATCGCATCGCACTTCACTTAAATCAGAAAACATTAAAAGAAAAATGATATAAGTTGTGACTCCATGGAACCGAAGAGAAAATAGACAAATGAATATAAAACCAACGGCCATCGCAGTCACTTTAGTTTTATAAAAAGTACAATTCACATTTCGCTCAACTTATAACATACACTAAATCGTTATCCTATAAAAGTTGCAATCAGCGATTTGCTCAAATCAAATTTCACAGCCTTTAAGGTTAAGCATTACGAAAGGTTATAAGTTTTAATTTGTGATATCTGCACCGACTCCATTTAATATATCAAGCGTGTAAAACCACTTGTGTCATATCAAAATGAAATGTAATATCTTAATGACGTTAAAGCGATTAATAGATCTTACATGTGGAGATATATAAAATATTAATTCAGAGATTATGAATGATGATTGATGTTATATTTTAATAGATTGATATCTTCTTGCGTGTGTTTGAAATAAATTATAGGTTTGTTTCTTTCATACTCCATACTTGTAAAAATTCGTTCTACTTTCAAGAAACCAGTTAACGGATTGAAGAAGAGAAAAATGATAAAAAATGGTAAAGAAATTTCTCAAACGTCGTCAACTAAACACACAGATATGTCTCCATTATTTTCAGATACCATCTGCAACAAATATTGTGGTAGTTCGACATGGGTGGCAATGTATAAATTTTTTGAAAGTGAAGGACCAAGGGTGATAAACAAATATTCTTCGATAGGCACTTCTTCTACCTCTGACGCAACTCTTCTTGATGTTGCATGCTCATACATTCACATGATAGCTACAAGATCAAAGATTCTTCCTTATATGGAAATGGTTAAGTCGGAAATTAACCACTTAAACATTGAAGATAGAATGTTCAATAATTCGAGGGGAGAAACTATGGGTTCTTTTAGGGCAGAGGATTTAACAACAATGTACCATCTACCACTCCCACAACAGAAATATGACAAACACTATTTGCAGAATTTTAGAGGAGAACATCTAGACCTTATCAAAGTCATCCAAGAATGGAAGGATAATCGGGGGAAATTGAAGCAAGATAATTTTGGTACGCACCCGATTTCCCAAATTCCTAATCCTTACTATTATGCTGCTGGAATGTTATGTAGATTATTTTCCAAACTAGATAGCACTAGATTCTCAAGAGATTGGCTTCCCCTAATTGACGCAATCATCAATTCATCAATTTTGAATTGGGTGGACATCTTATCTAATAACCTAGCCAAGCACATAACCGAATATAAAAATAAAAGAAGCATTTCATTCAGAGAAATACCTTCCTTTTATATGTATGCCTATGTCATGGATGCTATCTGTTTTACTTCCAGTTTTCCTACCATGGGATGGAAATGGACTTCCAAGGACCCACCCCAATTCACCTTTACCTCGGAGAACTCTGGGACTCAGATTTCCACTTACACTTCTATAAAATCTGTTATGGAGTCATATTGCCGATACATTAGATGATTTTTAACAAAAGGGCTCCTAGGGTTTCTAAAGAAGCTAATGCAGACATTCTTCTAGTAGCTATATGGTTTGCAAAAGATAATTTTACATATATTAGAGTATTCGAGAGTTATGCTTCTCACCATGTTTTACCATATTATGTTCTCGATAAGTTACTTGCAAAATAAATAACCTATCAGCTTGTTAACGGTGTTACGAAACAGCTGAAGGATGCTAAAAAATATATTTGGCCTAATTTCCCTGTACAATGTAACACCTTTGCATTGTCTAATATCGGCCATACTTACAAGGAAGTTTCCAAAATTCATTTATTGAAATTGGAAGTAATGCCGAGAATATTATATGATCCAAATGATGTAATTAAAAATTACATCACAAAGTTTAAGATGAAGCCTTTGGTAAAGGAGGAAGATGGATTTGATGATCTCTTCTAGGGCATGGAAAAATTTTCAGATATTATCAAGTATGTATCTAGTAAACTAAGTCAAGAGGATGTTGAAGCTTTTCAAGCATACAGAAACAAGAGACTAGAGAAAGTCCCTCTAAATTTGTTAACTGTTGAAGATGACAACAAACACACTCCAAGTGTCAGCCTGGATTATGAAATAAAGGATATGTCTGAAGATGAATCAGGTTAGTCGCAGTAGCAATCTGATAATTTAGATCACTCTGAAAATGAATCTAAATCCAAAAAGGAAAACTCAAAAAATACAATTGACCGAGTCATTCATGAGATAGAGATGCTGGAAGAAACAATAAATAATGGGACAGAATCAAATTCTCAAGCAGTTCAGCATAGTCACAACATGCTAGATCAGTCCAATTTATCACAAGAAAAAGATCTTATAAATGAATGGGATTTGTATTCTGAAGCAATAAAAACTCCTAAAGAAAATCCCAATACTGATCAAGCAACAAGTTTCCAGACACCTAAACACTCACAGAAGATAGTGGAGGCTCTTAATCCACTACAAAGAGTTCCAGAAATACATGATAAAGAAATCATACCAGCCTACCCTACATATCAGATAGTTCTACAAATTGAATATATTCCTTCATTAGATATTTTATACAGTCCTAGTTACAAGGATGTAGTTAAAAGAAACAAAAGAAGGAGAATTGATGAGACAAATCCAAAACCTATAGATGAATCAGTTGATGTACTATGGAAATATTCCTCAGATGATCCTACTGAACATCTAACCAAATTATCACAGTATGCAGGGGCATATGCTACTGCTACTATTGATAAAGCTACTGAGGTTAGAGTGTTGTTAAAACAAAAGGAAGCCAAAGTAAAAGAACTAGAGAAGTTTTTGAATGAAGAGAAATCCAATTCCAGTGAGAAATTCAAAGTTAACAGAGCCCAATTTCATAAAGATATTGAAAGCCTCAAATTACAACATTAGACAGATATTAATGAAAAACAAGCACAAATGGAAATAAAAATGACTAAATTACAGAGTCAACCACAATTAGAGAAATTTATCAAAGAAGCACTTGATTTAATCACTAAGTTAAAGAAAGAACAAGAAGTGTTTTGTCATCAAGGTTCTATGATTGATTCTTATTGTGATTCAAGTAAAATAATGAGAGAGCAGATAGCAATCCAGAAACTTGAATGTGAAATACTTGAGAAGAAAATTGAAGAGCACATTCAATGGCAAGTTTCAAATTTAGGAAAGCAAGCTAATCTACCTCAAGTAGATAATCTTCAAAAATAAATTATATTCATAGAATGGGAAGTGCAAATCAAACAGGTAGAGAAAGCAGCGAAAAAGACATCTAAGATATCAAGTGAGATTATTGAATCTATGTGTGAGTAACTGTCTAAAGTAGAAATTCTTAAGGAAAACATGTATGATGTGTTTTCAGAAATAAGACAGGTAGAAACACAGTGGAAGTAGAGAGCAGATACACAGAAGGAAATGATTAAAAAGGTAAAAGTTTGATCAGGAAAATTACTGGAATTTTCTGATCAAACCTTACCATCAACATCAAATTCTGCAGTCTCTTACAAATTCAGCAAAGAGATCCCAGTCAGCAAACTCAAATTCTATTTTCAAGGGACAGATCTGATCAATTATATCACAGCCATCTCAACTCAGAGCAATGTTAGATATTTTCCAACTTCGTGACCACATACAAAAAGAAGGGCAGAACTCACAAAATCAGAATTGTTAGTTTAATTTCCTAAATTGTAGTTTAAGTTAGCTTTTTTGAGGAAGGTTGTTTGAAACCTATATATTTTTGTAATAATATATTTTAGTTTATAGTTAGTTTAGTATTTAAACCCTTCTCATGCATTTAGACAAGGGTCCAGAAATTTGTCAAAAACATTTGAAAATATGCACTATTGTAAGTTTGTGAGTGCTTTGATGAATTAATGGAACACATTCAGTTATCTTTTAACAATTAAAGCTGTTTAATTGATGTTGCACTACTATACTATTTAAATTTCTCGAAAGTGAGAAGGAACAGATTCATTGCAATCAGAGTACATGAGTAGAACTTCATGCATATGGTACTTCTATTCACTTGTATTAAGTCTTACTTCATAGATTGACAGTTATCTTTTTATTGCATTATATATTTGAAACATCATCATATATAAATATTACATGCACTTCTATTCTAATATTTAGCTATGATTTCTTATTGAATATGTAATCACACTGATAAATGTGATATTTCTTTCACAATTCTTCTATGCAAACTACTTTGTTAGAAGAATCGTTTTACATCATTTTCATCTCTTTCGACTGTTAAATGATCTATATTAATGACAGTTGAAAGATATCATTTTAGATCGCATAAAGGAAAAACACCCCTGGTATATATTATATTAAATAGTTTAGATAGATTCATATAGATTAAAATCATTATCCATTTGCATGCTATATTCACAACACTCTCAAAATCATCCTTATTGGGAAACTGGTCCCATTATCCCTAGTCAGAGCCACTATACCAAACGGAAAAGGAGTTGATTTAAGGTCTGAACCGGGTGGTTTTCCCTGATGTTTTGGCAACGGAATTCTGAGGCCACAACACATTGGCGCTAGAAGGAGGGCTAAGTGAATGGCACAAAGGTTTGATCAATATAAAGTTCAATAAAAAAATCTCTCTCCCTCTAGATCCCCATAAACTTCTAGAAAATTATTTAGATCCTCATCTATAAAATCTAAAGTTGATCATCTTTCCCCTAAGCCTCCTAACGATACTCAAACTATACTATTTCTCGAGGTTAACCAACATTCCCTAGAAGTTCAGTATTTGATCGAAAATTTAGAGAAAGTATATATTTCTGCTGAAAATATTGAATCTTCTCAATTATCATATCTTAGTATTTCATCTTCTTTACAACCTCGAAGAATATTAACTCGATCAAAAAGTCAAAAAATAGGGATTCTCCCTTTTGAATTTCCTATAAATAGTACTCAGAAGAAGTTAAAGAGGACTCAATCAGAATCGATCACTAGCGAGGCTTTATCCCATTCACCCCCATTACCTCCGCTCACTTCCACAAATTTCATTCCAACATTTGGTATCACTTTCACTAGTTCCAATACTCAAAATATTGATCCTAGTACTTGACCTACCACATCATCAATTCACAATCAACCCATTCAAAATCCAATGGAAGGTCAAGTTCCTCCATCGAATGTAAACCCATGGAGTAATCCAGGGGCTATAAACATGCTTGCTCCTCTTTAGGCTCTGCCTAAAAATCCCAAAAGATGGCTACCAAAACTTAATCCCGATGATGGTCTTCCTACAGAAGAACATATTCATAATTTTATGTTAGCTATCAAATTGAATGCAGTAGTTGAAGAGGATTGCATTGTACGATTATTTCCATATACTTTAAAGGGATATGCAGGATCCTGGTATTTTTCATTACCTGCTCGCTCCATAACTAACTAGAATATGTTTGAAGAATAATTTCTGGCTAAGTTTGGAGATGACAGAACTACTGCTACTTTCATAAATGAGCTTTCAAATCTTAAAGCTAAACTAGATGAGAAGATACAAGATTTTAATTCAAGATTTAATAAACTACTCAATAAAATTCCTGTTACAGCAGTTCGTGGTGCATAAGTTCAAATTGAGTGGTATATTTCATCCCTTCCATCTAATATAGCTATTTTCGTCGATAAAGAAAAACTAGCAACACTTGCAGAAAATATGAAAGAGTCTCTATCTGTAGAGAAATGCATAACTACTCTTGAGAAAAAGAATTCTCAGGAAGATCGAACATCAAAGAAGATATCTTTCAAATATGACTCTAAGAAGAAGATGCCAAAGGATCCATTTTATGTAGAAGGCCTTCAAAAGTTTTTGAAAACCATGACTAATGAGATGGCAGATATGAAGAAACAAGTCACCAAAAATTCAAATTCAAAAAAGAGTTTCAGAAATTTCAAGAAAAAAATCTCTAATCCTCAACCTCCAAATATCATATCTAATGTTGAATCAGATCAAGAAGAGGAGGAAGAACAAACATAGGAAGAGGAAGATGGCAAAGAAGAAGTTGAAATTAATGGAATGTTGGATTTCATCCTATCAAATGAAGAACAACTTGAAGCTTTACCTTTCATCATACGTAGAAAAAATATTATTGAAGCAACACATCCTAGTCAACAGCAAAAAAATTCCACTCCTGCTAAAGACAAACCAATAAGAGAAAAGTCTAATTCAAAGGCTATGTAAACAAGTCCTGTTACATCAGAATCTCCACCTATATTTAAAACAATGGTTATCTCAGATACCATTGAGTATAATATAGTTGAAGACATGAAGAAGACTAGGGAAAATATTTCAATTCATGAGCTTACCAAATTGAAGCAACAACAACAAATCTTACTTAGAGAATTAAAAGTTATTCCTACTTCAAACTTACCTGCTCCAACCTTAGTTCAAGCTTCTAATGAAATGGTTAATCCACCTTCTCCTTCATTAAAAATAGATGCCTCAGATTTAATTATGATAGATGATCGATCCATCTCCCATATTCCCCCATTTCTCTTAACCTATGATATCTATAACAAAAATGTTCATAATTGTTTAATAGACTCAAGGGCTTATTCGAGTATAATGCCAAAATAAGTTTGTGCTAAATTGAACGTTACTCGTTAGAGTTCTCCATTTCATATAGTACAACTTGACAAAATTAGAGTAGAAGTGGTAGGAGAATTAAAATATGTTTCTATCAGATAGTCATCAAATCCAAAAGTTGTTCAGATAATTGATATTTTGGTGGTAGACATTCCCGAATTTTATGGTTTAATTTTAAGTCGTGATTGGTCTGAGAAACTTCATGGCTATTTTTCAATAGACTGGTCACATATGTGGTTACCACATAATGGAAAGCCAAACCAAATTCGAATTGACTGTGAAAATTTTATGAAACACATAGTGATTGATCTTGAAGAGTTTAATGATCCAATAGCCTTTAATAAAAAAATTATTGGAAACTACTATATACAGTCATTTTTAGGAAACTTTAATGCTCAGCCATCCCCTTTCTTTGATAATGCTGTTGTATCTCAGATTAAGAATTTTTCCCAGCCAGATAATTCGAAATGTATTAATTTTTTAGATTAAAAAACAATTAATTCTTTGTTTTTGACCCTTTATTTTGACGGTTCTAAATCTAAAGATGGTGCAGGTGTGGGTTTCATTTTAATAAACCCAGAAGGCGAAAAGACTATGTTACCCTGCCAATTAGAATTTGATTGTACCAATAATGTAGTTGAGTATGAAGCATTAGTTCAAGGACTATTAAAAGTTATTGATCTAAACATCGGACATCTGAAGGTTTTAGGATATTCATAAATCATAGTTAGGCAAGTGAGAGATACTATCCATTGTAATTCTGGACATTTAAGACATTATCAATCATTAGTCCAAGAATTAACTACTCATTTCTTAGCCTTCAACATTGCTTCTATACCTAGAATACAAAATGCTAGTGCAGATTTACTCGCTAATTTAGCATCAAAATTAATCCCATCCCAAGAATTTAGTCCTGACAGATTTTCTATTGAATTGATTTTTAGACCATCTATTCCTGATAATATCAGTAATTGGAGAGTATTTAATAATGATTCAAATATCATATATTTTTTAACATTTGAAGAATCTTATGATAATCAAATCATGGATGAAAATGAAATGACACTCAGAGTAAGAAATAACAAGATGAAAATCCTATTCCAAAATATGTTGTCAAGTTAGGAGACTTATATGATCTAAAAGATAGATTTAAAAGAGTAACTAACTCAAAAATACAAATTTCTACCTTAAGATTTGAGTTAGTTAATCTAGGAAGTGAAGAAAAACCTCAAAATATAAATCTGGGGCTTGCTCTGTCTTCTGAAGAAAGATTATCATTCATTAGATTTTTTAGGATGTACAAAAGTGTCTTTTCTTGGGATTATTCCGATCTTAAAACGTATGATACTTTTGTGATTCAACACATGATTCCTATGATCTCAGAGGAAAAGCCCATACAACAGAAATTGAGAAAGATTCATCCAAATTTGGAAAATCAAATTAAAAGTGAATTGAATAAAATTCTCAAGGAAAAAATTATCTTTCCAGTCAGACATTCAAAATCGGTATCAAATTTGGTACCTGTTAGGAAGAAGAATGGTGATATTAGAATTTGCATTGATTTTAGAAATTTAAACAAATCTTGCCAGAAGGACAATTTTCCACTACCAACCATGGAACAAGTATTGCAAAAAGTAGCCGGTTCTGAGCTCATGTATTTTCTAGATGGATTTTCAGGTTATAATCAAATCCTTGTTCATCCAGATGACAGATTGAAAACTACACTCAGAACTAAGTGGGGAACTTATGCTTATCAGAAAATTCCTTTTGGATTAATTAATACAGGTGCCACTTTCCAAAGCCATGGAAACAAATTTTAGAGGACTTATAAATAAAATATTAGTTATCTATTTAGATGACATTATTGCCTTTTCTAAATAGGAAAATCATCATGTGAATGGCCTAAAGCATGTCTTTGAACGATGTAAAAGGTATGGCATTTCATTAAATGCAAAAAAATCATTTTTTGCTTTAGATGAAGGAAAAATTTTAGGATTCATTGTGTCAAAAAATGGTATCTATATTGATCCTGAAAGAGTTTATGAAATTAAATGAATTACTTTTCCTTATAACAAGAAAACCATGCAATATTTCCTTGGGAAAATTATTTTTGTTAAAAGATTTGTCCCTGATTTTTCTCAAATAGTTTTACCATTACAAAACATGATTAAGAAAAACTATGTCCTTAAATGGGGACATAATGAAAGAGAAGAATTTGAATTGATTAAATAGTCAATTGTCAATGCTCCATTCCTGACCACCCCCAATTTTATTAATTTCCATTTACATTATACACTTTTTTATCAGATACATCATATGCAGTTGTTTTAACACGGTTGAATGACCAACAAATAGAAGCACCAATATCATTCTTTAGTTCAAATTTACAAGGTGCAGAACTGAATTACACATCTATTTAAAAACAAGCATTTTATGTTTTTAAGGCCATAAAACATTTTAGACCTTTTCTCCTAAAGTCTCATACGAAAATCATAGTTCCATTGTCTGCAGTAAGACAACTTTTGATGCAGAAATAATTAGGAGAAAAAAGAGCTAACTGGGTAATTGCATTACAAGAGTATGATGTAGAAATAAAACCCTCTGAAATCATTAGAGGTCAATGTTTTTTCAAAATTCTTACAGGAGCATCACATTTTTCATCAGAAGAAGATACAAGTAATGTGCAAATATCAGAGGTAAGCCTCAATGATTCAGATTCACAATATGCTGATCTTGTATTTTATTTAAAAAATGGATATGCTCCAAATCATCTCAGTTATAAGACAAAACGAGCTCTTAGATTAAAAGCTAAAAAATATGATTTAGTCAATGATGTGTTATTTAGAAGAAATTTTGATTTTGTACTTCTAAGATGCTTAGAAAAATCTGAAGCAGAGAGAGTCTTGCAGGAACTCCATGATGGACCAGCTGGAGGATATTTTGGAGGAAATAAAACAGCACATAAGATCCTGCATGCAAGTTACTATTGGCCTAAAATTTTCATAGATGCCCATGAATATTCAAGAAGATGTAAAGTATTCCAAAGTACATCTGGAAAACAAAGAAATCTAGCATTCCCATTACAGCTGGTCAATATTGAACAACCATTTGAGAAATGGGGATTAGATATAATTGGTGAGATTGTTCCTAACTCTTCCAAATAACATAGATATATTCTCATAGCTACATATTACTTTACCAAATGGGTGGAATAAATTCCATTAAAAGTAGCTAGTTCATAAGATATCATTGATTTCATTGATCAAAATATCATAACTAGGTTTGGCTTACCTACTCCTTTGATGTTTGATAATGCATCTTATTTCTTTGGAACTACTATGATAGATTTTTCAATTAAAAGAGGTTTTAAACTAAAATATTTTGCAAATTATTATCCACAAGGAAATGGTCTAGCAAAATCTACAAACAAAAATTTGATTAGAATAATCAAAAGAACTGTTGATCAGAATCAAAGAAATTGGCATAAGTCATTAATTTTTTCTCTTTGGGAAGATTGAATAACTCAAAAAGCTTCTATTGGTACTTCTCCATTTAATTTTTTATATGGAAAAGAATTTGTACTTCCTACCAATGTAGTTATTCCATCCCTTTCCTTAGTTCAATTCATTGATTAAAATCCTACTTCTTCTTTACAATTTAGACTAGGTCAAATTTTGAAGTTAGAAGAAGAAAGAGAAAAAGCCAAACAAACTCATGCTCATCATCAAAAAATAATAAAAGCCTCATTTGATTCAACTTTCGTCACTCCAAAGAATTTTCAAATTGGTGATTTGGTATTGAAATGGGACAAAGTGTATGAGGAAAAAGGTAAAAACACAAAGTTTCAAAAACACTAGCTAGGTCCATTTCAAATAATTGAAGAAATAGGCCCATCAACATTTCTATTACAAGATTTATCAGGCAAAAAGGATTCTTTGCCTGTTAATGGGCAGAATTAAAAAAAAAAATATTTCTCATAGGAGGTAACCCCTTCTATCCTTGTATATTAGTGTCTTTTTCTTTTCTCTTTTAAAATAAAAGTTTCTTCGTATCAATATTTGGATTTTCAAATCTAATCTCAGATGATTTTCTTTTGATTTTTCTTTTTTCTTATAAAAAATGAAAAATGTTAAGGAAGGAAAATCGAAAGATTTAGAAAGACAAATTGAATTTATCTTTCTGAAAAATGGAATTTCGTTGAAATTAGTTATTATTTGATGAACTCTCATCTTCATATAGCATGAATATTCTATTTATCGGTCAAGAAAAGAAACTTTAACATAGTAAAGATCTATTTACAGAAAAGCAATCTGAAACTCGACATTATCATCCAGAATCTTAAAACGACCAATGATTCATCCCATCCAGAAAATCTTGTAAATTTTCAAAATGAATTCAAAGGAAAATAAAAAATATATGATTATAAGAAAAAATTAAAAGATAATAAGTCTCATCACGAGCTTGTTTACCATGTTCATAAGGAAATAGTTAAATTGACATTACCAATACTGTCTACCAAAACAGGGTAATGACCTGAGATTATATCAAAAAAGCAAGGGGTCTCATCAAGAGCTAGCTTGATCAACTTAATTACTACTAGTGAGTGGAATTGTCATCATTTGGTTACCAAGCCAAGAAAATGGCTTTTAAGTGAATTAAATAATATATAAAAGAAAATTCTCAGAGATTAGAATTTACTTCTAAAAATTATAAGAAATATTGGATGGGACAGTGAATCATTGTTGAATAAAAGGTAACCCTGCCAAAAGCTTAAATTTCCTATTGGAAAAGAGGCTCTATTTGTGATAAAAGAGTAAATTTTTATAAAGCTAATCTGTAAAGGCCACCTACTTTATCTTTTTAAACTGTGTAAGGACTGATATAGATTTTCATACTTATATCTTTAAAAGAGGAATTCTTATGAATAGTGAATAGGAGAAACTTTCATTTCTTAGTAAGATATTATTTATTTCAAATTTCATTCCTATAACTATTTTATTTTCAAAAAGCTTAGAAATTCCAAAAAAAATTATCAGAGACATCTGGTTCACGCAATTCAATCACCAATTGTTGTGTTATACAACAACCCCCATTTATTTTTATAAATAGGGACCCTTTAGAAATAAATAGAAAATTCTTTTAAAAATTTCCTAAAACAAAAAACTTAGAAAATAAATATTTTCTTTTTCCGCCTTATTCTTTTTGAGCGCATTGCAAATCACATATCTTATAAATTTCAAAATACGCATAAAACTTAAAATATCCGAACTGTGATATGCGCTCACACTTCTCCGAAGATATGATTTAAACTTTTCAAAAACCTTCAATCATCATTATATTTACTTTATCACACCGCACTTCACTTAAATCAAAAAACATTAAAAGAAAAATGATATAAGTTGCGACTCCGCAGACCCGACGAGAAAATAGACAAATGAATATAAAACATACGGCCATCGTGGTCACTTCAGTTTTATTAAAAGCGCAATTCACATTTCGCTCAACTTATAACATACGCTAAATCGTTATCCTATAAGGGTAAGTATTACGAAAGGTTATAAGTTATAATTTTCGATATGTGCACTGATGCCATTTAATAGGTCAAGCATGTAAAACAGCTTGTGTCATATCGAAATGAAATGTAAGATCTTAACAGATTTAAATCGATTGATAGATCTTATGTGTGGAGATATATGAAATATTAATTCAGAGATTATGAATGATGATTGATGTTATATTTTAATAGATTGATATATTCTTGCATGTGATTGAAATAAAAGATAGATTTCTCTCTTTGATACTCCATACTTGTAAAAATTCGCTCTGCTTTCAGGAAACTAGTTAACGGATTGAAGAAGATCAAAATGATAAAAAAGGGTAAATAAATTTCTCAAACATCATCAAATGAAGACACAGATATGTCTCCATTATTTTCAGATACCATCTGCAACAAATATTGCGGCAGTTTGACATGGGCGGCAATGTATAAAATTTTTGAAAGTGAAGGACCAAGGGTGATAAACAAAGTTTCTTCGATCGGCACTGCTTCTACCTCCGATGCAACTCCTTTTGACGTTGCATGCTCATACATTCACAGGATATTTGCAAGATCAAATATTCATCCTTATACGGACATGGTTAAGTGGGAAATTGACCACTTAAATATTGAAGATAGAATGCTCAAGAATTCAAGGGGAGAAAATATGGGTTCTTTTAGGGCAGGTGATTTAATAGCAATGTAACATCTACCACCCCCACAGCAGAAATATGACAAAGACTATTTGTAGAATTTTAGAGGAGAACATCCAAACCTTATCAAAGTCATCCAAGAATGGAAGGATAATCAGGGGAAATTGAAGCAAGATAAGTTTGGTACGTACCCAATTTCCAAAATTCCTAATCCTTACTGTTATGCTACTGGTATATTATGTAGATTATTTTCCAAACCAGATACCACTAGATTCTCAAGATACTGGGTTCCCCTAATTGACACAATCATCAATTCATCAATTTTGAATTGGGCAGACACCTTATCTAATAACCTAGCCAAGCACATAACCGAATATAGAAATAAAATAAGTATTTAATTCAGATAAATACCTCCCTTTTATATGTTTCCCTATGTCATGGATGTTATCTATTTCACTTCCAGTTTTCCTACCATGGGATGGAAATGGACTACCAAGGACCCTACCCCAATTCACGTTTACCATAGAGAACTTTGGGACTCTGATTTCCTCTTACACTTCTATAAAATCTTTTATGGAGTCATATTGCCTATACATCAGATGATTTTTAACAAGAGGGCTCCTAGGGTTTCTGAAGAAGCCAATGCATACATTCTTCCAGTAGCTAGATGGTTTGCAGAAGAGAATTTTACATATATTAGAGTATTCAGGAGTTATGCTTCTCCCCATGTTTTACCATATTATGTTCTCAATAAGTTACTTGCAAAATAAATAGCCTATCAGATTGTTAATGGTGTTACAAAACAACTGAAGGATGCTAAAAAGGCTATTTGGCCTAATTTCCCTATACAATGTGGCACCTTTGCATTGTCTAATATCGGCCATACTTACAAGGAAGTTTCCAAAATTCATTTATTGAAATTGGTAGTAATGCCGAGAAGATTATATGATCCAAATGATGTAATTAAAAATTACATCAAAGAGCTTAAGATGAAGCCTTTTGCAAAGGAGGAATATGGATTTGATGATCTCTTCCAGGGAATGGAATTTTTTTTAGATATTATCATGTATTTATATAGTCAACTAAGTCAAGAGGATGTTGAAGCTTTTCAAGCATACAGAAACAAGACACTGGAGAAAGTCCTTCTAAATTTGTTAAATATTGAAGATGAAAACAAACACACTAAAAGTGTCATTGTGGATGATGAAATAAAGGATATGTCCGAAGATGAATTATGTCAGTCGCATCAGAAATCTGATAATTTAGATCACTCTAAAAATGAATCTGAATCTAAAAAGGAAAACTCAGAAAAGATAATTAACCGATTCATTCATGAGATAGAGATGTTGGAATAAACAAGAAATAATGGGACATAATCAAATTATCAAGCAGTTTAGCACAATCACAACATGCTAGATCAGTCTAGTTTATCACAAGAAAAAGATCTTATAAATAAATAGGAGGAGTTTTATGAAGAAATAAAAAATCCTAAAGAAAATCCCAATACTGATCAAGCAACAAGTTTCCAGACACCTGAACACTCACAAAAGATATTGGAGACTGTCAATCCACTACAAAGAGTTCCAACAATACATGATAAAGAAATCATACCGGCCTACCCTACAGATCAGATAGTTCTACAAATTGAAGATATTCCTTCATTAGATATTTTCTACAGTCCTAGTTACAAGGTTGTAGTTAAAAGAAAAAAAGAAGGAGAATTGATGAAACAACTCCAAAACCTACAGATGAATCATTTGATGTACTATGGAAATATTCCTCAGATAATCCTACTAAAAATCTAACCAAATTATCACAATATGCGGGGGCATATGCTACTGCTATTGTTGATAAAGCTACTGAGGTTAGAGTGTTGTTAAAACAAAAGGAACCCAAAGTACAAGAACAAGAGAAGTTGTTGAATGAAGAGAAATCCAATCCCATTGAGAAATTCGAAGTTAACAAAGCCCAATTTCATAAATATATTGAAAGCCTCAAATTACAGCATCAGAAAAATATTAATGAAAAACAAGCACAGCTAGAAATAGAAATGACTAAATTACAGAGTCAAACACAATTAGAGAAATTTATCAAAGAAGAACTTGATTTAAACACTAAGTTAAAGAAAGAACAAGAAGTGGTTTGTCATGAAGTTTCTATGATTGATTTTTATTGTGATTCAAGTAAAATAATGAGAGATCAAATAGCAATTCAGAAACTTGAATGTGAAAGACTTGACAAGAAAATTGAAGAGAACATTCAATGGCAAGTTTCAGATTTAGGAAAGCAAGCTAATCTACCTCAAGTAGATAAGGTTCACAAAGAAATTCTATTCACAGAATGGGAAGCGCAAATCAAACAGGCAAAGAAAGCAGCGGTAAATAAATCCAAGATATCAAGTGAGATTATTGAATCTATGTGTGAGCAACTATATAAAGTAGAACTTCTTAAGGAAAACATGTCTAATGTGTTTTCAGAAACAAGACAGGTAGAAAGAGAGTGGAAGCAGAGAGCAGATACATAAGAGGAAATGATTAAAAAGGTAAATAAGTTTGATCAGGAAAATTACTAGAATTTTCTGATCAAACCTTACCATTAGCATTAAATTCTGCAGTTTCTTACAGATTCAACAAAGAGATCCCAGTTAGCAATCTCAAATGCTATTTTCAAGAGACATATCCGATCAAGGATATCATAGCTAGTTCAGCTCAAATCAATGTTAGATATTTTCCAACTTCGTGACCACATATAGAAAGAAGGGCGGAACTCAGAAAATCAGAATTGTTAGTTTAATTTCCTAAATCGTAGTTTAAGTTAGCTTTTTTGAGGAATGTTGTTTCAAAACCTCCTCTATATTTTTGTAATAATCTATTTTAGTTTATAGCTGGTTTAGTATTTAAACCCTTCTCATGCATTTAGAGAAGCGTCTAGAAATTTGTCAAAAATATTTGCAAAGAATGCACTATTGTAAGTTTGTGAGTGCTTTGATGAATTAATGGAACACACATTATGTTATCTTTTAAAAATTAAAGTTGTTTAACTTATGTTGCACTACTTTACTCTTTAAATTGCTTGAAAGTGAGAAGGAACAAATTCATTGCTATCAGTTTACATGAGTAGAACTTCATACATATGGTACTTCTATTCACTTGTATTAAGTCTTACTTCATAGATTGACAATTATCTTTTTATTGCAGTATATATTTGAAACGTCATCATATATAAGTATTACATGCACCTTTTTTTCTAATATTTAGCTATGGTTTGTTATTGAATATGTAATCACACTGATAAATGTGATATTTCTTTAATAATTCTTCTATGCAAACTACTTTGTTAGAAGAATCATTTTACATAATTTTCATCTCTTTCGACTATTAAATGATCTATATTAATGATAGTTGAAAGATATCATTTTAAATCGCATAAAGGAAAAACACCCCGGGTATATATCAGATTAAATAGTTTATATAGATGCTTATAGATTAAAATCATTATCCATTTGCATGTTATATTCACAACACCCTCAAAATCATCCTTATTGGGAAATAGGTCCCATTATCCACAGTCGGAGCCACTATACCAAACGGAAAAGGATTTTCTTTAAGGTCTTAATCGGTTGGTTTCCCCCCATGTTTTCGCAACGATGTTCCGAGGCCTCAATAGAATAGAAATATCCAAGAAATGTACTTTGGTGTCTGGGATAAGCAGAGTTCCTTGAAGTACTTTTGAATTCTTTTTTCCTTGGGATTATTTGATGATATTCATTGCCTTTTGTATTCTTGACATCATTTGTAAGTCTCCTTAGCGTAGGGTTTCTTCTAATGTCATCTTGATTCTTGCCTTTGTTGGAACTGGGAGTATCATTTCTTCCTGACTTCATCACATCCTTGTTGTTTGAAGAATTATCATTCTTGCTTGACAGTTCACCTGCATAGCCAAGACCTTATTTATCAAGGGGAGGTCTTTGACGACTTAATATTTCATCTAGGGTTTGAGAGCTTTTCAAGTTCTTATTCAGCGAGACAACTTCATTTTTAAGAGTGAAAATTTATTCTTTCAATTTTTCACAATATTCATCTTTCATGACTAGTTACTTCTTCATTTCTTCCATCATCCTTTTTGCTTTGTGTGCTTCAATTTTAAGGAAGATGATATTTGATTTCATTATGAAGATTTCTTCATTCTCCTTTGCTAGACTTCTCTCCATTTATTCTTTTATTCTTGTAGCTTCACATGTTTCGGCCTTGAGAAGATTGATGTCTGATTTTAGTTTGAAGATTTCTTCATCCTTTTATTCTAGTTGAGATTTAAGAGAGGAGACCTCTTCTTTGTATTGACCAATCTCTGCTTCAAGGTTTTTCAAGCTCTTAAGTATTTGTTCACATGTTTTGGCCTTGAGAATATTGATGTCTGATTTTAGTTTGAATATTTTTTCATCCTTTTCTTCTAGTTGAGATTTAAGAGAGGAGACCTCTTCTTTGTATTGACCAATCTCTGCTTCAAGATTGTTCAAGATTTTAAGTATTTGTTCAAGGTGGCTTGAAAAATTTTCTTCCCTTTTATTTTCCTTATCAAATTGGTTTGTTATAGATATAACTTCTTCATGATTATTTTTTTTTTTTTTATGAAATTATTCTTTAACTTTGGCAAGCTCCTCATCTCTTTCTTGTACTTGAAGCTTGACAAAGTCAACTTCCTTCCTTGTCTTGTCCTGCTTACCATCTTGCGCTTTCTTCTTAAGTTCCTCATTTTCCTTTTTCAAAATATCAATCTCTTCCATGGAAGCCATAATTTTATTCAAGAGATATTCTTCAAAGTCATCTTTGTTTTCTTCATCTTCTAGGTCTTCTTTATCCTTGTTGTCATCTCTCTTATCCTTAGCTTCCTTGATGGATTTTGGACTTCTTTCTTGTTTTCCATCATATTCTTGACTAGATATCATTTTCAACACTCTTTTTGAGTGAATATCATGATTTTTTTCCCATATAACTTTTGTTGATGAACATTTTCAAAATTTTCCTTCAGAGAATTTGGTAACCCATTTAAAATTGCCTTCATTGCTCTTGCATTGTAATCAGATTCTTCGTCCATCATGTCATTAGTAATCACTAATTTCCAAACTTCAATTCCTTGAGCCTTCAATAAATTCCTCATTCTTTCCTCCCATATATCGAAAATTCCATTGAGCAATGGAGCCTACGCAAATTTATTGACTTCAATTTCGATGGTTGAGGAAGACACATCTTTAGGAGGATTGGAGAATTTCTTACTTGGCTTTTCCATTTGTGTTCTAATGATAAACCTTCAAGCTGTTAGGCTTTGAGTGAGGGTACTGGATATGATTCCAATTGTTGGAATCATGATTTTCGTTAGACCAGAACTCGCAAGAATTAGTCTCTGCTACAATCACCAGAATTAGGATCCACGAGAGGCAGTTAGTCCATGTCGCAAAACACACGGGGAGCATTGAACCCAATGTCCAAAATATGCGACTATGACATCATATAGGATGTTAGAATATTGGAATATGAAGAATCCCACAACCTATTCTCAAATTCTCATGATGAAAGTTTCGATGGAGAGGCTACAATTAATGTTGGCACACGGTCATAGGTGGATTTGGAGAACCAAAGGCGTAATTCCAATACAAAGGGAGAGTATCCCTTGAAAAGAGTTTGAATGCATTAGGACCTAAGCAGTAAAGCCCTTGATCACAACTTATGGTCCTATGGAAAAGCAATGCTAAAATAACTCAAGATTAAATGAATAAAGGAAATCAGGGAGTGCAACATCACAATGTTTCATATCTGAAAGTTGCGATATGGAGTGCTCCAATTGTGTAACTCTTTGGAGTGAAGAATATAATGTTACAACACGGAGGTGCATTAAAGGATGGATGGGCCACAACGAATTATAGGAGTGCACAATTTTTTTTTATCATAAATTAATGAAAAAAATTGAGAGAATTTGGTCAAGAGAACAAGGACCACGATTGCACATGATGATTTGAGAGAAGTATTTTTTGAGATCTAGAGTAAGCTACCTCTAATATTCCCGCGCACTCCTCAATGAATTAAACAGATTGTAGAGAAGCCGTGCTGAAGTAAATTTAAAGTATGAGAAGCCATGAATGAGCATGGTGAACCTAACGGGAGTATGTAGGTCAACTAAGAATTTATTTTTTTGTTAGAAGAAGTACTATGGTGTCTTTTAGTTTCAGTCTTTGAAGCTTTCCTCTAGTGATCAAACATGCTCTTACAAGGTGATTTTAAGGTTTCAAGGTCAAATTTTGTCATTTCAGTGAGTCTTCAAGTAAAATTTGGTCACTAGGTATTAGGTCTGGGGTTTGTTTTCACTCTTTTCAAAGTTGTCCAAATGTCGATCCATGTCACCATTCATCTGAGTGTACCATCATTCATAGGGTTTTCATCATCATTTCAGGTTCCAATGGGTCATTTGACACGATGTTCATGCTTCAGTTGTGCCTTGGTAAGGTTCATTTCCCTCTCCTAGGGTTTTGAAGATAATTTCTCTTGGATGGTCAAATCATCAGCAAAAATTGTATCCTGGTGTTCATAAACCTTTCCCTATCCTTAATGTACCTTATTAAACGCTTCCCATCACTGAGATCCCCCAAATTCCTCATTTTCGCACAAACCCTAGTTTCTTGCTACAACTTGGCAATTTTCTACGCTAGGCCTGTGTTCTTCCCTTTTGGACCCCTTCCCCTCACTCAATATTTGAAATTACACTTTCCCCTGATTCCTAACATCTCTCCCTAATTCCTAAAATTTTCTCAAGAATTTAGAAGCCCTTTATCCCCTTCATTTCACTTCATTTCGACAAATCCCTTGTTCCACACATCGGGATAGGTTTTACTCCAATGATGTTTCTGAGAAATAAAAGATTAATTTGGAAAAACTGAGAGAGGTTTTTGTTCCAAATAGGCCAAGGAATAAAAACCTCCTTCACTTTTTACACAGGTATCATGGTTTTATAGAAATTTCAAAACTACAGTTGCCTCAGGAGAATTGATGCACCTCTGAATTGACCTTCGGAAAATCAAGATTTATCCTATCTTTGTTGGCCTAATGACTTTTTGGATGAGCCAAATGATAACTAGACGCAAAGATATTTCCAATGAGCTCTCATGAGCTCAATTTGGAGTTGAGAAAGACCTTCAAAAGTTGACTGCAACAGCACTCTGCCTTGAGGCAGCCTCATTTTGCACATTTTGACCAGTCTTGGGAGATTTGATATTTTACAGGGAAAATGAACTCCAAATTGAAAAATTCTAGTTGTTTTGGAACGTAGACCCAATAATATTTCCAACGAGCTATCCTATGCCCAATTTTGACACCGGGAAGGTCTCCAAAAGTCTCCTGCAAAAAGGCGTGGTGCATTGGGCAACCCTCTGCAGTGTAAAAAATGAACTGGCGCGACGCATTGAGATGGCATGGTGCATTGGGCTAAAAAGCCTAAAATCCATTCAAATATTCCTCCAAAAGCTCCAAAATTGAAAATTATTCATTCCAAAACTAAGTTAACATCTCCATATTGCCAATGTATGAGTTTCCATCAGTGTTTATGGTGTTTCAATAGGTGAAAAATAAAACCCTAGCTCCTTGCATAGTTTCATTGAAAAACTGCCTAGGGTTTGAAAAATTGCCATTTTTTGTTGTCTTATTCCCCTCTACTACTTTCACATCCCCTTCACTACATTTCACTAGTTTCATTTCCCATTCCCCCTCTCATTTCCACTCATCCTACTCCCCTATCCCTAAAACCCTAAAACCCTAGCTTCTAGGGTGAAACCCTAGTTTTCTTCATTTCACTAATGGTTGTATACCCTATCCCCTTAATCCCACTCACTTCATACATTTTCCCCTTAATGCCCTTCTCCACATATAATTTCCCAAAAGCTAGAGACTGTCCCTAAAACCCTTCAATTCCCCAAGTTCCAATTGGCAATATTCCCAACATTCCCCTTACCCTCTCCCTTCATAGTCCCTCACACATTTTCATACACTTGACAGCGAAAGATCGAAGACACCTAAAGCTCTTCATACTCATCTAAGACAACACAAACTTTGGCAAAAATGGAGACAGATTCCTCTTATGACCGAGATGAAGGAAACACAGTGACTCTACAACCGAATTGCATGCACCGAGGAGACCAAAAGCTGTTGGAGAAAGCCAACAAGGAAAAGAACATGTTGAGGCACATGGCTAATCATTATTGGGCAAGAAATCATGTTTGCAAGGCACAAAGCAAAATCTTGAAGGTCAAGTTAAAGAAGGCCTCAGAGCGTCAGAAAAGGCAAGATAGACTTTAGATTTTGGTCGAGGCTTCCTTGGCCCAGCATGGTACATGATGGAGGACACTCAGCCAAAATTTCAAGAAATTTGGGACACATTTTGCAAATTGTGTTCTTTTTTTGCCTAAACACAGATTTTTCAGCTCTACGCGTCGAACCACTTGGCGCGCGCTTTTGATGGGAGGTTCCTCTTGGGTAAAACTTTATATTTTTGGATTTTCCATGAAAATTTATGCATGCCTACCTATGGCCAAGAGGTTTTGACAGGTTTTTGGCTTCTAGAAGGGTCAAAAACACCCTAAAACTGACCTTTCGGCCCCTTTTTGGACACACAGGAAGCAGTGTTGGGAGAACTCATTTTTGGAGGGGCAAATGGAAGCCAAATTCAGAAATTCCACTTGTGTTGGAAATTAGACAGGCATACCTTTCCAAAAATCCCCCTTGGAGCTAATTTGGACACTGGGAAGGCCTTCAAAATCAGGTCCAAACTGGCGTGACGCATAGAGAAATCAGGTGTGGCGCATTGGGGATTTTTGCTCATTTTGGACTCAGTAACTCTGTTTTTCGCCTATTTTTTGCCAATTTGATTTTATTTCTTCTAAATGTCAAAATCATGATGTAATTTGATGTATCTTGGTGTAATTTTGTTAAATTTTTACTCATGGAGGTAGATTCATCCATTAAAAGGTGAATTGGAACTGAATGAATCAATTTCCTATCTTATAGAGGCAAGCTGTTCCACTGCCTATTTTCTAGTTCTCAGTTTAGATCTTGTTGAAAAAACTCCTAAAATTGTGAGATCGACCCCTATAATCTGGGGATGAGTTATTTTTTTTCTATATCTTATGGTTTTTTAGTCATTAGCATGGTTGGACACTTGGGATTGCTTTGAGCATCATTGTACATTTATCTCTACAGTTTGGCAAAGGAATAGACCAGGGTTTGCAGCACTCCTTGGGATTCATGTGGCTCTTTGTTTTGATGATGTGTTTCTCTTTGTTAATGTAAGTTTACTGGTGCTTTATGTGTATCATCTTCCCTCTTATTTCTTCTTAAGTTAAACAAACAAGGATAAAGGTGGAATCCATTAGATTTGCAGTGCTCTACGTAGGGTTTGTTTAATTTTCTATGTTTTCAACTTTTTGGAGAGGATCCTTGAAGGTTTCTTGCCCTCTTAAGCTCTTCACTTGTCTCAACTATCCATTTAATTCAAAATTGAAGTGTCAAAACAATTTCCTACCTTGCCCCATTTAGATCTCTGCAAATACTAGGCCTCATTCCCCAGACCCAAAATCTGCCTTTCCCTTTGATCCAACAAACACCCTCAAAATCAAATCAAACTCTTTTACATATATACCTAGCCTAAAATCAGCCTTCATTTAAGTCATCTCAAGCCTCACTAATCATTTTTTGCTGAGATTGACCAAGAGAGAGCCCTCTCCCGATATGGTAGGGCTAGCTACCAGGTTAAGCGTGGTTTGATGTTACCCTAGATTCTGCCTTTCTCAGCCTGAGGTAGATTTAGGCCATAACATAGTGGCGACCATACTAGGGAAAATAAAGGTTTTTTGCTTGTTAGTGTTATTATTTTTATAAACTACAGACGAAGCCTGAAGTTAGCCAAGTAGCCTTCGAAATGCTCTTGCTTTGCATTAGCGAAAGTAGATGAATGCTGCTTTAGTCAATCTCTGGTTTTGTTTATGAACTGAACATCTGGTTTCCTCAGTAAAATGTAATCAAGTTCAGATCTAATTGTTGATGGTGGAAAACGATCAGACATAGGAAGGCTAAAATCATTCACCTGGCGACTCTAGTGTCAAATAATCCTAAGGTTCAAAATTTTTATGGCGATTCTACTCTTCAAGAATCAGTAGCCTGAGGAATTTCTTGGTGAATTCATTGTTATCAAAATGGTTTCGCTGGATCGAAGGTATGCTCCCATGAGTCGAGATCATATTCCAGGTTTTCCAAATAAAATTCCTAAGGTAGATTGGCAAAAGAATTTTCCTACGTTTAAATATGATGATAAGAAGGATGCTACTTTACATCTAGTTAGATTTCACATACATATTTTCAAGTTGAAGGTTGATTTTCCTGAAGATTGCTTGATGAAGATATTCATGGCCACTCTGGAAGATGAAGCCCGATCTTGGTATGAACGTTTGCCGCCTGCTTGTATTTACTGTTTAAAGGATTTTCATACCATGTTCTTTGAAAGGTATAAAGAATCTTATCCATCCTTAACTTTAGTTCAGAACTGTTGTAGCCATGTTCATAGTTTTGTTGAAAATATTGAAAAATTTTATGAAGATGATGACTTCATGGACGATGAGATCATGGAGGCTCTGTATGAAAATACATTTCAACAGCATAAAGAGAACTTAGAAGATACTCATCAATATGCTCAGGAAACTTTTCACCAGGATCAAGATCTTAGTACAGTGGAAAATGATGAAAGAGAAGGTTTTGTTTCAGACCTGTCCATAGAAGAAGACAATATGTAGGAAAGTCAAGTTTCAATTTCAGAATGTGATAAATTCAAGTCAGCTATTTCAGATCTAGATTCAGATCATGATGATCAAGAATACCTTGTGCTGAATCCCATGAAGGAGAGCTCTACTGTTGAGATCATCTGGAATGAAGAAGACATAGTTATTGATCCAAATGTTCTCATTTCATTAGAACAAAGCCTTCATGAGGAGGTAATCTAGTCAGTTCATGAAAAACAAGACGAAATTTTTGTTCAAGTAAGTGAAAAATATTCTTTCAATAACTCAGTGATAAATGATAATTTGATTGCCATGTCATATGAAGATGATCAACAATGTTTTCAAATTTCAGAAGATCAGGGAATTAAGGACTGTCATTCAGGTTTTTCATGTTTTAAAATGTTATTTCATGAAGACAATCACTATTTGAGCAAAATAAAACAAAAATTATTATCTCCTCTGTCTGAAGATGAGATAGATCAACTCCTGAAAGGTCATGTTACAACCCAAGCTAAAGCATATTTGCAGTGCCCACATGGTCAAGAAAATGTTGGTGAAACTTCTTCCTCTTTCGAAAATGATGACAATCTTGTAATTAGTTTTATAGATCAGCAAACAGATAATATTTTCTTTCATGATGATGATAAGGCTGTCATGTTTGATAATCTTGAAGATTTTTTTCTGTTTAAGAATGACCTAGACCATGAAGTTGAGGAATATGATTTTGAGAGAGACAATATGCCAGAATTTCTCATGGTCAAGGAACTTACAGCTAACACTCAGATGGCAGAATCTTATACCTCTCTGTGCCTTCCTATCACTCGGAAATCAATTTTTCTTTCATATCAGAGTGAAGCGAGTACTTGTATTTTTGTTGCTGGATCTCAAGACAAGCTAGTGCTTCAAGATTTTGAAGATCCCTTCGGCATTCTTTTGCAAGAATTAGAAAAGATAAATGTTTCCTGGTTCGTTATCATAAGCCTTGGTTTCAATGGTTATTGTGATTTGCCTACATGTACATCGTTCTACCTGCTCGAGAAAAGTGAGAGTCAAATTTCGGTATGTAGCCATCTGTTGGATTGGTTACATTGGAAGGCTCACTAAACATGATTGTACATATTCCATCAGTAGGCAGTTGGTTGTCATCATGATTTGAAACCCTCAAATTTCGATGGACTCCTACCATTTAAAAATATTTTTAAGTAGTAATTTTAGTTAAGTAGGTCTTGAGTCATTTTTGTTTTAGTCAGTTTCAACATAGTTTCAGAGAAAGTGTGTGCTGTCATCATTCTTTCAGTTTGGGGCCCAAGGTGAAGGCTATAAAGCTGAAGGTTGATTTCAGTTTTGGTTTGGCTTGTTTGAGTCAAGTCTTTCAATCGATTTCAGTCTTGAAATTGAGTCAGTCTTGAGTCTTATTTCAGTCTTGAAATTGAGTCAAAAGTCTGGTTTTGGTTTGTCGAAGTTCTTGAATCCATAGCCCAATGGATGAAGGCACTGCCTGCTTTCCCAGAAATCTGTAGTTCTTGGCGCCTCCAAGGAGCTACCATCCCCATTGGAGCCAATGTTAGTATCAGTCTTTTAAGCCTTCCTCCAGTGATCAAACATGCTCTTAAAAGGTGATTTTATGGTGTCAAGGTCAAATTTTGTCATTTCAGTGAGTCTTCAAGTAAAATTTGGTCACTAGGTATTAGGTCTGGGGTTTGTTTTCACTCTTTTCAAAGTTGTCCAAATGTCAGTCCATGTCACCATTTAGTTGAGTTTACTTTCATTCAGAGGTTTTTCATCATCGTGTCAGGTTCCAATGGGTCATTTTACACCTTTTTCATGCTTCAGTTGTGCCTTGGTAAGGTTCATTTCCCTCTCCTAGGGTTTTGAAGGTAATTTCTCTTGGATGGTCAAATCATCAGCAAAACTTGTATCCTGATATTCATACACCTTTCCCTATCCTTAATGTACCTTATTAAACACTTACCATCACTGATATCCCCCAAATTCCTCATTTTCGCACAAACCCTAGTTTCTTGCTACAACTTGGCAATTTTCTAGGCTAGGCCTGTGCTTTTCCCTTTGGGAGCCCTTCCCCTCACTAAAAATTTGAAATTACACTTTCCCCTGCTTCCTAAAATCCCTCCCTACTTCTCCAAAATTTTAATCAAGAATTTAGAAGCCCTTTATCCCCTTCATTTCACTTCATTTTGACAAATCCCTTGTTCCACACATCGGGATAGGTTTTACTCCAATGATGTTTCTGAGTAGGAAAAGATGAATTTGGAAAAACTGAGAGAGGTTTTTATTAAAAATAGGCCAAGGAAGACAAACCTCCACTTTTTACATAGGTGAAATGGTTTTAGAGAAATTTCAAAACTACAGTTGCCTCAGGAGAATTGATGCACCTCTGAAGTGACCTTGGGAAAATCAAGATTTCTCCTAGCTTGGTTGGCCTAATGACATACTTGATGAGTCAAATGATAAATAGACGAAAATATATTTCCAATGAGCTCTCATGAGCTCAATTTTCATTTGAGGAAGACCTTCAAAAGTTGACTGCAACAACACTCTGCCTTGAGGCAGCCTCATTTTGCACATTTTGACAAGTCTTGGGAGATTTGATTTTTGACAGGGAAAATGAACTCCAAATTGAAAAATTCCAGTTGGGTTGGAATGTAGACTCAATAATATTTCCAATGAGATATCCTATGCCCAATTTGGACACCGATAAGGTCTCCAAAAGTCTCCTGCAAAAAGGCGCGATGCATAGAGATGGCGCGACGCATTGAGCAGCCCTCTACAATGTAAAAAGTGAACTGGCGCGATGCATTGAGATGGTGCGGCGCATTGGGATAAAAAGCCTGAAATCCATTCAAATATTCCTCCAAAAGATCCAAAATTGCAAATTATTCATTCCACAACTAAGTTAACATCTCCATATTGCCAATGCATGAGTTTCCATCAGTGTTTATGGTGTTTCAATAGGTGAAAAATAAAACCCTAGCTCCTTGCACAATTTCATTGAAAATCTGCCTAGGGTTTGAAAAATTTCCATTTTTTGTTGTCTTATTCCCCTCTACCACTTTCACATCCCATTCAATACATTTCACTAGTTTCATTTCCCATTCCCCCTCTCATTTCCACTCATCCTACTCCCCTATCCCTAAAACCCTAAAACCCTAGCTTCTAGGGTGAAACCCTAGTTTTCTTCATTTCACTAATGGTTGTATACCCTATCCCCTTAATCCCACTCCCCTCATACATTTTCCCCTTAATCCCCTTCTCCACATATAATTTCCCAAAAGCCTAGAGACTGTCCCTAAAACCCTTCAATTCCCCAAGTTCCAATTGGAAATATTACCAAAATTCCCCTTACCCTCTCCCTTCATAGTCCCTCACACATTTTCATACACTTAACAACGAAATATCGAAGACACCTAAAACTCTTCATACTCATCTAAGACAACACAAACTTTGGCAAAAATGGAGACAAATTCCTCTTATGACCAAGATGAAGGAAACACAGTGACTCTACAACCGAATTGCATGCACCAAGGAGACCAAAAGCTGTTGGAGAAATCCATCAAGGAAAAGAACATGTTTATGCACATGGCTAATCATTATTGGGCAAGAAATCATGTTTGCAAGGCATGAATCAAAATCTTGAAGGTCAAGTTAAAGAAGGCCTCAAAGCGCCGGAAAAGGCAAGATAGACTTCAGATTTTGGCTGAGGCTTCCTTGGCCCAGCATGATACATGATGGAGGACACTCAGCCCAAATTTCAAGAAATTTGGGACACATTTTGCAAATTTTGTTTTTTTTTGGCCTAAACACAGATTTTTCAGCTCTTGGCGTCGCGCCACTTGGTGCGCGCTTTTTATGGGAGGTTCCTCTTGTGTAAAACTTTATATTTTTGGATTTTCCATGAAAATTTATGCATGCCTACCTATGGACAGGAGGTTTTGAGAGGTTTTGGGCTTCCAGAAGGGTCAAAAACACCCTAAAAATGACCTTTCTGCCCCTTTTTGGACACACAGGAAGCAGTGTTGGGAGAACTCATTTTTGGAGGGGAAAATGGAAGCCAAATTTAGAAATTCCACTTGTGTTGGAAATTAGACAGGTAGCCCTTTCTAACAAGCCCACTTGGAGCTAATTTTGACACCAGGAAGGCCTTCAAAATCAGCTCCAAACTGGTGCAATGCATAGATAAATCAAGCGCGGCGCATTGGGGATTTTTGCTCATTTTGGACTCAGTAGCTTTGTTTTTTGCCTATTTTTTGACAGTTTGATTTTCTTACTTCTAATTTTCAAACTCATGATGTAATTTGATGGATATTAGTGTAATTTTGTTAAATTTTTACTCATGGAGGTAGATTCATCCATCAAAAGGTGAATTGCAACTGAATGAATCAGTTTCCTATCTTATAGAGGCAAGTTGTTCCACTGCATATTTTCTAGTTCTTAGTTTAGATCTTTTTGAAACAGCTCCTAAACTTGTGAGCTCGACCCCTAGAGGCTATGGATGAGTTATTTTTTGTCTATATCTTGTGGTTTTTTCAGTCATTAGCATGGTTGCACACTTGGGATTGCTTTGAGCATCATTGTACATTTATCTCTGCAGTTTGGCAAAGGAATAGACCAGGGTTTGCAGCACTCCTTGGGATTCATGCGGATCTTTGTTTTGATGATGTGTTTCTCTCTATTAATGTAATTTTACTGGTGCTTTATGTGTATCATCTTCCCTCTTATTTCTTCTTAAGTTAAACAAACAAGGATAAAGGTGGAATCCATTAGATTTGCAGTGCTCTACCTAGGGTTTGTTTAATTTTCTATGTTTTCAACTGTTTGGAGAGGATCCTTGAAGGTTTCTTGCCCTCTTCAACTCTTCACCTGTCTCAACTATCCATTTCATTCAAAATTGAAGTGTTAAAACAATTTCCTACTTTGCCCCATTCAGATCTCTGCAAAAACTAGGTCTCATTCCCCAGACCCAAAATCTGCCTTTCCCTTTGATCCAAAAAACACCCTCAAAATCAAATCAAACTGTTTTACATATATACCTAGCCTAAAATCAACCTTAATTTA
The DNA here is from genome assembly GCA_034641835.2 of Pinus albicaulis. Classification (NCBI taxonomy): domain Eukaryota; kingdom Viridiplantae; phylum Streptophyta; class Pinopsida; order Pinales; family Pinaceae; genus Pinus; species Pinus albicaulis. The sequence goes on along the minus strand of CM076577.1, from coordinate 793,213,169 downwards.
AGTCATCTCAAGCGTCACTGATCATTTTTTGCTGAGATTGACTAGGAGAGAGCCCTCTCCTGATCTGGTAGGGCTAGCTACCAGGTTAAGTGTGGTTTGATGTTACCCTAGATTCTTCCTTTCTCAGCCTGAGGTAGATTTAGGCCATAACAGTGTCCATTCCTATAATTATTTCTATGAAATAATTCATCGGGCATACACAATGGCATCAATGTGTCTCACGCAAAGAAACACTTGAGTGGTCTTCGTGTGAATGACTAAGACACGACTGGGACAGTACGCAACAATGGAACCAAACTCTTGGAAGTCATCGATAAAGTAAGAGAAAACAAAATTCTTGAATTTGTTGTGGTGTGAGTGTTGTGTGAAAGGGAGAGCACAGAGACTGTGCCGAGGGAGAAGTGACAAAGGATGTGTTGGGATATAGTAGAGTGTTCATCATGTGATGAGTTGAGAAGAGTGCAGAAGGAGTGAATGTGCAATACTGGTGAAGTCAATGATTCAATAGGGGACCTAGAGCAGGAGGGAGTGTTGTGACTTAGTGAATTGGTTTTTTCCTTGTTTGTAAAATCCCCTATTTTCAGTTTGAAAATTGTATAAAATAGTAGAACCATGCCAACAATAGGTGGTGGCCTGCATTCAAAGAGGTTGGTGACTCTTTGAAATTTGGTTATTTCTATCTTAAGGGGGTTGGTACCTCTAGTGAGTTGGTTCTCACTAAAAAATGATGTAATTAAGGGGGTTCTTAATTTACATATTAAAACAACAACAAATTGGTGGTTTTTACCCTTTGGGTTTCCACGTGAAAATACATGTGTCTATGTGTGTATGTGTTGATCTTGAGATGTTTTGTTGAACATATGAATTCTCATGACTTTCTGCTCATATATTTGCGAATGAATGCTCTCATAAAATAACCAACAATAAAGGGACTAAGTAAGAATGTTTTCAAAAAGATAAAATTGAAAATAATGAGACAATTAGTCATTCACCCAACCCGCCCCCCCCCCCCCCTCAATAATTCCTTACACCAATAATTGGTATCAAATCCAGGTCCTTCAGAAATAGTCTAACCATTGGAAGGTAGACCCATAATGAATTATGTCTAGGCAAGAGAACCAAGAGGCTTATTCAAGCATAATACTAGTCTTTGATAGGACAAATTTTTCCTTATGGAAAGTAAGGATGGAAGCTTATCTAATGTCACTTGGAGTACATGTGTGGACTTCATTATTGGTATATTATCATGTCCTTGATATTCCTCCCACTAATTCATATGGTAAGAAGTTATATCGAAACAATGCTAAAGCCAAAAATTAGATTCTTTTTTGTCTTAATTAATAAAAACATGTAAAAGTTATGAATTGCAAATATGCTAAGGAAGTGTGGGTAAATCTCACTCAAAGTTATGAAGGGTATGACAAGGTCAAGCAGGCGAAGCCTCAAACCTTCAGAATGAGATTATATAGCCTAATTTTGGGTGAAAATGAGAGTATTGCAGAATACTTCCTCGAGTCCGATGAAGTCACCAATATGATTAAAGGGCTAGGTGAATAATTAAAGGAAGAAATGGCTAAGTCTCAAATATTGAATAAATTAGATTTAATGCCAAAGTATCAACTATTGAAGAAATGGCTAATTTGAAATATCTCAATATACACCAATTTCATGGTACTCTCGCTTCCTATGAGATGAGAGTTGTAAAGGAGAAGTCAAAACCAAATGAACCAACATTCAAAGTTTCCAAAAAGGCCAAGGATCTCAAAAAACATCTGGAGTGCTCCAGCTGCGAATATGATCAAGGGTTGGTTCAGTTTTATAGGAAGCTAAAGTGTGCCTCAAGAAAATATAAAGGGAAGCTACCCTTTAAATGATTTGATTGTAGAAGAGTGGGACATTTTTTTTCCAAATTCCACTACAAGGAAAGTGTTGAAAAGAAAGATGATTAGAAGCTAGAAAATAAGCCTAAAAAACAAGATAAGAAAATGTTCTACAAGGAAAATTGGTTCTATTCCAACAAATATATCTCATCACCAGAATTAGATAGCGAAAAACCTTCAGAGGATGACATAGATAAGTTTTTGCTTATGGCCTTTGGAACAGACTCCAAGAAACATAGTATTGTTGACTCTGAAGAGAAAGAGGAAGAAGGAGTAGTTGACCTTGAATGTGAACTTATCAGTTCCCTTGATGAGTTAAAGAAAAAAAAGAATAAGAATAAGTTGTCAAAGGAACAATTGCAGCATGTTGAAGAAGGAATGTATATCTCATATAATGAGGAGTTTGTTTATCAGAAATAAAAACTTGAAGAGGCTATTAATAGAAAAAATAACCTGGTTCTTCTTCTAGAAGAAAAATAAGGGGAATGTGAGAAACTAGAAGAATATAACAAGAAATTAAGATAGAAGCTTGTCAAGATAAAAAAGGAAACAATCCCAAGAACATGCAGGGACATTATTTTGTCCTTGAAAGTTAAGCTAGAAGAAGAAAAGTGAAAGGAATAATTACTTCAAGATCTAATCCATGAATTGGAAGAGAAATTTGAATGTATTGAGGCAGAGATTATCTCTCTAAGAGCAGATATAGAAGGAAGGAAGATAGAAAATGGTCTAAATGAGAATTTCACTAAAGGTACAAGAAAACTAGATCACATTCTAAACAACAAATGGCAATCAGAATGGGTCTAGGATACTGAGAAGAACAATATTTTCCTTAAGGAAAATGAACTTCATTTTTGCAGGATTCAAAAAATCACAACATTGTGAAAAGAAGCATTGAGAGAAGGTCAGTGAAAATAAAAAGGCATAAGGAAAAAGATGAGATCATTAATGGAGAATGAATCAATCAAATAGGAATCCAATGTACTTTCATACACAAAAACATAACATTTTCAACAATAGGCATGCCTATATCTTTTATGGTCATTTCTATAAGTTTCATATCCTTAGACACAACGTTGTAGATTTTAGAATGATAAAAGTTGAAAGAAATGAAAATTTTAGATATAATAAATATCATAATTTAAAATCTCCAAGGTCTTCTCTCCAAATCAGAATGTCTTCTCTCACTTGCTAAGTGAAGTAGAATGCTTCATATGTAATAATTTTGGGCACAAATCCAGTGACTGCAGATGAAAGTTTTAATACATGCCTATGTTGCAAAATGTTAGATATCCAACTATCCAAAGCATAAAGGGAGTTGTAAATTAAAAACTGAAAACAACATGCGTTGTGGATTTCCCCTATCATCTCATAATCAAGAAAGAAAATGGCATGTGAATAGTGTTTTTTCCAAACAAATGATTGGTGAAAAAAGAAATTTTGTGTTTCTAAAGGAAAAGGATAGAGGAAATAATGTCACATTTGGAAACAATTTTCCAGCAAGAATCAAAGGTAAAGGTGTAGTGAGTCTTGATCCAAAGACATAAGCAAAAAATGTGCTATATGTAGAAGGTCTCAAGAAAAATCTACTTAGTGTTAGCCATATGTGTGGTAATGGATACGATGTGACCTTTCGATCAAAATACTGTGAGATATGAAACATGAAGAACAAAAAACTAGTCAAAAGGGTGATCAAAACCCACAATAATGTATATGTATTTGAAGACTCCATATTCAACTTCTATTTAAGAAAAAAAACGAAGCATGATTGTGGCACAAGAGGTTAAGGCATATTATTTTTTATATTTTGGTAAAATTCAGCAAGAGGGGAGCTGTGAAAGGACTTCCAAAAATTTTAAAGCCCAATAACTCCATCTATAAGTCATGTCCCTTTGGAAAATAGAACATGACCCATTTCAAGACAAAAGAGTTCTCCTCATATAGACCTTTGGAGTTAATTCACACTGACATTTGTGGCCCAACTAGAACAAAGACCTTATAAAGATAAAGGTACTTCATGTTGCTCATTGATGATTTCACCAGAGCCACTTGGATGGTGATATTAAAAGAAAAATCGAAAGAATTCAAGCAGTTCAAGAATTTTAAGGCTCAAGTAGAAAATGAGAAATACTTAAGGATAAAATTCTTAATATTAGACAGAGGAGTGTACATATTTTTGGCTTGATGGGGCCTAGACCCAGGTTCATATATGGTTGCGTGAACCAAAAAAACCCACTATTACTGGCCCTTTCGACAATGATCTGATGTGTATGTCGAATTCTCACCCAAAGAAATATAGGGGTATGCTAGAACCAGGTTTCTACATCTGGAGGGACAATTGACTGTGGCTTTAGGGCTTATCTTCGTTTCAGTACATGACAGAGCTTCACAGAACATAGCTACTAATTATATAGTCATAGTTCAACACCAATGTTGAACTAACTTGCAGACTGTGAGATCATACTTTAACAAGCATACAACAATATAAATAACCTTAAACATGGATTCACGATGCAATTATAAATAAAAAAACATAGATAACATAATATGAAAGTAAGAAAACACTTAACTCAAAACACATATATGTCTTCAAAAAAATTTCTTTAATGCTCACATTTCCCTAATAAAATCTATTCCACCCTATGTACTCACCTATAGGGGTCTGCGCACTCAACTGCAAACTTCCTAAGGTCTCCATGGACTAAGGTGGAGGAGCCTTTTCTCTAACCCAACCCACAAAATACAGACTTAAGACAATATTACATTCAAGTGCATCACATAAGCATCATCTATGACCTATATATCAAGACTATCCTAGAATCCTTATATAGCATTTACATTTATAATACTATGCTCCGTAAACCATGGGAGGAGCTCAACGTATACAAAATATTCCCATAATTTTACAAAATGAGGGGCTTGGACTCATCCCTTTTCCCCTAAGACTCTAACTTAGCTTCGCAGTGCGCACTCTACTACTCGATCTGCAAAGTCTTTCTAAAAATATTTCCTCAAGGGGTCCTTTTTCCAATAAACCCCCAACTGAAAAGTGTGACTTGTCCCAAGTCACTCTACTGGTGCACCCTCGATATTTGCTTTGATGATGCTCAAGGCATCCTTGAAAGGTGGAAATACTTTGGCGCATTGTTTTTCTGCTTCTTAGGCTTCGCTCAACAACATCTTAGTTATTGGCCTTGCAAACTTGGCTGCAATATCCTTCAATGTCTGGCACATGCCCTTTAGCTACTTCTTAACATTTTATGATAACTCACTGTCTTTGGCCTCCCATTGCTGCGTTATAGCTGTGATAATTTGATCCTTCTTGCATAGCTCATCAATCTGTCACTGCAAAAATTTACCTTCTTGGAGACAGGTATACCACTTGATTGGTGCTAAGGTCTTTGTTGTGACATTAATATGGTCCATTTTGTCTATATTCTCGCATATTTTCTTCTCATTTTTTTGTACATGGTGGTCTTGTATTGAGGCCCATACATCCATAACGTATTCAAAAAATTTAAGGCATAAATGTACTGTTGAATCAATATTATCATGGGAAGCCTTGATCTCAGCTTCCCGCTTCTCTCAAACCTATGGTGGAGTGGAGGGATCCAATAGCCTCTGCAAGTTGACTATCTTCATCTCCATCTCTAGGCACACTTGGTCGACCTTATTTTGAATATTTGACTCCAGTCGTGAGCTATGCCGATTTTTCCTCTGAGGTAGTTGCATCTTGAATCTTGATCTGTGGTATGTCACAGAAATCCTTGGAGATAACTTCCTCCAACTTCTTTCTTTGCGTAGTCGCTACATCGCACTCCTACACAAACAACTATTTTCCTCGGCCATCCTTTGTCTTTCATGCCTAGCATCCTGTATAACCAAGAGGGCACATTAATCTCTAATATTAAATTCATCACTCACACCCTAGTGGAATTCGTGCAATCACTAGAGAGGTATCACAACTAAATTAAGCTTTGTGTTATGCCAATGCATGACCTCCTTCTTTTGCTCTGTTGTATCAAACATAGTTTGCCTGTAGGGATTGGTACTGCTTCAGTATCAATTGTAATCATCATTTCTTGTGCCGCCACGCTTGAACCTACTTGTGCTCGCTCACTTGAGTCGCACTCGCTTGAATCCCACTCACTTCACTCACAATCTCTTGGACTATGCTCATCTGCACCTATAAATATTTTAGGCCCTTGTGGATCTCTACCAGTACCTTCTTGTACTAGTCCTAAATGTTTCCCCATATATGTTAAGTGTCATTCTTAATAGTATCTCCTATCTCATCGAGGTCCCCCTCAGTGAGGACCATTACTTCCGGGCCAGTGGACAAACTAGACTTCATTTTCCTCTACGCACCTTTGCTTTGTGGTTGTCACCTCTTAATCTAAAAGGGGAGGGGGGATATGATGGATCCATATCTGTATCATCACCTTGAGTACCATCCCCTCTTGTGTCTGCAGCCTCTATATTTTTGTGAAACTCCGCTTTGGTCTCTTTACCGGTCACAAATGTGATTGTCTTGTGGCGCTTACTAGTGGCCTTCTTTCCCTTTGGCATAGTGGACTTCGCATCACTCGTCCCTGCCTACTCTCTCACATTATCCAAAACTTTTTTAATGAATGGTGTTGGAAATGGATCATGGAAACATGCATCATTCAACTTTCTGAGGTCTACACAAATCTTTATTTCTCCCTTAGTTTTCTAAATTTCCTAGACCACCATAGGGATTACCTATTTAAACTCTTCTATTGGTTCAATAATGTTAGTGCTAAGCATCTTGTCTAGTTCTTCTCACACCTTTTCTATGTATTTTGGGTTTTGCCGATATGGGCACTTCTTGACGCACTTCAAATAAAGTTTTAACGCGATGTGCATAACTCCAAAATATTCTATAATTCCTTTAGAATTCAAGAACTTCCTTGGGAGCATATCCTAGTATTCATGCAGCAATTCAGTGACCTTACTCACTATGTAGTAATCCCAATAGTCCCCAATCTTCTCGAACTTGGGCTCCACTTCTAAGCCTATGTTTACTTGTTGAGTCTTAACAAGTTGTGATATGTCTGGATTCTCTACGTCAAGACCTAAAACCTCAATTTTTCCTTCTGATTCAAGAATATCTACATTAATAGGATCCTCCTCACCTTTTTCAGTAGTTATATTATAATATTCCCGGGTTTTTTCCAATGACGCAACCCAATCAGGTTGTACCAAATCCCTTGGCTCAACGGTAATTTGGAATACTCCTACTTTTTCTTCTTAAAGAGCATGATTAATAAAATCCCATCCATCGAAGAAGTTGTAAGTAAATAAGAACCCTTTTTTCATCTCATACGAATCTGTGATGCCATGGCGTAGCTCCGTTTCAAGATACCACTACTGAGGTATCATGTCCAAAGTATGGAATAATATGTGCACCCATTCAGGTTGAGGTTCTTCACCACAAGCTACAATATAGTGAGATAAATTCTCACGATGATCATCTTTACCATTGTACTTCTCCACTTTATTAGTGTCTACACGACCAAACCTGAGTCTTATCATCATAGAAAATTCCTTCCATCCTTCTAATATTTCACTGTGCACACCCAACCATTGGGTTGGAGTGGACCTTAAGATGAAGTCCAAAGATTCATATCATTGTTCTTCAAGAACCTTATGCTCAAACTCCTACAATAATAAGACAACATTCCAAGTTCGATCATAAAAAGGAAATTCACGTACCTCTAATGTGACATAGCACAGTGCTTTGGTGACTATGTTACACCGCTTGGTAGAGACTTCATGTAAGAAGTTTCTCCATTGTTCCAATTCCTCATTAGAGTCTGAAACACATGAACTATCACACTCCCAATAGATTTGGCCATCAATAGTCGGATTAATACAATATTCATCCTACACAATGATATTGTAGATCTGATCAATATCAACATCACCATATTCATGTTGGATAGGTTCTGTATATCACGCACCTTTAGAGGGGTCCAAAGGTGCAATGACCCTAGTACCAATATTTTCAAATCCCATATGTCTAATTTTTAAATTTATTATAGCATCCATGTCACAAGCCCAATCAAACCCAAGAAATGCAAGATACATATTTGTATCATCAACAATCTTAATAACTTCAAAATTAGACAATACACTTGTGCCATCAATATCTACGTTGACGCCATGCAGGAAACCCTTCGGGATTATTTTCTACTAATTTTACATCCATACCTGACTCGAAAACCATTGCAACTTAGGTCTCCCCATACATTCCCGTGTTTATTTTGGCAAAAAATTGGCATATGATCCAATATCAAGGATTACTTGATCCATTTCATAAGCCATGATCTATGCACTTAGCCGCATTTCTCTACCAATTATTTTCTTATGTTTGTAGACCTTGTGCACTGCGTGTTGTTCAGGTTGTTGGTCTTTTTATCAGTGCATTTGTCAATCAACTACTGCAATATCTCCACATCCTTCTGATCCTTTAGAAACTTCATACATGTCTACAAGAAAGATGTCAGAATGGATGGATAAAATTCCTGGGATTCAGTAATCTCCTCAGGTTTATTCTTCAACATAATTAGTTTTTTATGTGTTTTTCATGTCAAAGTTCTAGGGCTAATGAAATTCTTCTTTGCATTCGTGAAGGTTTCCCTTCAACATTGTATATTGAATCCATTATTCTTGTCTCCAAATTTCCAGACCCATGTATCCTCCATATGCTTCTTTCCTTCTGCTTTATCTTCTCTCACACTTATACCACTTCGTGTCACTATGTTGACGCTTATATCTTCTTCGTGTGGCTCAAATCTCATCATATGTATGTTCTGGGTAGGCTGTTGATTGCGCTTTTCCTATATTTTAGGTAATAATGTAGCAAAATACTCTATTTCATGATCAAATGCGTGACAATACCTAAAAGATAAAACAATGAGATTCTAACAATCTCCAGTGAAATGTCCAAGTTTCCCACAATTATAGCATATGATTGGTCCAGAGCCTCATCTGATGCCTCCTTCTCGGCCACCACCTCAACCCTAGAAACCTCCATGTGCTATTGGTGAACCTGGATATTCCCACCCTTCGTCTTGTACTCGATATTCTCCAAGACTCTACATCATAATATCATAGCTTTTAAAGTGCTTGTCATCATGTCCCATAGAACTACAGTAATTATAGAATAATTGATTCAGCGACTAGATATACTTCTACAAAAAATGACAGTAGTATGTAGAGTGTTGTTCTACAACTTTTCTAAAACCACACCAGACATTCGATCCCATATTTGGTCCAATACTTGGCCCAGGTCTCAAAGGACTTGGAATCCTGGCACCCAAGTAGTATCTAAAAATAGGACACTAATCCTTATAGTGACCCTTCTCTTTGCACTTAAAGCACCATACTTCTATGCGAACTTATTTTCCCTTCTTCAAATCTTGGAGCTCCATATGTAAGCTTTCCAAATAGGTTTGAAATTGTTGGACAAGTATATGTTACCGGCGAAGCTTCTAACTTCATCATGATCTCTAGTGCTTCAACTTGGGTTGTGACCTTCTGTTGCAATAATGGAAAACTAACATGAGGTAAAAATGCAACGATAAACCATTCCTTATGTTTATCGTTAGGGATATAGAAGCTAGCTTGACTTATCAGTGCCTTAAACCTTTGATCAACTTCCCATGCTATTTCATTGGCTAATTTCTTGATCTCCTTTATCTCCCCAATACTTTAGGACTGCGACTTCGGCTTGTTAAATTCGGCATTAAGTGCAACCTTTTTTTTAGCTAGCGTAGCATTTTGGTTCATCATGGTAAATTTAATATACCAGGATAATGTTTTATCCTACAGCACTGTGACCAACTGTGCTTTATTCATATTCTCATCATTGATGCTCTGTGATCTCCATATCACTTTTGTAACAAACTATAACTACTCGAGATCATCTGAACCTTCGAAAAAATGAATCTTAGGTGAGTGATCCATGGTGAATGAGGGAGGAAGAGGTGGCGGTGGAGGAAACAAATGGAAGTGGATGGTGATGGGGGTGTAGAAATTTTAATACAATTACGTATTTCTTTGATTCACCTGATCTAACAATTATATGCCACTATTAAATACATAATCCTTCAACTAAAATCTTTGCGGAAATTTAATCACCAATTTCAAACACATTAAGAAAGATTAATCACACATAACATAGATGTTTTTACCAAGAAATCATAAAGCTAAAAACCCCACTATCATATATTATGTATATATCATGGATCATGAAACAATCTCATACAAAACTCTAATTCAAGAACTCTGAGTGCAATATACAATCGTCTCACACTGTCATAAAAAAATTGGCTCACACATGCACCAATTTACTGCCTCCTGACAGCCTGCCTCCACTACGTAATCCCTGCTGATCAAAATCCCTGAATGAATGATATTATGCCTTGCCTTGATTGTGTATCCTCATTGGCATCTCCAATGTGTGTGTGGTTGCATGAGTGCACCCACTAATGTCACAACTGATAGTCAAACTGTCCCTTTCACCTATCTCTCAACTCGGTCTCCACTAGATCTGACATGCATGTAGTTAACAGTAGTAAATATTTAGTTGCATGTGAGATCACTCCATGTGAATTATTTTAATATTTAATTCATTGATATCTCACTAGTGTACCTTTAGTTAGAACTAGTTACAACTATCACAACTCAGTTTAACTCACTTAACTGAGTTAAACTACTTTACAACTCACATAACTACTTATCCAACTCTGTTACAACTTTGTATCACTCAGTTACAATGAATTCCACTTGCATGTCCCACCAACAAATCTTAGAACTCGTAATTCCTCCGGTCAGGTGGTTTTCCACATCAGTTAACTAAAATGAAGTGCTTCAAGAGAATAGATTATTATTTATTGTCTTATTATTATTAAGAGATAATAATCATCGACATGCATTCTATTTTTAGACATGTGATATATAAATATACTTCACCCGTGCATATAAAAATAGAAACTTATCTATAAATAAAATTTTCTGTACCATCTATAAATAGACTCCTTCTATAAATAGACTTTGCTAAACATTCTAAAAATAGACATAAACCTAAAAATAGCCTGTGGGTCCACCTAGTGTAGGTGCTTAATTTTCACTAGGATCATCATATTGTTGAATCTCAACACTCCCTCTCAACAACAAAGGGATTATCCTTCACCCCAAACCTACCTCTATGGTATTATAATTTTCTCCTGGTGAGCGCCTTCGTTAGAATATCTACATCCTGATCCTCTGGAGGAATATACTGAAGAAACATGATCTTCCGCTGCACAGAATCTCTGATAGGATGATACTAGATATCTATATGCTTAGATATATCATGAAACAAAGGATTAATCAGAGTTTAATGCAACTTTGATTATCAAAATGAATCATTGTAGGATCTAAACAAACCAACCAGGATTTTTCTCATCTAGATAGCCTCACATGCAGCTTGACTTGCTGCCATGTATTCTGCTTCTGCTGAACTGACTGCCATGGATCTCTGTTTCTTTCTATATGAAGAAACAACTGTAGATATGATATTGAAGACCCCTCCTGATGTGCTCTTTTTTTCCGTTGGGTTGCCCGCCAAATCTACATCCATGAAGCCATGCAACTTCACCTCATCCGTCTATCTGTACCATAAGCCACACTCAGATGTGCCTCTGATATATCTCAAGACATGCTTTCGTACCTTCCAAAAGAGCTCGGTAGGCTTAACCATCACTTGACTAAGTTGGTTCACCGCATAGCATATATCTGGTCTTGTATTTACTAAATACATTAGTGAACCCACTAACTGTCAATAGACAGTAGCATCCACTACCTCTCCAGATGTAGCATCCTCTTTCCTCCAGTTTCCTGGAAGAGGAGTATCCATGGGTTTGCAGCCCTCCATGTGAAACTTACCTAGTATCTCCCTTGCATACTTTCCTTGAGACCAAAAAAATTCACCATCTCGCTACCATATTTCCAATCCAAGGAAATAATGAAGGAGGCTCATATCCTTCATCTCAAACTCCTTTGCAAGGTCCTCCTTTCATGAGTGTATCATTTGCTCATCACCAGTCCACCCTCCACCACAATCTAGTATAGGTTTGCATCCACCTCACTCTTGGTGAAGCCAAGTCTAGAGAAATAGTTGTCGATACGAGTGTACGAAGCACAGGGTGCTTGCTTCAACCCATACAATGCTCTTTTGAGTATGCACACATGCGACTCGCTGCTGAAGATCTCAAATCCTTCAGGATGCTCAATGTACACTTCTTCCTCAATGATCCCATTAAGGAACACAGTCTTCACATCCATCTGATGAATGTGCCAACCCATCTGTGCTTAGAGAGCAAGGATGGTCCTTATGGAAGAATACCGTGTGATAGGTGCAACGGTTTCTTTATAATCAATCCCCTCAATCTGTGAGAAGCCCCGGGCCACAAATTTGGCCTTGCATTTCTCAACACTCCCATCAGATACTTGCCTTACCTTGTAGATCCATCTTTAACCTACCATTAATTTATCAACCAGCCTTGGAAAAATTTCCCAAGCATTGTTTCTGACAATGGAGTCATACTCCTCCACCATTGCATCTAACCATGTGGTATCCTGCACTACTTTCTGAAAGGAAGATGGATCAATCAAAATGAATTTTCTCATGAGAGCCACGTATCCAGTGAATCAATCAGGAGGCTGTCTCTATCTGCGATGTGAAGTAGGGACTCCTACATTCTATGTTGCATCAAGGTTTAGCCTCTCATCTTTTGTGAGACGCCTTCTGCCAGTTCTCATGTTTGGCTTTGTGTGAGTGGACTCCTCCACTCCATGAACCTCCTCCTATGGCTGATCCACATCTAGAGACTCATATTTGGGAACCAAAATTTCCTCCTCTACATGTAAGTCTAGCTCATCTCAAGCAACAACTTCATGGATTTCTCCTCATTGAATTTTATATCCCGTCGCACCACATCCATTCGACTGTTTGGAAAATACACACAATAATTATGGGGTGTTTCTATGTACCCCACAAATATCCCAACTTTATCAGTCGGCTCCAGCTTCTTCTTGGCGTTCTTGGTCACATGCACATAAACAGATGAGCCAAAAATCTTAAAGTGTGAAACATCTAGTTTCTTACCAATAAAATCTTCTTCAGGTGTACTCATGCCAAGTACTCTATGAGGACAACGGTTTTGCACATAAACCGCAGTGTTGCATGCTTATTCCCACAAGTGCATTGGTAGGCCCTGATCATGGAGCATCGCTCATGCAGAACCCACGATCGTTTTGTTTTTCCTCTCCATAACCCCATTTTGTTATGGGTTATGAGGCGTTATGAGTTCTCTTCGAATTCCTTCTTTGCTACAGAAGTATTTGAATTCATTCGAGATGTATTGTCCATCATTATCACTTCGTAGAGCCTTCAATTGCTTCCCTTAATCTTTCTCAACCAATTCCTTAAATTCACAGAACTTTGAGAATGTTTGATCCTTCTTCTACATGAAGAAGATCCAACATCTACGAGAAAATTCATCAACAAAAATAACATAATATCTGTGTTTTGATGTTGAAGAAACCGAGAATGGTCCACACATGTCTGTGTGAACTCTCTCCAGGATCACTGAAGCATAGTTATCCTTTTCATGAAACGTGACCTTTACAAACTTTCCCATAGTACATCCCTTGCGCTGATCTAACTATGCAAGTGTACCCTTGGGAAGTCCAGTAGAAATATGCTCCAAAATTTTCAGGGCGCCATGGTAAAGATGGCCCAATCTCCTGTGCCATAATTCTCCCTCATCCCAGCTCACCACTTCTTCTGATTTCCCCACCATTACAGCACAACCATCTACCTCCAGCTTGTAGAGATTCTTAACTCAAATCCCTATCCTCTTAGCTGGACTCATTGTTTTATGTCACAGGAAATCTTTTCCATCGATGAAAACAACGTCATAGCCTCTGTCCTCCAACATCGCGACTGAGAGCAAATTTTTCTTCAGACCTGGAACATGCATAAAATACTTTAACAGAAATGGTTTACCTGACTCCCTCTAAAAGGTAATGGTACCAATTTCGGTCACAATGTATCGTCCATCATCGCCCATATCTATATGCATTTGGATATATTTCTCCTCCAAGTCACTAAAAATCTCCTTATCTCTTGTCATGTGGAAGGAAGAACCACTATCAAGATACCACACTGATCCCATTGCGCTTGAAACCAAGCATGCGACCAAAGAGAAATCAAGTTCAAATTGCAAGGCAAGGGCCTCACTAGCTACAACTACAGTAGCCTTCTTGTTCTTATTTTTCTATGGGTAGTTAGTGGTGAGATGCCCATGTTCGTGACAGTGAAAACACTTCACCTTGGATAAATCTAGCTTCTTACCTTTAGCCTAAGATTTTGATTGGAATTTCTTCCCCTTCCATTTCCTTGCCTTGGTAGCCAAAGCATAATACTCTTCATCATCATGCTTTGATGAAGATTCATCTCTGATGTCCTGCTTGAACTCCTCCTGCACTAGATCCGACCACAGTCATTCCCAATCCAGCAGTTTTTCCCGTCCGTTGACAGAGTATTGATAACTATGAAAACTCTTAGGATGTCCCAAGAGAGCCAAACTCACCAAATCATCATTACCAACCATGATTCCCACACTCCCCAGTTCATCCCGACATTGGACAAAATTTGTGAGATACTCAGGAATATTGTCGCCCTTCTCCATCTTGATCTTTCTGAGTTTATCCTTCAGCACCAATTTACTATGGTCGCTAATGCTTTGGAAAATATCTATCAAAGCCTTCCACATTGAAAATGGAGTGGCTTTCCCATCAAGGCTTGAGACAATATGGTCTCGCACACCTTCCAACAGAATCCTTCTCATCTTCACTATTCTCTTTTGCCACGCGTCAAGTAATGCAGCATTCGTCGAAGTGGGCTTAGGAATATCACTGTCGATGAATTCCTTCAAGCCATTATCTTCAAGCACCACCTCCATATTATCCTTACATGCAATGTAGTTCGAGCTGCCCTCGAGTGGTACTCTAGCCGCCAACCATTGAAAGCCATTTCAATGTTTACTCAACTGTCGCACCAAGAAATTCTTGCAGCAAATTTGAATTGTTTCCACCAAAAAACTCAGCTATTGCTTCAAAATTGCAATCCTCTTTGCTCCGATACCATGTAGAAATTTTAATACAATTATTTATTTCCTGGATTCTCCTGATCTAACAATTATATGCCACTGTTAAATACAAAATCCTTCTACTAAAATCTTTGCGGAAATTTAATCACCAATTGCAAACACCTGAAGAGAGATCAATCACACATAACACAGATGTTTTTATTGGGAAAGCATAAAGCTAAAAACCCCACTATAATATATTATGTATATATCATGGATCATGAAAAAATCTCATACAAAACTCTAATCCAAGAGCTCTCAGTACAATATACAATCATCTCACACTATCATACAAAAATTGGCTCACACATGCACCAATTTACTGCCTCCTGACAACCTGCCTCCACTATGCAATCCCTGCTTATCACAATCCCTGAATGATTGAGATACTGCATTGCCTTGACTGCAAAATCCTCATTGGAATATCCAATGTGTGTGTTGTTGCATGAGTGCACCCACTAATGTCACAACTGATAGTCAAATTGTCCCTTTCACCTATCTCTCAAATGGGTCTCCACTGGATCTGACATGCATGTAGTTAAAAGTAGTAAATCTTCAATTGCATGTGAGATCACTCCATGTGAATTAATTTAATATTTAATTCAATGATCTCTCACTAGTGTATCTTTAGTTACAACTAGTTACAAGTAGCAACACTGAGTTTAACTCACTTAACTGAGTTAAACTACTTTACAACTCACATAACTACACATCCAACTCTGTTACAACTTTTTATCACTCAGTTACAACAAATTCCACTTGCATGTCCCACCAACCAACCTTAGAACTCGTAATTCCTTCAGTCAACTGGTTTGCCACATCAGTTAACTGAAATCAAGTGCTTCAAGAGAATAGATTATTATTTATCGTCTAATTATTATTAAGAGAAAATAATAATCGACATGCATTCTATTTTTAGACATGCGATCTATAAATAGACTTCGCACATGCATCTAAAAATAGAAACTCATCTATAAAAAGAATTTTCTCAACCATCTATAATTAGACTCCCGCTATAAATAGACATTGCTCAACATTGTAAAAATAGACATACACCTAAAAATAGCCTGTGGGCCCCACCTAGTGTAGGTGCTTAATTTTCACTAGGATCATCATCTTTTTGAATCTCAACAGGGGGTGGATGGTTGGGGAATTCCAGAAGCACCCTTATGATCTTCAAACTTTACTGACACAATTCTAGGGATAGCAGGGTGGTTTTCTCTGTCTTCGCTTTTATACCCAAAAAATGGACTGTACTCAGACTCAATGTAGTTATTATGATCTACCCTAAATATCTTACCCTGTCACGTAGGCAACGTAATTATTATGATCTACCCTAAATATCTTACCTCATCACGTAGTTCCAGTTTTCTTTCCTTCGAACATCAATCTAATTGCATTCATAGTACACCATTTTCACACCATATCATCTTAATCCAAAGCTTCAATAAATTCAAGTACTTACCTCACGAGCCTTTGATGTATCGATCATGAACTCAGTAGTAAAATATCCAAGGATAGTATCAATCCAATAATCAACAACCCTTGCGATCTCGTTATCAGTCCGCTTCAATTTCTTGATCAGCTCAGGAGTCCACGTAGTATCCTTATTGTTAAAACAATCCATTTGATCAGCTAGTCTTGATAATTACTTGTGTAGCTCGCTAGAAAATGATGAGAAAAATATATCATACTAGTCTGTAAAGATATACATCTGCAACCAATTTTCAGTAGAAAGGCATGGATTTCAGTTTTCTTGTGCAAAAAAATCATGTTCTTTTATATCTACCCAGTCGTGAATCTCTTCCTTAGACGGATGTCATATCCACATACCCTTAGCCAGATCCTAGTCCTCGCAATAGACCCATTTGTTGGCTTGATGGGTCCTAGACCTAGGTTCAGATATGGTTGCGTGAACCAATAAAACCCACTATTACTGACCCTTTCTGCAGTGATCTGTAGCACAGACCGAAGTCTCACCTAAGGCAATATAGGGGGATGCTAGAACCAGGTTTTTGGATCTAGAGGGACAATAAAGTGTGGCTTTAGGGATTATAATCCTTTCAATACTTGACAAAGCTTCGCAGAACAGATCTACTAATTATATAGTCGCAATTCAACACTTCTGTTGAACTAAATTGTAGACTGCACGATCATACTTTAACAATAATAAAATAGTATAAATAACCTTAAAAGGGGCTTCACGATGAAATTATAAATAAAACAACACAGATAACATAAGATGCAAGTAAGCAAACACTTAACTCAAAACACAGTCCTCTCTCCAAAATTATTTCATTAATGCTCAGATTTCCCCAATACAAAATATTCAACCCTATGCACTCACTTGCAGGGGTCTGCGCACTCAGTTGTAGACTTCTTAAGGTCTCCACACACTGAGCTGCAGGAGCCTTTTCTCTAACCTAACCCATAGAATACAGACTGAAGAAAATCTTATATCCAAGTGCATCACATAAGCATCATCTATTACATATCTATCAAGACTATCCTAGACTACTTATATAGTGTTTACATTTACAATACCATGGTTCAAAAACCATGGGAAGAGCTCAACGTATACAAAATATTCCCATATTTTTACAAAATAAGTGGCTTTGACCCATCTCAAATCTCATAGGACTCTAACTTAGCTTCACGCCGCGCACTCTGCTCCTCGATCTGTGAAGAATTTCTCAAACCCTTTCCTCAAGGGGCCGAGTGTCCAACACATCTCAAGATTGTTTGAGGAGTTCTATGAAGAGAATGGAATCAGAAGGTAATACATTGTGTCTAAAACTACACAAAAAAATGCAATGGCTAAGAGGAAGAGCAGGATGTTCTATGAAATGGCCAGAGGAATGTTGGATGAAGCATTTGTGTCACACATCTTCTGGTGAGAAGCAACATAGGAAGTAGTATATCTATCTAACAAAACTCAATATAGACCTAATAGTAATAAAAATCCCTATGATTTGTGGAATGGCATACCTGCATTAGTTAAACATCTAAAGGTGTTTGGAAGTAAGTGCTTCATCAAAATAAATGATCAGAATCTTAGAAAGTTTAATTCTCGTGCTGATGAGGGAATATTACTTTGGTACTCTGCTCAGAGCAAAGGATTCAAATGTCATAACAAGTGGTCAAAGAATATTGAGGATTGCATTGATGTAATAGTGCATAATATGGGAGAAAAACATGAATCCTTTGGGGCAGAGATAAACTATGAGGATGAACAAAATTTAGAGATGAGGGTTTCATATAAAGAAGAAATGGCATTAGATTGTGAACATGAGAATTAAAACATAGCCCCAAGGCCAAAGACACCCTACAAGTATGTACAGAAAGAGCATTGTGAAATTCAAATATTAGGAGACCAAAGGTATGGTGTTCAAACCTAGAGGAAACTTATTGGCAGTTCGATCTATGCAAGTATGGATTTGTTATCACATATTGAACCTAAGAATCTCAATATAGCTTTTGAGGACAAATTTTGGGTGAAGGAAATGAATGATGAACTTGATCAAATTGAAAATAATGATACTTGGTAGCTAGTTCTAAGACCTGGAGAGAAAAATGTCATTGGAACCAAATGGGTTTTAAAAAATTGAGATGAATGAACAAGGCCAAGTAATCAAGAACAATGCTCATTTATTTTGCAAACACTAGTACAAAATTTTTAACTAAGTATAAAAAAGACGACTAAAATTTTCATATAAATGACTAGTTTTTAGTTGGTGAACAAGAGTAGCTAATTTACAGTATCTTATAATGTGACCAGATTTTAGTCCTGTTTAGCTTAGTCATTGACTGATTGTCTCAATTTTATCATCTAGTAGTATATTTCGTCATAAATTTAGTCATCAATTTAGTTATTAATTGCCACAATTAATGATGAAATATACAAAAAAATATATTACTACATGATCACCCAAGAAAACCAATAAATGATCAAAGAAATATGACCAATATGTTAGTCGTGTTATAATATAATGTAAGTTAGCTACTAAAAATCATATACATGAAAATTTGAGTCATCAATTGAAACCACTTAATGACCAAAGAAATATGACTAAATTTTGGTTGTGTTATAAGATACTATAAATTAGCTACTAATCATCATTTGTAATCACAAATTTATCATTTTCAGTAGTCATTTATCTTTTTCGGTAGTTTGATATTCATTATATAAATGACTAATTTAATCGTATATTAATTTTTTTTCATCATTAATCAATATAAACAACTAATTTAGTAGTTTTAGATTGATTTTATGTATTAATTGTTAATCAACATAAATTAATTAGTATGATTTTGTGACTAAATTAAAAAAAAATGCATACAATGTGCATGTTCATCTAATATGAAAAAGCAAAGTTACATATCTTAATTACAATACTCAACAATATCATGTGAAATTATAATTATTTCAACCACATAGATTATATTATATCAAATGTCAAGTATTACAATATGAGTTTCCAACCTAATATTGGTTGGAGTACAATTTACATATAAAATGTTGTTTCATCACTTCAAAACATTATTATTATGTTTCCAAGGCATTGCAGTTGAATTCATCAACTCTCAAGGCTTGACCATCAGTCTCTATGCTCGTGTCTTATGCAGGATATTGGCTCTAAGGGTATCATCAGACCGACTCTCTTCTCTCTCTCCTTTTTCATTTGTCACTCCAGGGTTATTATTCTCCTCTTTCTTCAATTCCTGCTTCTTACCATCAATATTGAGTTCCTTTTTTGAAAATAAAAAAAGATACAATGTAGAGTGTAAGACATGAGATACTATTAACACTATAATATAAACTAAAGTATACTATTAAAAGACATATACCTCAATTTCAATGTAATTTTTCCTCATAAAAGCAAAATACTAGAATAAGTTTTCTTCAGTTAGGCATTAGTGGTCACTATGTGGCCAGATGACCTATATAAACGAAGCAAATAAAATATCACTATAGAAAAGAACACCTTAGTAACTTAGTATTTAACCTTCATGGAAAAATTGGGCACGATCATTCCAACTAGGTTACATGATAAAATTCTCAAGTTGTAGATAACTTGTGAGAACAAATAATATGAGGTGTGATGTCTAATCCTTGTCGTATTATTTGAAACAAAATTTCATTCTCTAACACATGAAATTGGTAAAGTATACAAACAACATGTTCTCAAATAACAACATGAAAGTAAACTTTTCTAATGGTCATGAAAATATTTTAACACAAAATAGTTAAAAGGATTTCAATCAATATCTTGTAATACTAATTTCATCTTCAAGATTTGGGTGTTGTTTAAATGGACATGATACCAAGTATTTTCAATTTCATAGTTAAAAGACACTAAAAAATAAAAATAAAAACATACAAAATACAATCAAACAATAAAGAGAGGATATCATGGATGGAAATTACAATTATAAAAAAATTGTTTACCTGTTTGTTAGTGCTTGTGAGTCACCAGTGATCAGATGTACTCTTTCCATGTGATTGATAGGATCTTAGGTCAATTTTTTTTATTTTAAAATAAAATTTGACATTTTTTGGTTGCCAAAAAGGTCCTAGGTCATTATTTAGGTGTAATGATACTCTCATGCCATGGTCATCAATGTTAATAAATCAGATTCATGAGTATTTGAGTCAGCAAGGCCACTTTTCCTTTATTAGAGAGCCATCATTAAAGAAACTGAAAAGAGAGAGTCATGGTGTCATAAGGTTGATCATGGAGACAAGATAGTAGAAGACATCATCAAAGAGCAGCAAGCACAAATAAAGGGACTACAGGATGATCTCTCAAAGGAAAACTTTATGGTGGCCTTCTTGAAACAAGAAAATAGGCACTTGAAAATGAACTTGATGCAACAAAGTACCTCACAAGAGCCTCCATCATCCAGAAAATAAATTGAAGACAAAGGTAAGGCAATGATAGATACAGATCATATTCAACACAAATATATTCAAAGGTATCCAAGGAGACCTACCACAAGAGCTTTGGAAAAGAATGAAGAGCAAGACAAGGAGCCATCTCCTTCACAAACACACAAGGACTCTAATGACCCTATAACTACAAGTATTGATGAGAATAGATAATATTGGTTTGAAAAGTTAAATGAGCACTTAAATAAGTTGTTAAAGAAGGCCAATAGATATGTCACTATGCAGAGAAATATGGCGAGACATTACAATGCTAGGAATTTGATTTATAGGGCGAAGGTAAAGACTATGAAGGAAAAACTCAAAAAGGCCCTCAAGAAACTCAATAAGAGGGAAAATTTATAACTTCTAGATGATTCCTCCTTAGTGGCATATACTGGCTCAAAAAACAAGAAAAGGCATCAAAATTTTGAATGTTTTAGTATTTTTGCATAAAATCAAAAGTGTGACTCTGAGAAAGGCAACATGCCCACGCTGCGATTTTTCCTAGGATCTCCAAATTAAAAATTCGAAACATGTATGGGTGTCTTATGGTTATTACATCTCATAACTATAATTTTTTTACCTTGCCAGCTCATGGATTTGAAGGAAAAGGTAGAAAACCACTAATTTTCACCTTTTTGCCACTATTTTTGGTCACACATTGCGTTTCTGGGTTTTCCTTTTGTTTTCCCTCTTTTGTCCCCTTTCCTTCACTCAAATTCATAATTACACTTTAATTTTGTTCCCAAAACACTCCCCTATCTCCCATAATTTTTATACAATTTTTCCTAGCCCCTTTCCCTCTCATTTCACCATTTTCCCCAAAACCCTAATTTTTGTTGCGTTTTTTCCCTAGGTCTGTAATTCGATATTTTCACCTCTATTTTCTCCCTAATTTCATAAAATTACATATCTATTGTCTTACTAACATTTTTCCCTAACCCCCATAATTTTCTTAGAATTTTTTCCTACCCCCCTTCCCTCGTATTTCCCTCCTTTAAAATTCATTGTGCTTTTGACTATGTTTTTGGTCATCATTGTCAAAAGCAATTTATGACCAAATTAAGATGCCTTTTGGAAAAAAAAGAAGATGTTTTTGTTAAGTACAGTCCCACCACAATAACCTTCTATAACTTTTATACTACTATCATATATTGGCAGATATTCAAATTTCTTCGAGACCTATTTCAAAAAATAAATTTCTCCAATTTTTCTTGTCTGTTTTAGTCATCATTTTGTGGCATAGGTTCCAAGAAAATGGAAATGAATTTCCAAATACTGAGAAAGGTTTGTATCCAAAACAAATGCATTCAAAACAAAATCTTCCATTTTTGTAAAAAAATTATGGTTAAAACAATATCAGTTCATGTTTGACCACTAGGGTTTCGATGTGCTTTTGTAGAATTCGTTGTGTTTCTCGGAAAACATGACTTCAAGGAAAATTGCAGAGGTTTGGAAATTTTTTTTCTAGTACTTTATTATTCCATGGTGTAGTATAAATATCCATCTTTCCAACCATACCATTTTCATCCAAAAAAGAATTAGGGAAGGCCTCCAAATCATCCGCGAAAGTTTCGCTGTGCTTTTGCTGCGTCTTTGAGAAAATCATTGCACTTCTGGGTTTGATGAATTTTATTGACACATCGAGGTCAAAGATAAATTTGGTCAACATAAAATCTGGCTCATGATATGTTTCATGGTTAATAGGTCTATTAATGGTGATCTATTTTAATGAATCTTTTGTTTAATGACTTGGGAGAAAATCTAAACAAGTTAGCTAAAAAAGAGTAAAATTGTTTCTAGCTTCCCTAACATTAGGCAATGAGTCATTTGGTTCATTAAATAGGTTCTATGGATCCGGATTTGACCCCTAGAGGTGGAATCTTGTTTATTTTTCTATATGTATTTAAACTCAAGTCATTGAGAGGGTTGGATACTTGGTAATCATAGTGTGGAGCTAGTGTACACCATTTTACAGTGATATTAAGGACAATTCCAACAATAATCTTGGGATTCCTATGGTATGCTAATTGACCGTGTTTATTTTTAGTTTCATCATCAATTTTAATGTTTATTTATCCTTACAACCATATGTATTCTTTCATATGATCATATCATTAGTTTTTAAGCATAATTCATAAGTTTTATGCCCTGTTTTGATGAGATCTTCATGTTTGTGTTCCATTTCTTCTGATGAATGAATTCATAGTCATATGCTCATTTTGATCCTTAATTTTTCAACCCTATACCATAATGAAAACCCAAATATTTCAATAAACATAACTAATTTGACTCAATTTCAACCCCGCAATTGATCATTCAAAACCCTGACCTAGTTCCTAGATCTATGATCTTGATCCAACAAACTTAAATAAAAAACCATAATCAAATTTTACTGAGCTTATAACTAGCCTAAAATATTTATTCTCCAATCATTTCCATTGGCTATGAGACTAATTTTGATAGAGCTCTCTCTGACTTGGTAGGTCTAGATAATGAGTCTAAATCTAGTATGTGGTTACCCCTTTAGCTTCCTTTCTCAACCTTGGGAGACTGGAGAGTGATAACATTTTTCGTGCCACTGTCAAGGAGAGAAAGGTCACATTTCCCCTCAGTATGAACGACAATGATCATATTTGATTTGCTGATGGTGGATAGTGATCAAACATTGGAAGGTTGAAATCATTCACCGGGCAACTCCAAATCCAGTTTCGAAATCAAAATCAAAAGACTCCACTAGAGGATGAACCTTACCAATAGAAACATGAAAGGATAGTATGGAAAGACCAGGTATTGAACTCGGAATTTCATCCAAGACATCATGTTCTTTGTCGTAAACTATTTCTTCTCTTTCCTAAAAATGTTAAGAATGTTTTCAAATGTATATTGTATTTGAGAAAATATCACAAACCTACATTTGATTGTTTTCCTTTGAAGATTGTGAGTAAAAATTATCCTTACACGTTTTGTCTTAGTCAAGATCATTCTTCTGAAACTTATGTTGATCATATTCAACTTGATGAGACTAAAGAGATCAAGACTGATTTTACAACTTCTATAAATACTTCTATACCTTGTAAAATTCCATATAGATACAAGCCACTCATATTACCTCCTATACTCCATGATTTCCCTGAAAAGTATTACAAATATATTCCCAGGTTTGATGGAGAATATGGTAACATCATTGCTGAAAAAAACATTCAGTGTTTTGAAAATTTTCTCGACCTTTTTGAGGTCGAAGAGGATGATGTCAGTATCAGGATTTTTTCTCTATCTTTGCAAGGCGAAGCCAAGAAATGGTTCAAAAACTTGCCAGCTGAAAGAATTTTCGATTTCCGTCAATTTTTGAAATTCTTCCTTGATAAATGGGTGGTCAAGAGGAATCATTTTCTGATTTTAGAAGAATATAATCATTTGAAAAGACAACTAGGATAAACAGTGGAACACTTTCTAGCTAGGTTCAATCAAGTATACCACTTAATTCCTGCTGATGTAAACCTGCCTCCTGGTTTATCTCTCTTACACTACCCAGATGCCTTTGATTTTTAAATGGAATTTCAATTGAGAGAATTGAACACTACAACACTCGAAGAAATGCAAGCCAGTGCAATATATGTGGAAAATAATCTACTAGTCAAAAGGTCAAAGTTCAAGGTAGAAGAGAGGGAGAACATAGAGAAAGAGTACTTGAGATCTTCAAAAGAGAAACTTGACATTTTGTTAAGCACAATGGAAGAAATTATGCAAAATATCACCATGTGAGATGAATTTTTTGTTCAAAAACACCATGTACCACTTATTGTAGAAGAATAAGAGGTTGTTGAACCAAACCATTTTCCTGCTAATCCTAGATCAGAAAATGGTTGTTTTATGTATTCATTTATGGAAAATCATGAAAATGGATTTGTAGATCAACCTGTGGAGAAGAAATATGTTGATCCAATGTGTATTCTTGATTAAATTCCTTATATTGATGATATACCCACGTATGATCAGTATGATGCTGAATATGTTGTCGAAATCAATGCTAACTCTTCAACGCAATCAACGTCATGTTTTTGGGAGAAGGAAGTCTAGTTACAACAGCTCAAATATAGCACTCAGCTTATGCATTTTAGCCATGACAGAAATGAATAAAATGCAGAAAATTTCAAGGTAGGAGAAAGGTATGTCCCTTTATGTTTCACTTCATTTCAATTTCTGAGAGAAAATTTTCCCAAAATTAAAAATCACAAGTTTTTCAATTTTGATATTAAGTATGAAGAAGACTATAAAATTTTTGATTGGAACTCCTTACCCTTGTGTTTCTCTTCATTTGCAAAAATAAGAGAAAAATATAAGGAAGTAGATAAGTGAGCTGTCAACAGTATAAATGGGAAACCTCCTCATGAATTGGTTGAGGATGTCACTTGTGATATGGAAGCTTCTTCCACTCCAGCATCACAACCGTCGAGTTACATTGAGTTTCAAATTATAGATGAAATCTTAGAACCTGATTTATATTATGAATTGATGCAGGATAATTCCATACCATTAATTTTTTATTCATTTTAGTTTTTGAAGAAAATTTTTCTCAATATCTATGCAACAAAGGATGACAAGCCTATAGAAAATCATGTAGGCTCATTGGAACAAATGTATAACAAGTTGCAATTGTCTTCTCAGGTTCTCCATGATCCAATAGCTGATGTTTTGGATGATATCTGTAGTCAAATTCACTCTCCATTAGCTAGCTATGAGTATAAAAATAGAGATGATAAAAACTTGATGATGAATTCAGTTTCATTGTCTTGTTCAATAGGAGTCTCATTGAAATCTCACCCAAAAATTTGCAATCATATCAGGAGAGTAAGGATGAAGAAGAAAGTTTATATCCATGGTATAAATACCACCTAGAGAATAATTAAAATCTATTAGATGAGCTAAATATCAACGCACATTCCTTTGAATATCATTTTGCACCATTTTTGGAGTCAATTAGGGGATCTAAATTTTTCAATCCTACCAAATTTGGATCTGTTTGCAAGTTTCTATTCGATTTTTCATCATGTAGAATTTCTATTTTTCTCGTAAACAAGCATATGCAAATAACTAAATCAGTGGATAAAATTCTTGCATGGTTTCATTGGTTGTTCCATTTTACTTAATTAGGTGATTTAAAGATCAATTAATGTAGTTAGGGTGTGATGAATAAGCTCTGCACTCTGAGCATATTTTTCAGCTTTTTGTTTTTAGTTTGTAAAAAAGGTCAATATGTTTGTAAAATAAAGTTTCCAAGGCTGATGTAATCTGATCAATTGACTCCATCACCCAATATATGAGGCTACCTAGTCTATGGTGTCCTTAACACCTCCTAAAGGAGTTGTCATCCCCAATTGGAGCCAATGTTAGTTTCTAGTAGTCATAGTGAACAAATGTACTATTTCCATGTGGTTGATAAGGTTTTAGAGTCAAATTTTTATATTTTCAAATAAAATTTGGAAGCTTTTGGTTGCCAAAAAGGTCCTAAGTCATTGTCTATGTGTAATGCTACTCTCATGTCCTAGTCATCAAGGTCAATAAATTAGATTCATGAGTCTTTGAGTCACCAAGATCACTTTTTTCCTTTATTAGAGGGTCATCATTAAAGAAACTAAAAAGAAAGAGTCATGGTGTCATAAGGTTGATCATGGAGACAAGATAGTAGCAGACATCATCAAAGAGGATAAAGCACAAATCAAGGGACTACAAGATGATCTCTCAAAGGAAAAATTTATGGTGGCCTTCTTGAAACATGAAAACAAGCACTTGAAAAGGAAATTGATGTAGAAAAGTACCTCACAATAACCTCCATCATCCAACAAACAGTTGAAGACAAAGGTAAGGTAGTGATAGATATAGAGCATATTGAAGACAGACATATTTAGACGCAGCCAAGGAGACCTACAACAAGAGCTTTGGCAAAGAAGAAAGAGCAAGATAAGGAGCCATCTCCTCCACAAACACACAAGGACTCTACTGACCCTATAACTACAAGTATTGATGCAAATAGAGAATATTGTCTTGAAAAGTTAAATGAGCACTTAGAGATGTTGTTAAAGAGGGCCAATACTAGAGATGTCACTATGCAGAGAAACATGACGAGACATTACCATGCTAGGAATTTGATTTCTAGGGCTAAGGTAAAGACTATGAAGGCAAAAATAAAAAAGGTCATCAAGATCCTCAAGAGGAGGGACAATTTAGAATTTCTATTTGATTCCTCCTTAGTGGCATAAACTAGCTCAGAAAACAATAAAAGGCATTAAAATTTTGAATTTTTTACTATATTCACACACAGTCAAAAGGGTCACTCTTAGAAACATAGCATGCCCTCATTGCGCTTTTTCCTAGGACCTAGAAATGAGAAATGGAAAACATCTACAAGTTTCTTATGGTTATTACATCTCATAAATCTACTTTTGATACCTTTTCAGCCCATGAAATTGCAGGAAAATGTCAAAAACCACTAAAATTTCACCTTTCTGCCACTATTTTTGGTCACACACTGCGTTTTTGGATTCTCCCTATGTTTTCCATTTTCTCTCCCCTTTCCATCAGCCAAATTCAGAAATCACACTTTCATTCTTTTCCCAAAATACTCCCCTATCTCCCATAATGTTTCTACAATTTTTCCTACCCCCCTTCCCTCTCATTTCACCATTTTCCCAAAACCCCTATTTTTTTGCTGTGTTTTTTCCCTAGGTTTGTAATTTTCTCTTTTCACCCATATCTTCTCACTCATTTCAAGAAATTCCATCTCCAATCTCTTCCTAAAATATATCCCTAACCCCCATAGTTTTATTAGAATATTTCCTACCCCCCTTCCCTCTCGTTTCCCTCCTTTAAAATTCTCTACGCCTTTGAATTTGTTTTTGGGCATCATTTTCAAAAGACATTCCTAACCACATGAAGACGAGTTTTGGAAAAAAAGGAGGTTTTTGTTAAGGAAAGACCCAATCAAAATAAAATCCTTCTTTTCTACACAAGTTTCATATATTGGGAGATATTCAAATTTATTGGAGACCTTTTTCAGAAAATCAAATTCTCTAATTTTTCTTGTCCATTTTAGCCATCATTTTATGGCATGGAGTCTAAGAAAATATAAATGAATTTCCAAAAACTGAGAGATTTTCTCTCCACAAAAAAACTATCTACAAAAAACTCTCTCAATTTTGTAAAAATTGTTATGGATAGAAAGATATCGTTTCATATTTGACCCCTATTGTTTCACTTCGCTTATGGAGAATTCGTTGCGTTTTTGGGACAAATTGAATTCAAGGAAACTTTTTAGAGATTTGGAGTAGTTTTTTCCAGTGATTGATCATTCCATGGTGTATTAGACATATCCAACTTTCCAACCATACCATTTTCAGCCACAAATACATTCGAGGAGGCCTCCAAATCATCCTCCAAAGTTTCGTTGTGCTTCTGCTGCGTTTATGAGAATTCACTATGCTTTTGGGTTTGATGACTTTTCTTGACACGTGGAGGTCAAAGGTAAATTTGGTAAATATAATAGTTGGCTCATAAGATGTTTGATGGTAAATAGGTAAATTAATGGTCATCCATTGTAAGGAATCTTATTTTTAATGACTTGAGAGAAAATCTCAACAAGTTAGCTAAAAAAGGGGAAATTTGTTTCTAACTTCCCTAACATTAGGAAAAGAGTCATTAGGTTCATTAAATTGGTGATATGGATCAAGATTCAACCCATAGAGGTGGAATCATGTTTAATTTTCTATATGTACTCAAAATCAAGTCATTGAGAGGGTTGGACACTTAGTAATCATAGTGTGGAGCTATTGTACACCATTTTGTAGTGATATTAAAGACAGTTGCAACAATAATATTGGGATTCCTATGGTATGCTTATTGAAAAAATTTCTTCTAAGTTTTATCATCAATTTTAATGATTATTTATCCTTACAACCATATGTATTCTTTCATGTGTTCATCTCATTAGTTTTTAAGCAGAATTCATAAGTTTTATGCATTTTTTTGATGATATATTCATGTTTGTGTTCCATTTCTTTTGATGAGTGAATTCATAGTCATATGCTCATTTTTATCCTTATCTTTCAACCCTATACCACAATTAAAACCCAAATATGTCACTAAAAATTATGAAACCAACTCACAAAGTAGAAGAAAAGAGAGATAAATGACTAAAAAACCAGGCACTTCAAGGGGGAAACCTCATTTACATTACATAAATGAACAATTCTTGGATGGAACAAATGAAAAAACCTCCTTTATATATATAGGATTCCATGGGGTCACAATATAATCCTAGACGACCTAACAATAACAATGTAAGGGAACAATAATAACAATATGGGGACTACAAGGGTACAACAATAAAAGTTAGGGGGCTACACTAACAACAATAAGGGAATACACTAGTAATATAGGGCCTTAACATGCCCCTCTCATTAAAAATGGTGTTTTCCTAAATGATTGAGTAGTTTTGGATGCTTCTCTATAAAATTCTCATCCTCCCATGTGGAATATTCAGAGGGTAAGTTCTTCCACTTGATGAGATACTCTAAAATTGATCGATTTCGTAGCTGTCAAGTTCTTGTTTCTATGAATTCTTTAGGTTCCAATATGATTTTTCCTTCCACATCAAGTTCTAGAAATATTGTTTGAACTAGAATTTTTTCACATCTAACCTTCTTTAAGCATGAAACATGGAAAACTAGGTGCACTCAGGAAGATGTAGGAAGCTCCAATTTGTATACCAATATTTTACAACACCTTGTAAGGTCCATAGTACTTTGGCAATAATTTATTATCCTTCTTAGCTTTCTCGAGGGAAATTTATTTGTATGGTTGTATCTGTAAAAGTAGCCAGTCACCTACATCTAAATTTCTGTCACTACAATGTTGATCTGCCTCTTATTTCATTCGATTCTATGAAAAATTTGGGTTATCCTTTAAGAGTTGGAGACCTTGTTGTTGATGCTCGATGTGATATTCCACTGATTGAACCTTATAATTTTCTCTTAAATATGATGTGATGGACAACGTATGATATCCATAAAGTGCCTTAAATGGGGTCATTTTTGTTGCTGTGTGGAACGAAGTGTTATACCACAATTCAGCTAGAGGTAACCAACTGACCCATTGTGTTTGTTTATCATTACAAATCAATGAAGATACCCTTCCAAACATTTGCTCACTAAATCATTTTTCCCATTGGATTGAGGATGATAAGATGAGTTTTATAAAATTATATATTACAGAGAAATGGAACACATAAAATATGTGAAAACACAAACAAATAAAACATATAAAAAAGAGAGACACAAATATATGTGGTTCACCCAACTTAGGCTACGTCCACAGAAACAACTAGCCCTTCCTTTATATTATCCAGCGAAATGAAGAGACACAACCTACAGAAGATCCACTGAATATCCTCTTCTCTTCCACACAGCCACCCTTGCTATTTCTCACTCAGAGTATATGTTGGGAAAAATTAGTTTCTTGATAAAAAAACTAATCACCTATTCATTAATTATCAACCAAGGTACGTATTTTTATTTAAAAGGAAATCGTTAAAGTATATACATAGAAAATACCAATATATAACATTGGCTCTACATGATTATGTTCTACACTATGAATGTCATTCGAAAAGAAATAAAATGCAATTCTTTAGAAGCAATACTAAATCTCAAAACCAGAAAGTAAATGACAGGAAAATAATTATACTAATCACACGACTTGAATCAATAATGAATTAAATCATGCATGGTTGAATTGGAAATTTAACCTATTTCACTCAACATAATTCAAATTCTAATTTAGAGTAGTGAATTAAATTAAATCTAGAAATTACAAGAGATAACAATTTGGAAAATGCAGCAAACAACGAATTACTTAAAAGAAAGGAAATATTAATTTAAGGAATTGGAACTTAAATTTAGATAAAAAGAATAGAACTAAACTACTATAGATGTTCAAGGCAGCATCTTGTCGAAGGTAGTGGGCCCAATTTCCCAAGACTCAGTTCTACCTTGAGAAATAACTCAGATCAGGTTACATGTAGCAGATGTAAAACTCAATAGATAACTTCCTTCATTAAAATAGATGAGAGAAATAATTACATAAGAATGAATATCTTTCCTTTGTCTCAAGTTCAATAATTTTTCATCTCGTATTCAACAATTTTTCATTTGTTCATTCCATCTCCTCCTCTTTGATCTCCATTCTCATTTAAGTAAACTAGGAGAAAAGGGAAATTACAACAAACTTCATTACAAAATGATTTACCATTACAATTGGAGATTGTCTACAACAAATTTATCATCAAGATCATATCTAAATATCATGACTCAGCTAGAGCAAGTCGAATCTGGTATTGCAATTGGAATATTTTGGAAAACGACTAAAACAACAAATATGAGAAAATTTCCTTTAGAGAACCTTCTGTTTCTCTCAATAAAAGCCAAATTTTGGAAAATGGCTCATAGGAGAACTGAATTGGCCCATTCTACACAAAACCCATGTCGTGTAGTTTCAAGATTCATCTTCATGTGTCTGAAATAGCCAATGCAAAACCGTCGCTTTTTATCCTAGCAAATTTCTGATTTGGAATAGTTGGAGATCGAATTTCCAATCTGGGAGAGATCTTGGAGGCTAAAAACATGAGTGATGTTATAACAAATTAATAAACCATATTTGATAAAATCATGCATAATAATTATAAATTTATTAGAAATAAATGAGAATACGTATTACTTATCCATAAGAGCATAAATTATGATAAAATGGAATTAAATGATAAATTGTGCTAAATAATGTCATAAAGAATGGTAGAAATGGATGAAATAAATGTTATAAAGTTGTAATAATAAGGAAATATTTGCATCCTAACATACCCCCAAATTGGATATTTTGCATGTCCTCATGAAACCTAAAGCCTTTGCATTAACCAAGTTGTAATACAATAAACAAATGTTCACCCCAAGTCATTATATTGATGGAACAAATGACTTCTTCCTCTAAAAAATAAACATTCAATTTTAGTGATGTTGGTGAGGGCACAACAATTTTCACATTGAATTTCAACTGTATTTTAATGCTTCTCTAATCCAAAAATCAGATTGTTTTGATGCATGGAACATGAGAAATAAGAAAAATGGTTGTAGGTGATAGTGCATAGTTTCTGAAATTTTACAAACTAATTTAGCTTGAAATTTTCTGGGTTTGTGTATTTTAAAGATACTTCTTTGTTGTTCTAAAATCACAATAATTCAGTTCATAGTTTTAAAGATATGGACAAATCAATTTCTACACTGTATAAAAATGAAATTGTATGCCTTAAATGATAAATAAAGTAGAAAACATCCATAATGTGTATCAATTCCTCCCCTAAACAGGAGAATTGACATGTCCTCATGCTATACTAGAAAACATATTGACGTAGTTTCTACAATTTTTATGCTTGGTGTACAACAACAAAGAATAAGGGAGGTATTGAGAATGAATAAGGAGATCGATGGATGATGGCATGGTAATAAACAATAAATGAAAGAAATTAACACTCCCCAAAACTGAAAGCTTTTGGGTCTCTAAAAAATGGGAAGTGGTAAATAAGTGGAACGAATGAAGATAAATTATGCTCAATGGATTTTCATGAAATTCTCCTAAATTATTAATAAATCAGAAACTTATGTTATTTTACCTCAAGTTTTACCTTCGTAACAATGTGGAATGGCATGTATGGATTGGCATTTGTTGAAGCTGATATAGGCGGAGCTGATGCTGAAAGTGATGCAAAGAGGTGGAAGCCATGCATCTGAAAGTAAGTACAAAGTGTGGCAAGGTTTTTCTTCCCCCAAGTGTCCATGACCAGAAAGCATAGGAAAAGACCTCATGGATTCATAAATGCATCAGAATAATAACCATAACGACATTACTTGCAGCAGAAATCAATCAAATCAACGCAAATCATAAGGATGGTGGGGAAATGATTAAGAAGGAAAAACAAAGAAATATTTGTTATGAAAATGATTTTTTCTTTGATGTAAAATTGTGACATAACATGATATGTAAAGAGTGGTAACACTTGCTGGGATTAAATAATCAGATATAATTAATTTAATTCATATGTAGTATTACCATGCATATTTGTGTTTATAAAGATAACATTATTCAAATGGTAAGTTCTCCTTTGAGAATGGATTGTTAAGAATAAGTGAAAATCATTGGTTGTTTAACATGAAACTCCAATTCCACAAGCAGAGCCACTGCTGCCAACAGGCATCCATAACCTCGACAAGGTTGCTTTTTAACCCAAAAATGAGCCAGAATCCTCTATTTAGTATTTAGATAATTTATTTTATCCTATAGAAAGACCACCATGCTGGCATGGTAACCAGATAGTCACAATGTCATTCACTAAGATTTAACAAAGTAATCAGGCCGGCTCGTGATGAGACCTATCCTTTAGGAAATTTTTTATTTGGCTAGAAAGCCATTTCCCTGGTGTGGTAGCCATTGTGGGAATGTTACTTGTTATCTCCCTATGATCATGGTAGTTTGGCTCATGATGAGACCCCCTATCCTTTCTAAAATATTTACATAGTATTTTCATTTTCATATATATATATATATATATATTGGTAGTTTAGACTAATCCTAATCATTCCATTTTTTTCTCCTCCCATCCCACCCACGAGTTTCGAATCGGTGACCTTGCAAATGGAGTGCCTTAATAATGCACCCCATCACCAACTCCTCTACACATCATGGGATTTTGTATATATATATATTGTTTAATCATAAATAGAGGGAGGCTCATTAACTCCTTAAGAGTTAGGGATGGTGTGAGGAGTGAAAAGAAATGCCAATAAAAGCTATGCACTTATTCTTAAGTCACCCTAACCTAGAAGATTAACCATTGATAGTGTAAAAAGATAGCCCAACATGATATTAAGATAATAAATTCTTTATAATATGTCTGAAGAAAATATATCCAAAAATCCATTACATAGTTAGGTCATATCAATGTCTGAAAATAAAGATATCCATCAAAGGTAAAAATATCATAATTGTAATTAGTGTCACTCCTTTTCCCTTTATTAAATGCACATTACCCATTCAAAAGACGATTTTCATGATAAAATGCATAAAAAAATGGTTATATGGCCATAAAATTGGCAAAAATTCATTTAGACAACTATTTATTACAAAAAACATGGATGTTCAGTTGATTGAACAAGAAAAACACACCAATAAAAAAATGCATTGTTGAATTTATTGAACAACAACTGTTCAATTGATTGAAAAAAAAAAAAAAAAAACGCATCAAAAAAATTGTTGTTCAATTGATTAAACAACATAAAAACACACCAAAAAATTGTGGTGTTCAATTGATTGAACAACAAAAAACACACCAAAAAAAAATTGATGTTTGATTGATTGAACAACAACTGATCAATTAATTGAACAACAATTGTTCAATTGATTGAACAGCAAAAAAAAATACCAAAAAATTGTGTTGTTCAATTGATTGAGCAACAAAAAACACACCAAAAAAGTTGATGTTCAATTCATTACACAATAGTTGTTCAATTGATTGAACAACAAAAAAAAACACCAAAAAATTACGTTTTTCAATTGATTGAACAACAAAAGACACAAAAAAAAAAAAATGTTGTTCAATTGATTGAACAATAGTTGTTCAATTGATTGAATAGCAAAAAAAACACACCAAAACATTTGCGTTGTTCAATTGATTGAACAACAAAAAACACACTAAAAAAATTAGTTGTTCAATTGATTGAACAACAAAAAAACACAAAAAAAAATTGCGCTGTTCAATTGATTTGAATGTTGTTCCCACCAAGGCTCATGAACCATCGGAGAGCTGCTCCTTTTAGAGTAAGAGGAAACACTTTCAACATTTGATCAATAGTATAACAATGATATCCTCTACAAAGTACTTCAAACTGAAATAAAAGTGCATCTTGAAATTCATTAGCCAAACCATGAAAATTTGGTAGAGAAGATGGGGGAATTATGTGCATTTGTGTCACTCCTCCTAGATCTCTGATAGGAAATTCAAAAGTAGCAGTGTGTGTCATTTCTTACCATTATAGAAGATGTTCTTCATGTGTTGCTTTAAGGCTCCTCCTTCAAATTTTCTTATCTATTGGTTAGTGGAATGAGTGGTGTTTACATCACCACTTAAGTGAAATGATGAGATTTCTTCAAATTTCTACCTTTTCTACTTAGTCATCCATAAAAAAAAGCGAACACCTATCCTATTTAAAATATGCATAATTGCTGGGAAGCGAGATGGAGAGAAAGCATTTTGCTTGCTAATACATAGGTTCTTACCTCTCGTTTTCAATACCCAATTCTTTCACAGCAAAAGAAAAAAAATATAAAGACATCACTCCTAAACACTCTACCCGGAATGAGGTATGTATCTATAGCCAAATATTAGTGTGGTAGTGCTATTTGACTGCCTTCCCCGGAAACGATGCAAAAATGTTGGGAAAATTTAATTGCTTAATAAAAACAACTAATCACCTATTCATTAGTTATCAACCAAGGAACGTATTTTTATTTCAGACGCAATCAGAAAAGTATATGCATAGAAAATACCAATATCTAACACTAGCTCTACATGTTTATGTTCTACACTATGAATCTCATTCGAAAAGAAATAAAATGCAAGTCTTGAAAAACAATACTAAATCTCAAAATCAGAAAGTAAATGATAGGAAAATAATTATACTAATCACACGACTTGAATCAATAACGAATTAAATCATGCATTTCTGAATTGGAAATTTAACCTATTGCACTCAACATAATTCAAATGCTAATCTAGAGAACTAAATTAAATGAAATCTAGAAATTACAAGAGATAACAGTCTAGAAAATGCAGAAAAAAAAAAGTTACTTAAAAGAAAGGAAATATTACTTTAAGGAATGTGAATTTAAATTCCAATAAACAAGTACACAACTAAAATAATTTAGATGTTCAAAGCAGCCCCTCATCAAAGGTAGTGGGCCCAACTGCCCAAGACTCAGTTCTTCCTTGAGAAATAACTCATATCAGATTACATGTAGCAGATGTAAAATTCAATAGATAACCTCCTTCATTAAATATATGAGAGAAATAATTACATCAGAATGAAGCTTTTGGCTTTGTCTCAAGTTCAACAATTTCTCATCTCGTATTCAAAAATTGTTCATTCATTCATCCAACAATTTTTCATATGTTCATTCCATCTCGTCCTCTTTGATCTCCATTTTCATTTAAATACAAAGAGAGCAAAAGGAAATTACAACATACTTGATTACAAAATTATTTACCATTACAATTGGAGATTGTGTACAACAAATTGATCAACAAGATCATATCTGAAATATCATGACTCAGCTGGAGCAAGTCAAATTTGATATTGCAAATGGAATAATTTGGAAAATGACCACAACAGCAAATCTAAGAAAATCACCTTCAGAGAACCTTTCGTTTCTCTCAATCCAAGCTGAATTTTGGAAAACTACTCATACTAACACTGAATTGGTCTGTTTTGCACAAAACCCATGTCGCGTATTTTCAAAATTCATCTTCATTTGTCTGAAAACACCAACACAAAATAGTCACTTTTTATCCCATCGAATTTTTGAGTTGGAATAGTTAGAGATCGAATTTCCAATCTAGAAGAGATATTGGAGGCTAAAAATGTCAGTGATGTTATAATATATTAATAAACCATATTTGAAAAAATCATGCATAATAATTATCAATTTATTAGAAATAAAGGGGAATATGTATTACTTACCCATAAGAGGATAAATTATTATAAAATAGAATTAAATGATAAATTATGCTAAAGAATGGTAGAAATGAATGAAATAGACGTTAGAAAGTGGTAATAATAAGGACATATTTTTGGCCCAACAGTATACACACAATACACATGGACAATACAAATACCCTCATACAATAGAGGGGGTTACCTTCTAGGGAAAAAACCCTAAATTAAACATAACTTATACCGTAATATCATCTTCCTAATGAACGACCTAGATTGACTATGAAATTACAATATTCTACAAGGAAAATTTACATTTATTTTTAGCTTCAGCGGCGCTGCCCCCGAAACCCCCCACAAGGAGGGGGTGGCACTCCAAAAGGTCGCCCCCGCCCCCCTAGACCCCCTTGACGGTGATCAAAAGACTGGCGGCATTGCTGCCCCATTAAGAATAGGGGTCCAATGTGACAATACATCTAAATAAGGAACATAATAAGGCTTCATACCAAACAATCTCCCACTTGGAGACTGATTGTAGCAACTCCACTACTGCTTCATTTGCTAGAAAATTACTCCACTTTGGACCTGGTTGTTTCTAATCTTCATAATCTGTTAGGTCCCTATATTACTAGTATAGTCCCTTATTGTTGTTGTAACCCCTTATCATATTATTAAAATTGTAACTCTCATATTGTTATTATTTCAGGCTCCTTAAATTATTATTGTTAGGTCGGCTAGGATTACATTATGGCCCCAATAGGATTACATTATGGCCTTGTATATAGAAAGGAGGTTCTGTAAATTGTATCATCCAAGAATTGTTCATTGATGTAATGTATTGGAGGTTTCCCCCTTGAATTAGCTTATTTCTAAGGCGTTGATATCTCTTTTCTTCTATTTTTGGAGCTGGTTTCACAACATTTGGTATCAGAGCTTTAGATTCTAGGGTTTCGCTGCTCCAAACAAGTCATCGTGGAATTTTTTCTATAAATTGTTTTTTACGAAGGTTCAAAAGCTGAAAGTTCTACCAAGTGAATCCGAAATCTTGAGGAACTTTGGGTAAAAATTTCAGATCCTTTTTTGCAATATTTTCGGAGATATGATCTCGTGGATTCGTAGTGATTTTTCAAAGCTCTCTGACTTCATATCAAAGAGGTGATCATGGGAAAAGATCATAACTCTCTCTCTCGAAAGCATCGTATTGGAGTGTCAGAAAATGGCTGCGGAGTTGCAATTAAACGGGTTTTAGTTTCTTGGCTATCAATTTCAGAGACAAAGGACGAAACAGTGACACGTGGAAAGTCGTACAAGTTCGCACTACTGAACCAGTCCATAATTAGGTCATTGTGGGAGATTGGACACAACTTTGCCTTGGAGAATCCAAATCAGGTCAGACCTGTGGCATTCGAAAGATAATTCATAGGGCTACGTCCGTGCCGAATTTAAAATATTGAAGAGTTACAATCACGTAGATAATATAATTTAAATATCGAGCTCCTCAAAAGCAAGAAAAAGGTGTGTATTTTTTTTCCAAATTGCATAAGTCTTGTTTGAAGAATCAATTTGAATTGATTCCAAGGGCATATTGTAGAATAGATATCAGTATTGGGTTCTAAAATATGCCTTGTAAAAATAATTCAATGCCCATTAAGCCTTAAGAAGGCTCTACTATGACTCATGAAGATGAAGAATTGCAACATGACCTATCAAAATTACAATAGCAAGTGCAACAAATTTCACTCTCGCAAAGAGCAACAAAAAATGAAATGGAAGTTTTGAAGAAAGGCGTGGAAGCGAAGATGGACGGTTTGAAGAAAGGCGTGGAAGCTAAGATGGATGGCATGGAAGCTGGCATGGAAGCTAAGATGGATGACATGAAAGAAAACATGGAAAACATGAAGAATGATCTAAAATCAGACATCGAAGGTTTGACAAAGTTGATACAAGAAATGTTTCCTAATGGTGAAAAGATAGTAGAAGAACCTCATGATGAGAACAAAATTAATGTTAATCTTGATTTCATAAACTCTAATGTTGGCGGGAAGAACCACCATATTCCAAAAATGGATATGAGGAAGTTTGATGGAAAGGATCCTGTAACATGGATACTACAGATGGAGCAATATTTTGATCTCCATAACTTGCAAAACACACAAAAGGTACGCATTGCAACTTTACATTTAGAACAAAATACATTTGTATGGTATCGATGGCTTTGCTCCCGTAAAAAAATTGTCACTTGGTCAATTTTTACGGAGGAAATGATAGCACATCATGAGGATACAAAGAGCAACACCTTCTTTAGCCAATTGATAAATCTCAAACAAAAGGGTTTAGTGGGGCAGCACATTGAGGACTTCCAAAAATTGAATATAAGGGTAACTGATATTCCAGAGGAACACAGGATTGATCTCTTCATAGGCACTCTAAATGATAACATCCAACATGAAGTTCGTGTTTTAGAACCTGATTCATTGGAGAAGGCATTCAGGTTGGCAAGAAAAGTTGAATGTAAAATTATGGCGACAAGGAAGCCTACCACTCAATTCTATAAAGAAGGAAGTGTTGCTACGCCTAGATTTCGACAACCTACAAGGTTGACACCACAACAATTGGAAGAAAAAAGAGCAAAAGGGCTTTGCTACAGTTGTGATAGCAAATACACTAAAGGTCATAAGAGTGCTGAGAAGAAATTATTTTACATAGATTGTGAAGAAGAAGAAGAAAATGAACAAGAAGAGGATATACACCAGGAACCAGCCCTAGAAGAGGAAGAAATGAATCCGACCATATCGTGTAATGCACTGGCAAGAATTACCACTCCTCAAACTCTCAAGATAGAAGGACATATCAAGAAGAAAAGGTAATAGTGTTGATTGATTCAGGTAGCACCCATAATTTTATTCATTGTAAGGTAGCCAAGGAATTAAATTGTTTCCTATACCCAGCACCAGAATGTCAAGTGATGGTTGCAAATGGTGGAACTATAAATTGCTCTGGAAAATGCCATAATATCAAGCTAACCATGGGGGAATATGTATTGACTAGTCCAATGCTTTCCATTCCTATGGGAGGTGCCGATGTTGTACTAGGAGTACAATGGTTACAATCTTTGGGGACGGTAGCTTTTAATTTTCAAGAACTTTTCTTGAAATTTTTTTCAGAAGGAAAGGAAGTCGAATTACGGGGTATTGAAGGGAAGCCAGGAAGGATAATAAGCTCTAATGTCATGACAAAGCTTCTAAATAAAGAACAACGAGGTGTAATTGCACAATTATGCTCACTAGAAGTTCCAACATCAAAATCATCTATTCCTGCAGATCTCCAACAAGTCTTGGACAATCATTCCAAGGTGTTTGAAACTCCCAAAAGACTCCCACCTATTCATGATCATGATCATGCTATTCATTTGATTCCAGGAAGTGTTCCTCCAAACATCAGGCCCTATATATATCCTTATGTCCAAAAGAGCGAAATTGAACGTATGATTGCAGAAATGTTAGAGGTGGGTATAATTCAACCTAGTCAAAGTTCTTTCTCTACTCCTGTAGTATTGGTACACAAGAAGGATGGATCATGGCGCATGTGTCCGGATTATAGGAAGCTCAATAAGCTCACCATTAAATATAAATTTCTCATTCATGTGATTGATGAATTACATGGAGCAATTTATTTTACCAAGTTGGATCTTCGTTCAGGATATCATCAAATTATAATGAAGACTGAAGATATTCCGAAAACAACATTTCGAACTCATGAGGGTCACTATGAATTTTTGGTCATGAATTTTGGCCTTACCAATGCACCTTCTACATTTCAAGGATTGATGAATTCCATTTTCAAACCCTTCCTTAGAAATTTTTTGCTAGTATTTTTTGATGGTATACTAATCTATAGCAGGTCTTCGAAGGATCATGTTGAACATGTTGACAGGGTGCTCAAACTATTGCAAGAGAAACAATTATATGCAAAAACATCCAAATGTTTCTTTGGAGTACAAGAGGTGGAGTATCTGGGTCATATTGTATCTCACGAGGGTGTTAAAGTAGACCCTAACAAAATTAAAGCCATTAAGGAATGGAAAGTCCCCACAACCATAAAGCAGTTGTGAGGATTTCTCGGGTTAACAGGGTATTATAGCAAGTTTGTTAAGAATTATGGGAGAATAGCAGCACCTCTAACAACATTATTGAAGAAAGATGCATTTTCATGGACTCCTGAAGCAACTAAGGCCTTTGAACATCTTAAAGAGGCAATGTGCCTAGCACTGGTCTTAGCTACGCCAGACTTCACAAAAACCTTATTGTGGAATGTGATGCCTCAGGAAATGGAATTGGTGCAGTTTTAATGCAAGAAGGAAGACCCATTGCTTTTGAAAGTCGTCCAATCAAAGGAAAGTATTTACAAAAACCTATTTATGAGAAGGAAATGTTAGCAATACTGCATGCACTAAAGAAATGGCGAACTTACCTAATGGGAAGACACTTCAAGGTAAAAACTGATCATGATAGTCTTAAACACTTTTTGGAACAAAGACTATTGTCAGAAGAGCAACAAAAATGGGTCACAAAGATGTTGGGTTATGACTTTGAAATAATCTACAAAAAAGGAAAGCTTAATGTTGTTGCAGATGCACTCTCAAGAAAGAATGAAGAGGTAGAAGCATTTCTTTGTGCCATTTCTATTATCCAACCAGATTGGATAACCGAAGCAAGAGATGAATGGAAGAAGGACAAAGATGTATGGACACTCATTCAAAAGTTGCAGCAAGATCCTAGTACATCTGATACATTTAGTTGGAAAAAAGATTCCTTATGGTACAAAGATCGCTTA
This sequence comes from Pinus albicaulis, assembly GCA_034641835.2. NCBI lineage: Eukaryota > Viridiplantae > Streptophyta > Pinopsida > Pinales > Pinaceae > Pinus > Pinus albicaulis. The sequence goes on along the minus strand of CM076577.1, from coordinate 793,171,495 downwards.
TATCTTTGTAAGAATTCCCAACTAAAACAAAAGATTCTTCTGGAATTGCACACTTCTCCTTTAGGAGAACACTCAGGATTTTTAAAAACTTACCACAGGGTGAAGAAAGAATTTTTTTGGGATGGCCTTAAATCTGATATTAAAAAGTTTGTGGCGGAATGTTTGGTTTGCCAGCAGAATAAAGTGGAAACAATTAAGACCCCGGGATTTCTACAACCTTTATCCATTCCAAGTCAACGTTGGGAGGAGATTTCAATGGATTTTATCACAGGTTTACCTAAGTCCGAAGGAAAGAATGTCATCATGGTGGTAGCTGATAGACTTACCAAGTATGCACACTTTTGTGCATTATCTCATCCATTTAAAGCAAGTACAGTTGCTACTACATTTATGGACAGAATTCAAAAGCTACATGGAAGCCCAAGGGCTATTGTGAGCGACAGAGATCCCATTTTTACTGGAAATTTTTGGACAGAGTTATTTTCTTGTTTGGGTACTCAATTAGCTCATAGCTCATCTTATCATCCTCAATCTGATGGTCAAACTGAGATAGTAAATAAATGTTTGGAAGGATATCTTCGTTGTTTTGTATCCGATAAACAAACACAATGGGTCAAGTGGTTACCTCTTGCTGAATGGTGGTATAACACTTCCTTCCATACTGTAGCAAAAAAGACCCCATTTATGGCACTTTATGGATATAATCCACCATCCATCACATCATCTTTAAGGGAAAATTCGAAGGTTCAAGCAGTGGAAGATCACATCGAGCATCAACAATAATTTCTCCAACTCTTAAAGGATAACCTAAATTTGGCACAAAATCGAATGAAACAACAAGAAGATCAACATCGCGGCGAGAGAATTTTTGATATAGGAGATTGGGTATTTTTATGGCTACAGCCATACAAACAAATGTCCCTCAAGCAAGCTAAGAAGGATAATAAATTATCGCAAAAATACTATGGTTCTTACAAGGTGTTGCAAAAGATTGGTACTATGGCATACAAATTGGAGCTTCCTGCTTCTTCACGAGTGCATCCAGTTTTCCATGTTTCATGCTTAAAGAAGGTTATAGGTGAAAATATTCCAGTTCAAACAATATTTCCAAAACTTGATGAGGAAGGAAAAATCATATTGGAACCTGAAGCGGTCACAGAAACAAGAAATCGACAACTACGGAATAGATCAATTTCAGAGTATCTCATCAAGTGGAAGAACTTACCCACTGAAGATTCTACATGGGAGGATGAGAATTTTATACAGAAGCACCCAGAGCTACTCAAGCATTGAGGACAACACTTTTTTGAAGGAGAAGGGCATGTTAGGTCCCTATATTACTAGTGTAGTCCCTTATTGTTGTTAGTGTAACCCCCTTATTGTTATTATTGTACCCTTGTAACCCCCATATTGTTATTACTGTGCCCTTAAATTATTATTGTTAGGTCGGCTAGGATTACATTGTGGCCCCACTAGGATTACATTATGGCCCTATATATAAAAAGGAGGTTTTGTAAATTGTATCATCCAAGAATTGTTCATTAATGTAATGTATTGGAGGTTGCCCCCTTGTAGTGGCTTATTTCTAAGGCATTGATATCTCTTTTCTTCTATTTTTGGAGCTGGTTTCACAACATAATCACACTTGAACACCAATTGAAACTGAGCATAATCTCAGTTTATCCCTGGTTTCAACTTTTTTTATCATATCTATAGGATTCTGGCTAGTGTGTATCTTTTCTAGCTTCAAGTGTCGATCTTCCAACACTAACCGTATGAAATGGTAATTGATATGTATGTGTTTAGTCTTTGAATTAAATGTTGATTTCTTTGCAATATTAATGGCACTCTGGCTGTCACTGCATAACCTTCCCATCTCATGCTTCTTACCCAATTCATCCATAAATATTTGTAACCAAATCATTTCTTTACTAGCCTCTGTAGCAACAACATACTCTGCGTCTGTTGTTGAAAGTGAAACAACACTTTGCATTTTTGAAACCCAAATAACAGTTGTTCCACCTACAGTAAACACATTTCCTGTAGTTCTCCTCCTATTATCTCTATCACCTTCCATATCTGCATCAACATATCCCTGTAGAGCAATGTTTGAACCACCAAAGAATAATGCTTGATTTGTGGTACCTCTCAAATATCTGAGAATCCAATTCACTTCCATCCAATGTTCTTTTTCCTAGATTGTTCATGTACCTACTTACAACTCCCACTGCATGTGCAATATCAGGCCTTATGCAGACCATTGCATAAATTAAGCTTTCAACTGCTGATACATATGGAACTTTGGACATATAATCCATTTCTTCTTAGGTCTTGGGGCACATATCCTTACTAAGTTTGAAATGGCTAGCCAAAGGTGTACTAACTATTTTTTCATTCTGCATATTAAATATTTTCAACACCTCTTGTATGTAATCATTCTGAGGCAATGTTAATTTGTGATTTTTCATGTCTATAGTTATTCTAATACCAAGGATTTGTTTTCTAGCTCCCAAATCCTTCATTGCAAATGAATTTTCCAATTTTCTTTTGAGCACATTTATTTCCTGCATGTTAAACCCTGCAACAAGCATGTCATCTACAAATATATTCCATCATTTTTCTTTTCCAAATAAACACGATGATCAGAGTGACATCAATATAAACTTGTTCAGACATAAACCTGTCAATTTTTAGATACCACTACCTTGGAGCCTTTTTTAAGCCATACATGCTCTTCTTTAACCTACACAGTAATTTTTCCTTCCCTTTGAAATCATATCCTTCTGTTTGGTGCATATATATCTCTTCCTCCAAATCTCCATGGAGAAATGTTTTCTTTACATCTAACTATTCAAGATGAAAATCTTCCGCTACTACAAGACTCAAAATAGTTCTGATTGAAGTCATCATAACAACAGGAGAAACTATTTCATCAAAGTCAATATATTTCTTCTGTGAAAACCCCTTCACCACAAGCCTAGCTTTGTACCTCTGTTTTCCTCTATATTCTTCTTTCATCCTGTAAACCCATTTATTATGCAATGTTGTTTTATCTGCAGGAAACCTACATAAGTCCCAAGTTTGGTTATGTATTAAGGAGTCCATATCTTCTTTCATGGATAGCTCCTGCTTCTTCTTGGTTTCAACCTACATTACTTATTCATAACATTCGATTTCACCAGAATCAGTCAACAAGAAATAATATAATGAAGGAGAGTATCGTTCAGGGGGTCTACTTATCCTGGTAGATCTTCTGACACCACTTCAGGTGTTTGAGGTGTTTATTGCTGTTGTGGTTGTTGATTATTATTATTTTGAGGCACCTTTACTTTTTCTGTGATATCATCAAGAACTGTTTATTCTTTGTTTTATTTTTCTTGTTTTTTTTCCCGCAACTGATTCTTATAGAAGGCCTGTTCTGAATATTACATCTATGCTCCTAATGATTTTGTGATTTTCATAATCATATAAGCGATAACAAAAATCATTAATTTCTTATCCAATAAAGGTACATTTATTTTATTTTTCCTCAAACTTTGTTCTATTTTCTTTATTAATGTGGACAGAGGCCTCACAACCAAAAGGCTTTAAAAAATAGTAGTTTACCTTTTTACCTATCCATTCCTCCTCTCGAATACCACCATCCAAGGAAATTGAAGGCCCTATGTTTATTAGATAAACAACAGTATCTACAACATCTGCCCAAAATTGTAAAGGCAGTCCTACATGCAATCTCATCCACCTTTCACGCTCCATGATTGTTCTGTGCATCCTTTTCAACACACCAGTTTCTTGTGGTGTTCATGAAACTGTCTTCTCTCTTCGAATTCCATGCTCTGAACAATACATATCAAACTCTTTGCTGCAATATTCACCTCCATTGTTTGATATCAAACACTTCAACTTATTTCTTGTCTCAATTTCAACCAAAGATTTCTGTTTCTTTAAAGTAACAAATACATCAGATTTATTATGAATACAATAAATCCAAGTTTTTCTAGTTTCATCATCAATAAAATTAACATAATAATGATAACCACCGAGATATTATACTTGAGCATATCCCCATACATATCTATTCACAAGATCTAATATTTCACTCTTATTTTCTTTCCCAACTCTGAGAAATTTGACTCTCTTCTGTTTTCCATAAATACAATTCTCACAGAAATCCAAATCAATATTCTTCAAACCTGACAAAAAATTCCTTGAGTGAAGAATATTCATCCCCTTCTCACTCATGTGTCCGAGCCTATGATGCCATAATGCTACATCTTCTCCTTTAGAACTTAAAGCATTAACCTAGTTATAAATACCATTGCATAAGTACAATGTACCAACCTTTTCTCCTTTTTCTATTACCAGGGCTCCTTTAGTGACCTTCTAGGTTTTATCTATGAAAGATGCCACATAACCTTCATTTCCTAACTACCTTGTTGAAATTAGATTTTTCTTCATATCTGAAACATGCCTTACCTCCTTTAATAACCAATGGTTTCCATTCTGCTATTTTACAAGAAATTTACCCATTCCAATGATTTTATAGGGTTTATCATCACCCAGATGAACTTCTCCAAAATTTCCTTGAACATAGTCATGAAAATATTTCTTATCAAGTGTGGCATGGAATGAGGCCCCTGAATCTACCACTCAGGAATCAGTAACATTTTCTAAAGAAAGAATCAAAGCATCTTGTAACACATCACCTATCACATTTCCTTCGTGATTTTTTTTCTCGTTGTGCGTCTCCTTATTTTCCCTTATGAGATTTACAGTCTTTCTTCAAGTGTCATTTCTTTCCACATTTCTGGCACACTATCCTAGATTTGGGCTTGGATCTACCTTTCCTTGATTTACTGCAATATCCTAAGCGCTTTCCTCTTTCCATTTTTATTCCCCTATTTTCTGCACTCAGAGAATTACTCGATGTCTCAACGGAGCTTTTCCATCACATTTCCTTGCTAAGGATAGCACCGACAACATCATCAAACTTTAAAGTAATAGATCCAGAGACATAGTTACTAATGACCATAACTAAACCATTCCAACTTTCTGGCAATGAGCACAGATATAATAGAGCCCTAATTTCATCATCAAAATTTACCCCTACAAAAATTAACTATCTGGTAATTGTATCAAATTCATTTAAATGGTCAGCAACAGATCCACCTTCCAACATCTTCATATTAAATGAAAGTTTCATAAAAAATACCTTATTTGAGGCCAAGGTTTTTTCATATAGTTTCACCAATGCCTTAATTAAACCCTCTGTTGTTGTTTCCTTCAAAATATTGAAGGCTATAGACGCCACGAGGTACATCCATATTGTTCCAAGTGCCTTTCTATCGAGAATCTCCCATTTTGCATCTGTCATACTCAATGACTTCTTTGTTTTTCCGCTCAATGGTAGGTACATATATTTTTGATACAGATAATCTTCCATATGCATCTTCCACAATGGGTAGTTTTGGCCATTAAATTTCTTGACCATAAAATTACCATCTTCCACCATTTCTCCCACTTGAACAAGGAACCCTTCTTTCCTGTGAACTTCAGCTCTGATAACAGTTGTTAGAAAATTATATATTACAGAGAAATGGAACACATAAAATTTGTGGAAACACACAAAAAACATATAAAGAGAGACACAAATATATGTGGATACTTCCACGGAAACAACCAGTCCTTCCTTTATATTATCCAGCAAAATGAAGAGACACAACCTCCAACAGATCCACTGTAATATTATCTTCTTTTCCACACAACCACCCTTTCTATTTATCACTTAGAGTATACACATAATACACAACCGTAATAGAAATACCCGCATACAACAAAGGGGTTACCTTCTAGGGAAAAAAACCCTAATTAAACATAACTTATTGGTAAAATTCCTTCAACCTTCGTAATGATGGGAAATATGATTCTACATGGACAACACACATCAACATATTCTTTTTGTTCATTTTTCATTTTTAACATTTCTAATTTTTCACTTATATTTGCTAATAATGTATGCTTTAAATTTATCAAGCAAATTTCCAAGTTCATCTTGACTTACCATTGTTGATGTTGATTTACTTACTCTTGCCCTTCCTCTTGATATGTGCTTTCATGTTTCACAAATTTCTTCAAATGATAATTGGTATACATCTCCTCTACTCATGAGATCAAGGAGATCGATCCACTCATCCCTAATTGTTCTAAGTAAGAGGGTTTTTAGTGTCTCAAATCCTAAATGTTGTAATTTTTTCCTCTTAACATTAAACATGAAACTATATATTAGATCCTCAAGGCTCTCATTTTATTTTTTATTCATTCTAAATATTTATTCCTTAAGATCATAGTCTTTATATTTCTCTAGAAATATCTTTTTCATATCATTCCATGACCTTATTGAATTAGTACCTAGACTTCTGAACCATTTAAGAACTCTATCCTCCAATGTTGTAGGAACCAATCTCAATTTTCAAGTGTGTGATAAGTAGCCATAAGATCTACAAAGTATTTCAAATTCAAACAGAAATGTTTCTGGAGTCTCTGACCTCATACCATAGAAGAAGTTGGGAAGGAAAGATGGAGGGATGCTCTTCATATGCACGTTGATATCAATATCGTGAATAGGAAATCCAAGAGCAGCTTCTTCATTGTCATCATCTCCATAAATTTCTTCTACCTTCTCTTCCATCTATTCTTCTTCTACCTGCAAAAGTGGATATGGATGTCATTCCTACTACACCACGTGATCAAATGGGGGGTTTTGGTGTTGGAGAAGTATTTTGATTTTTTTTTTGAATAAGAATGCTAATGAAATGCAATTTTTTGTTTTGAAATGAAACATGGCTAATGAATTTTTTTTGTTTTTGCAGAAAGAAAATAAATGAATCAACTAGGGAATAAAACAATGCATACTTTCACACCTCCCCGATAACGATGCCAAAAATTCATGAGCCTCAGTATTGCAACAAACATTTTGCTACTCCCAAGGCTACCAACTTTAATTATCAACCCGGGGTTCGTACAAACTTAAGAGGAATCGACACTATGTGTGCAAAATACAATGTGTCCTTATTTGGTTAATCTGATGTAATGGAGTGAATTTTATGAAATCAAAGCCTAAACTAATTTCAAAAATGGAAATGGTGATTTGAAAAAGGATTAATCCTAGGAAAGAACAACAATTTGTAATTAAAATCCTAAGAGCATGAATTCAAATAAAAAGACCTAATCTAATTTGCGAGAATGAATGTCCTAAGTGGTGTTTATTCTTCCTAAATCGTGGATTTATATCCTATAGGTCATGATTCAAGCCTAAGAGACAAAAAAAATCCTTGGGAGAAAATCTGGGCGATTTCACATGTGTTACAGGAGTGCTACAGGCAACTCTGTTTTTTCTACAGGCAAGTCTATTTTGGAAATAATTCATTGAATGACTAAGTAAATCAAATGAAAATTATATGGGAAAAATTTTGTTGTTAATTATGATGTCTTAGGTCTCCATTACAAGTGGAAACACTCCAAAATACCCTTGTGCACATGTGCTAAAAAATAACAGAAAATTACTACTCTAAAATCTGGAAATTCAAGAATTAGTGAGCTAGTTAATCTAAAAAATTCCTAAACTAATCAAGTGAAAATGAAATGGGGTAAAATTTATTATAAAATTAAAAATTATTATGACCTAATATAAGTGGAATAAATCCATATGGGTCTCATAAAACCCTTCTAAAAAATATAATAAATTTACTACTATTTCGCTACAAGGCATTTCCAGAAATCTTATATTCGTGAACTAGTAACCAAATCCAAGTAGCTTAATTATTAAGATGACCTTCCAAAGTTATTCTAAGGATGAATAATTATTTCGAACCTATAAAAAACCTAAAAAATAACTCACTTTAATCATATAACTCAATCCTACAACAAGAAAAGAAACAATACTATATACAGAAAATGCAAAACATAAATAAGAGATGCATGTGAATAAGAAGTGAAAAGAACATAAAGAAATTGTGCAAGAGGGCTCTGAGGCTCCTATGATGGCCAAGCCCAAGGAGGACTCAAAGTCCTATGGAAGAAACCAAGCCTTAGAAGCTAAAAATGACACCAATTTTCATTATTGAATCAATCCAAGTACATCCCTGCAAGAAAAGAAAGTGGAGCTGCCAGAAAACAAGTTTTCTCCACAATAAGACTAAACAATCCATACCCCTAGACACCAATTAGAATTGGTACTTATATAAAATAATGAGGAAGCATTTCCCTTGAAAGGAGGAAGCTTTCCCCTCCAAAATCCCTCAAATAGTGGATCTGGTTCCCAACACTAACAACTTGCAGTAAATGACGGGGAACACATTCCTAGATTTTCTCAATCATCGAAGTTCCAGAATTTATCAATTATTTCATGATATTTTTTTCATTTATTCTCCAATATTAATCCTCCAGTAGTATGGATCAATTCCCTAAATTATCTCCTTCTCCAAATATTCATAATTTGCCCAATATTCTGACAATATTCTACTAAAATAAATAATATTAGGCACAAATATGCAATTATCTTTAAACCTTCCTAAGAACATATTAAATCATAAAAGAAATTATTATTAATCATAGAAGGATATGTTTAGTATATCTTTTATGTTCCTAAAAAAATGTTATATGGGCCTTAATTTATGCCTAATTTAGAGGCCCATCAGTTATGTTTCCTATCGACTTAGATATTGTGGACCCATGTTGAGGCTCAAGTATAATTCCATCATGTACATAAAATATTATTTTTCTTTATGTGTAATGTACATATGGTTCATTATGTAAATTAATGTGGGAACTCATTCTAAAATAGAAATTTAGCATGCCTAATAGTTGTCGACAATTGGGAAATTCCAGAAGGCCTTAGGTTGATGGTGGTTACCTTCCCGAAGGGGTTGATGGTGATTTCCTGCCCAGATTTCCTCTCCTTCAAGATAAGATGCTCTTAGTGAGGGAAAAGAGTTGTCCAATATGGTGAGAGGGAAAAATCCTATTGAGAATCAATTTATTTTGGAGCCTACAGGAGGAGGCCCAAAATTCCTCATAGATGGCACGTTGTTGGAGGAATAGGAAGGACATTGGCTAGAGGAATCCCATATTATAGCCTATGTGGTCATTGGAATTCTTGAGTTGGTTGGCCAATGGAATTCCAAACTAGACCTAGAATGGTCTTTATCAAAGAACTACATAGATATGAAAATGGCTTGATATGGTTGTGGAAACTAGTTCCCATGGGTTGGGAGGAGAATTATTTAGCCTACTGTGGTTCTCATAGTAGAAAAAATTAACTATTTAGCTATGTGTTATGTTAAAAAAGCATTTTCTATAAAATTGTGTAAATATTTTATGTACATCTTTGACAAGAAATGAGCCTAGTCCTCGGAAAGGAATTACTAGAAATGTAAGTTATTTTATTGTATTACTAATCTTTTGAATGTCTTGGCAAGGTATAGAATAGTATGCACTTGGTGCATTTATTGATCATTTCGATGATTAGAGAGCTAGGTGGTCTCTCAGTGCTTTTAGAATTACTATTTGGATGTCTTTAGTAGGAGCTGAGATAGTGTGTACATGGTGCAATGATTTATCATTTGGATGATTAGAGTGTCGCTGCTCTTTGAATACTTGTAGAAGTACTATGATTAAAATATCTATTGACATTGCATGAATGCTTGATATTTAAAAGTATTTAATTTGATTCAAATGTTGTGACTAATGTGATTATGTTAGATTTTTTGGTCATATATTACAAAGTGCTTTCCATGGAAGTTGTGAAACATGTTGCAATTGAAATTATTTAAAGATGGCCATGATTGTCAAGAATAATTGGTAAGTAATGTAAAGATGTTATAGAGATTTTGTTTTATCTCTAAAAAAATTGAATAATGATTAAGTAATGGAAAGTATAAATTGAATACTTTTGCAACTGTAAATTCATATGACTATTGTTAAAACATTATTGTTTTTGTTTATGTGTATTTTTTGGAAGTAAAAAATCCTTCATTTTAAAAGGGAAGGATCCCTTTTGCTGCTTCTAGATAGAAGTCATGTGTAAAACTTAATGATGAATATTGAGGATGATGTTCTCTTTAAAATGGGGGAGTATGTAATATCCCTATTGTAAAATACCGTACAAATTCTCATAAAAATCATAGTTGGAAAATAAAATTTGTCTTAATTGATCATGAGCCAAGAATTGGTCAGAGATTTTAAACAATTTATATTCTAGTTTGAATTTACATAAAAAATGGGAATGGGTTATTGGTGGGTGACTCTACATAGAAAGGGGAATAATTCCAACGAAAATAGTTGAAATGTCCTCCAATATGTACTTTACAAATTCTTGGGAAGAGACAGTTAAAGGCAACATTCACTTGATATTCTAGTTGTAAAAACCTTTTATGTTACCACATCTCTTCTTGAGTTACTATTGAACGCTATGGTATCTGGGATATAGTTACTCTATCGTGGTCTCACTAGTACTGAATCATTGTGTTAGTTGCATTTAACAAGGAGAAGCTCGAGTCACTAGAGAGAGTCTGGCATTTTGAAAGATAAGTAACAAGAAATTATTAGGAAAAATGAAATTTTTTTATTCCCTCATTGTTTGAATGGTTATGTGTTTATTTTTGTGACACATTTAGATGCAAAAAAAAAAAACAATAGTTAATTGCATCTGTTTTCTTGGAATGATTGTGTTTATTTTTCCACAAAGAAAATAGTTATTTTATTTGAAAAAAAACACATACTTAGATGCAAATGAAACAATTGTTAATTTCATCAGTTTTCTCAAAATGATTATGTGTTTATTTATCCACAAAGAAAATAGTTATTTTATTTGAAAAAAAAACACATATTTAGATGCAGAGAAAACAATAGTTAATTGCATTCCTTTATTTTTTGTAAAAATGGAAGGTATTCTCATATATAATACAAATAGATAGATCTTTCAAGGATAAATATGTATATATTTATTTTGCTATTATTTTGAAATATTTTTTTTCGTGAGAACCTAACACAAAAGTACATATCATATCTTGAAAAGGATATAGATTGTATTAGTTTCTCTTGAGAAATATTCTTTTGCAAAAAACAAGTTTTGAATATTAGCTTTATGTTGCAGAAGAACATGTAGTCTTATGCAATTGTAATAGTTGTTATGACACTTCCTTTTGGAAATATTATTTTTGAATGCAAGTATAATAGCTATAATGTTACCTTCTTTGGAAAAGGTTATGATTGCATGTTAGAATAGTAGCCATTATAGGAAATTTTGTATATTCATATTTTGTATTTCTATTAAGAATAACAGGTGTATCCTTAATTCCTTGCAAAGGGGGTATATGTTTAATTTTGATAGATTTCTTGAGAAACAAAATATATCGGCATTCATGAAAAATAGTTATCATGCGTTTAACTTCTTGAAGATAAATAAGTTATTTTCATGCATGAAAATTTAACTATTAAGTTTTTTTATTTCTGGAAAGGAAATGAGTTCATTGCATGCAAAAAAAATAACTACTACATTTGATATTTCATGAAACGAAATAAGTTATTTGCATGCGTGAAAATTGAACTAGTTAGTTTGAAATTTCTTGAGAGGAAATAAGTTATCTCCATGCAAAAAATAGAGATACTATGTTTTATATTTATTGAAAAAAATAATATGTTATTTTCTTGCACAAAATAGAAACATGATGTTGGATCTCTTGAGAGAAAATATGAATTTGCATCCATGAAAAGTACACCTGTGATGTGGGATTATTTGAAAATAAATATGCATGGAAAGAATATAATTATTGTATTATACCTTTTGAAGACAAACATGAATTTGAATGGAGAAAAGAAAAGTTATTATTTTACACCTGGAAAAAAAACAAGTATTTCCTTGCCATAAATGCATTATTTGATTTTGAAAAATACATATCCACATGCAAGAAATAATAATTAACATGTTGGTTTTATTTTACAAGAAAAATGTATTGTGTGTAAAATAGACTTTGTATATATCTCTATCTTGAGAAATATGCTTTTGGAAAAGGGACTACTGTTTGCATACATGATATTGATATCTATTATGTTAGCTTCCTCTTAGAAGGGGGCATGTATTTGCATGCATAATAGTAACAATAACAGTATCTATTGTATTGGAAATATTACTTAGTTACGTGCACAAAGAAGAAGTGGAGGAGCTAGCTTTCTTTAGATACATTTTTATCTAATTATATGCACAGAAAACAAATATAAGTTGCTAGTATCCTTTAAATGAAAATGGATGGTTATAGTGGTTTTCCTTTGGAAATAAATGTGTGCTCGTGCGAGAAGGACCGTAGTAATGAGGTATTTTTTTACATTCTTGATCACTATTTTCTTATGTATGCACAATCTTATTAGAAGAAGCATGTTGTGATAATATATTTATATTTCATGTATTTAAATGAATAGATGTTAAAAGATCACTTTCAAAAACTGATTGTTGGTTGATTAATGCTTTATCTAATCATGTTACCAAAATTGATGGTGATTTTTTCAAAGGATAGATTATGTTTAACATTGTGGTAGATAAAGGACTAATGCTCCACACAGATGAGTACGAGTTGAAGTATTTTCCATCGATTAAACAACCACACCATAAAGATATAAAGATTGAAAATTTTCGGGTAAATGATATATCATGATTATTGTAATATCTTTTAGCTAAATAGGTTGTATTTTAATGATATTTATTTGTAATAATTTATCACAATGGTTAAGGGATAGACTCCCTTATAAGACATTAAGTGAGGGTGTGGGATAGACTCCCTTATAAGCCATTAAGTGAGGGGTGAACGCCTTCATGAGAATTTAATAATAAAATTAAATGTTTGCTAATTTTCACCCTATGAGGTTTCTAGTGTATATCTATGTCTAATGATGTGTTTACATGTTGCGCTACTTTTATGATGTTGATTACTTACATGAGTTGATCTTTACAATATCTAAGTATTTGATTAAATAATCAAGTTAAAGGAACTATGAAAATTATTCAAGGTTATATCATACAGTTTATGTTTAAATACTACAACATTGGTTGTTAATAGCTATTCAACTTACTATTCCTCTACTAAAGTTACTCTATGTATTGATGAACATTCTATCTAATGGTTAATGAGGAGTCTGGAATGGTGATTTGGATAGTTACACATGGGTAATTTGTATAAAAAATTTATAACTCACTGCATTTTCATGTGAGGTTACTGGTGGATGTTACACTCAAGAAACTATTTTAATGGAAAATGTGTGTGAGAGATTAAAATATTTTAATTAATATATTTTTTGTTACATTTTTATAGTTTTTATGATATTTTTTTCAATTAATTTTGTCTAAAATATACTAAATATTTGTTCGAATTGGAATTTTAGGTAGCTTAGGTTACATAGTCCAGTTTAAGAAAATGAAGAATTATATATCACACACACACACACAAAAAGAGAGAGATCCATCTTAAAATACAAAGTTATTATTCTGCACTCTAAAAGAGGTTTACAACTATATATTGCATCAAAACCCTAATAATACATATATTTACATATGTGTGGCATTTTTCTCTTACAAGTGTTATAAAATTTGTAATTTAATTGTTTTAATGTTATATGAATACCAATGATGATATATATAGATAAATATAACAAAACATGTTTATTTTAAATATTTAGTTTTTCTATGATTACTAAATAAAGTTAAATATAAATTTCTCACATATGAAATATTATTTTAATGTATATAGCCTGGTATGCCTGGTAGGCATGCTCATATTATCTCTATTATATGTTGATACTTCCTATTTGGTTATATGTATACTTCCTTGCCCTCCTGCCCAATGTCCAAGCCCTGGCAAGCGGCTAGAGTTGGGACATTGAAGTAATAACCCTCCTATCCAAGCATTGAACCGGTTGGGGCAAGGTTCACTACTAACGCCTTAACTGCGTGTGGTCGAGGGTAGTCAAGCAGGGTCCAGGGCTAGCTAGCTAGTTCATTCTCTTCGTTAAGGAAGTTCGGTCTATTCTGTTCTGGTTCGTTCTCTCCTTCCTTCGGGGTAACTAACCCAACCCATGATAGCTAACTTTCCTTCCTACTCAAGCTAGACCTACTAATATATATTCACTCTCCCTCCACCTACTTTATACTAATGCCTTATCCACCAACCATGAGTCCAGACCTTGGCCTATGGGTTCTCACTTCTAATCGCATCTTCCTATAACTATATGAGTCATCGATTTCACAAGGACCTTAGAGAGACCAAGGAATACCATGCCCAAGGAATAGAACCTAGCCCTATTGTGTTGTGACACCATTTATCCAGAAAGCTTAAGAGCACTATTTCTCACCAGCTTGTTACTATAAGGGAACCCAACTTGACTTTCCTACTGCTCGGGAAGGAAGGAAATCAAAACCCAACCTTCACTTTGAGTGTCACTCGACCAACCATATCACGAAGCGAGGTACGAGCTTGCTATATTTGTTGAGGTCCCCTACCCCATTTGATAGCGATAGGCTAGGTTCATAGATAACTGATAGGCCACCTTTGAACTCTACAAATGAGCAGTTCAATCCCACTCACAGATGAGATGGCTTGATGGGTTCTAGTGCCACGCCCAAAGCCGGTAGTTAAGTATTATAACATAGATAATAAATTATTACCGCGTTTTCCTACACATTTTGCCGAAGGTTCTCCCTTAACTTAGTCAGAAGGTCCCTTAAGGGCCTTTCACTTTGGTCACACCTTCCTCCCTCTATTTTTCTTAAGGTCAAACCCCTCCCTGTTGGTTAGAGAGGGATGATACTCTTCCAAATCCAACGCTATAGGGAGGTCATGTGGCTTGTGTGGAAGATCGTGTGGAAGTCTCGTATTGGCTTTGCTAAGAGGTTGAGACCACACTTGAAGAGGGCATAATCATCCTTGATCAGCCGTGTGCTTGCTAGTGGAATGTTTAGTGGCTCGGGAAGGGGCACATACTTTTCAGAGGAAGACGAGATAACCAAGAAGAGGTCCAAACTTTCAGGGAGAAAGGACCATCTCGATCGTGCTTCATGGTACCACGCTTCATAGTTTCACGCTTCTCGGATGGCAACAGTCTATATCCATCTATCTATTCAGTGACCGAATAAAGGCAGGAGAACAACTTAAATAGACTGGCACTAACCAAGACACTAACTAAAAGAAGGAAGTAACTTAACTTGAGTGATGAAGTATTCTTGTTTCTCTTTATTGGGGAGCAGCGGATGTGGTTCCTTCAGTGGCATAACTCTTTTGCTCTCCTCCTTTTGGCTTGCACCCGATGGCTTGCGCTGCGTGGGAATGAGAGTGGGAATGATAAGGTTAGTAAATCCAACCCCCTCGCCCTAATGTTTCCCCACCCCATGAATGTATCTGGTTTTTTATATCATGTTCCTTGCTTCCAACTCCCTTGCCCTTAGGAAGGATTTAAATACTCCATTTCTTCCCTTATCTCCCTCCCTATTATAGAGTGTTTTAACCCATGGGATCAGTTCGTGGAAATAACTTGTCACTTTCCATCTCCCACCCCTTAATTCTACATTATACACCCATTTATTGCCACTTTATTACCTAAATAGAAGGGATAAATATAGGGATACAGATAGGGATAAAGACCTTTTATCACCCGCTGATGTCCCACTTCCCATGGCCCACTTCCCATCCTAAGCCCTATAATTCTTCCTTTCAATAACCATTCCTAAGCCCTATTAGCCCTGTCCTTAACCGTAATAAATCCCAGTTACTAATGAATGTAGTCGCTTGTCCGCATCGGGCAAGGTCTTTACCAAATTAAGTCAGAAGGCAAAGTTACTTCACCAAGGAAAGGTCTTCACCAGTAATGTCTTTGACCGTTATGTTAGGAATGTCTTTAGGTGCGGAACCTACTTAATATAAATATTAGAGGGTGAACTCCCGCTAGAAAATAACTAACTAGATACGGATATAAACAGTTAAGGAAAGAGGCAATCGAGCGGGGCATTCGGTTGAGCGAAGCGAGCCGCCCGAGACGGAGAACCCCTATACTGGTTAGACCACTTAAGCCGACTGACTACTAATTCTCATAATTAAGCCAGGTACTAATCAACCTAAAGAAAATGCATCAGCTGGTATGAATGCCAAGGCTTACACCTTTCATCAAGGCTTCCACCTTTAGGGAACAGATAAGGAAGTCCAGTTATCCATAAATCCAAGGAAGGAAGGATTGCTCTACAAGCTTGCTTGACAGTAGGAAGGCAAGGATGGATGACTCACTCGACGCTAGGAAGCTAAGAAAGGGCACATACAATCTCATAATAAAGGTAATCCATCTACAGAATGAGGGATCATATATGAGGGAAATACCCCCTCATGGGACCGCAAATATGAGAGGAAATATTCATATGGTGGGTTCGGCGTGCCAACATGTTTGGCCTCTGGAGGAAAAATTAGTAACAACTATTATAGTGGTAACAACATTATCGAATGCATCAGCTGGTACGAATTATTCCTTAAGCCAGTCAGCAAGCCTTAATCCAAGCGCACCTGAAGACAGAAGCCAAGCTTACCACACTAGGACTAACCTAACCTTAACTAGAACAGCGAATACACCAATCATCACACCAAATAGAATAGGACGCTTACCTAAAGAAGTTGAACTATTTGCCTTATCCCTTTTATATTGATGTTGCTAATACCATTTATCTTTGACTTTATTACTTGAATGCTCAGTAAGGTGGTGGGAATGAATGGGTTTTCTTTCTTTGAATGTTTTTTATGTGTTATGAATGAATGGCTTATGTAGAACTTATCTGGAATGGCTTATGTGAATGACTTTGTGCAATGAGTGAAAGGATTTTCTATGTTTCCCATTGTTCCCACCAAACGAGAGAGTGCGCCTAGCACGTGGTTGGTGGTGCTATATAAAGTGGCATAGCATGTGATGTGTGACTTTTCTTCTCCTCTAGGCCAGTGATGCAGCTTATCCTCTCAAGTATGGATGTGATGTTTAACGGGATAAGGTGCATGGGGTAAGGTGTTAGAACGGGTCCTTATCTCTCTTCTGTTGGACTATGCGGGTGCCTTTTCAGACTAGGTGGGATTGGTGGATGTGGACTTAGCGGGTGCCTTACACGAGCTAGGCGGAATTCTTTATTCTCTCGTCTGACGATAACATGGCTGCAATGGTTGAGTCTGGGGAATGCCTTCTTAGTATCACCTCGCCCTGGCCACTACTCCTTCCATCCAGCAGCATAAGATTCATTTATCTACCCTTGCCGACTTGCTTGGGCGAACTCACTCACTATCTTTCTTATTTGTTGGTGACAAACCCCGGCTACCTTACTCCCTCAGGTGCAAGTATATAAAATCAAACCATCCACTTCCATTTCCTTGCCCCAACCACGTGCTAGGGACACTTTATCACGTATGGACGGTGTCCTTTGGTGGCCTTGGTGGCCTTGGTGATCTAGTTTTAGGCTTTTCAGTTGAGGCTCTATCCCCTGGTGTATGTTAGTTCTAGTGTGTGGTGGACTTTACTTTTCTTTAGGCTTATGGTAAACTGTTTCATATAGCCACAGGTGTAGACGTATGAACCTAAAATTTTGAATCATCGTATATCAGACTTTTTTCAACTCCTTCCATCCAGTTGAGGTAGGAACATTCCTGTGCTCCATAGTGGTAAGTGTAGGGCTTCTATTGGGTAGGGGTCAAATATATGTATCTTGAACAAATATTCTGTGACGGGGGCCTTCTCTATTGGGTATCTAGTTTTGGCATTGTTTGGATTAGGGGGATTTGTAACATGTAGCTAAGCATACACATGTCCATGAGGAGGAGCAGGTTGGATGACAGTGGCCTGAGGTTGAGGTGCCAGAGCTGGAGGTAGCTGGACAAATTGATGAGGTCTAGGAAAAGGGTAATAAGGGTTGGTAATGGCTCCACTACAATAAAGACTATAACAAGCGTTACCTGTGTATGCTGATGTGTATGGTGCCCAACATAAGAGGTGCTAGTTCCTACTTGGGAGGTAGAGCAAGGTACATCCTAAGGAGGAGTGGGTTTACTATAAGGAATCGAGGGATGACCTACAGGATTAGGAGCATACAAGTGGGTAGGTATTTTTTGACCACTGAATGAAGTCAAGGTTGTTTCATGCCATCCCATCTCAAAGAAGTGAATAGTTGTACCTTCTAAGCATTCATTCAGTGTGATAGTGCTGCTAACAGGTCTAGATTATTAAGGTAGGCAGGTTGTATGGTAACACATAAGTAAGGGATAGAAGGGTAAGGTAGTTTCATGCCATGTCGTGCCATGAATCCCGGTTCTCTAGCTGTATCTCCTAAAAACTTCATTCATCCAAGTGGTCTAGGTTTAACAGGTCTAGGTCTTCAAGGTGGTAAACTATTAGGTGGAGGCATTAACTGAAAGGCGAGTAGGGGGTCTGATTCTTGAATCGTATCGTATCGGTTGTTCGGCCAAAACAACTAGTAATAGTGGTTGGTCCCTAGCATCTTAATTCAATAAATGTGATTCCAGTGAATGATGTCTGGAAGGGGGGGCTCTATGGGAAGCCAGTGAACATTACTCTGCTGTTTGGGACATAAAAAAGGGTAAGTAGTAAGGTGATTAGGAAAATATGTTGAGTAGCAGGCAGGCACTAAAATGAAAGGTAAATGTGGGCATCCCTCCCATCCATCTCTTGGAAATGCTAGCTTTTTGTCTTCATTAAGAACTAGTATCTGGGGTTGAAGCCGACCCAACAAGAGTGCCTGTCTGTCCAATAACTAAGTTGAGTAAGTGAGCCATTCTATAAAGGTGAGTTAATACGCCAAGTTGTTGGTTGTTGTCGCACATAAAGGTAATGCAGTAGGCTTATCTTCAAAAGGTAATACGACTGGTCTAAGCTAAGTTCCAACTCAAGCACGTAACATATCATAAGGCAGTAGGTAAATCAAATAGGGTAGTTTCTTTCCATGCATGATCCCAGGACTGGTGGTTCCTGTGCCACTTCAGTAATCCTATAGGCTTTGAAAGTTAATACAAATGGTCTAAGCGCAAACCCACCTTCGACTCATGAATCTAGCCAACGAACAAATACAAATAAGTATACTCCTCTGACACAAGTGCATATTCCAAAGTTCCCATTACATTGGCTTCCTCCAACCTAACCAACAGTGAATTAACAGATAAAGATAATCCCCATCCATAGACAGTTGTTCTATTTCATTCTCTTTTCTTAGTCAAGTGGATTTCTCCCTATTCTATTCGTTCTTTAAGTCAAGTAAGAAATGATACATTTTAGCCAGCCTTGGCTTGGTTGGAATGTGGATGTTTGGGAGGGACTACTTAGGGGAGTTATGTTTCTCTCTGGGTGGGAGAGATAAGAAGTATGCAATGATATTATAGTGCTATTTTTCCAAGAGTTAGGTGTTGAGGATCGTTAGACGTAATTACGTAGATAAAGGATAGAGATCCTAAGTTACTTAAACATTCATCTTTGATTAAAAAAAACATGGATACACCACCACTCCTTTATTTAGGTTACTAGCCTTTTGACTTGCCTACATACATGCTCGTAACCTTCCCGTCTAAGAGCCAGTACGATCCAACCCGCCTAAGAGCGAGCCATCGAGTATGAGCCATCCGGTAAGAGCCATCTAGTTTATGAGTGAGCCAGTATGAGCCATCCAGTGTAAGAGCCAGTAATGCGTACACCTGACTAGAAACTATCACCTTACTATCGACTATAAGCCAGTAGGAAGGGAGAAGGGACAAGGAGAGACAAGGAGAAGTACAGTATTGATACTATCACCTTACTATAAGCCAGATAGTAATGCCTAGCCAACAGCCTTACTATAAGCTAGATAGTAATGCCTAGCCAGCAGCCTTAATATAAGCCAGATAGTGAGGGATAGTAATGCGTACACCTGACAATCGACGGTAAGGGTTCTAGTTCAGACCTTACCCACTCCCTCCAAGGTAAGGGTGAAAGGAAGGTACCACTCCTACCCTTGTAAGAAGGCAAGTTATAAGGAAAGCCCACCCAGTAGAACGACTCTTACGACGGCAAGCCCAGAAAGACAATCAATCTGACCAGTGAGTAGTAGAGATTTCCTATCATTTACCGCTACTCAATTGGTGATATTACCTAGCGAGGTATTTTGTTCATGAGGCAAGCCCCACCCATCCGACTGCTCCACATGGCCAGTTGGTTAGAGCACCTATGACAGGGCACCAATTATTCCTTCCATCTATCCATATCTGAGGGGATAATGAATTAGGCTAGGTGTAACGTACGAAAAGCTACAAAAAAGACGGAGAAATCCCTCACCATATGAATAGTGAGTGACTCTATCGATGGCGGCCTTGAGCAATCGAGTGTGCCTTCCATGATTATTATTGGGTGGGGGGCATATGAATGAGTGAGTGACTCCATCGATGCCAGACTTGAGCAATCGAGTGTGCCTTCCTTGATTCTTATTGGGTGGGGGGCATATGAATGAGTGAGTGACTCCGTCGATGGCAGCCTTGAGCAGTTGAGTGTGCTAATGCACCCTCACCATATGAATAGTGAGTGACTTTGTCCCTTCTTATCCTATTAAGGGAGAACTCCCACGGTGAAGCTTAACGCGAAACTCCTGGAAAATTCAATATTAAGCATCAATCTGCGATGAAATAGGGGATTCATCTATAATGGGCTATAGGCTTATCTAGAAGGGCACCTCCCGGTCTTATGACTAACATCTACACCTCCTTCCTTCCATATGCTAAGGTCAGTGGTGAAGTGGGTCTAATATCTTGCTATGGAACTTCATGCATGGACAAGGAATCAATATCTACCTACTATGCCAAGGGGACTATTATAAGGGTACTAAATAGGACTAGAGACGGCTATTGGAATGGCCAAGTTATACTAGATCTAGATCTTGAGATCGGTAGAGAAGAGAGTAAAGAAGTGAAATGTAGAGATGCGAGTATCATATGTCTAGATGAGTATAATATGTATAGAGCGATCACATATAACTCCTTCCTGGACACTAACAACTAACTGAGTATAGGGGTTGTAAAGCACTGGACCTTATAGACGCACTGACTACTTGGCACCGACCAGAGTAGTTTATTCATGCATCGACTAGAGCTTCTAGGCAATGAGTATCAAGCCCATCCTAGTAGCCCAACTGCCCCATAAGGTCTCCATCCATAGAGTGAAAGAGAAGAAGCTAGTCCCCTTTCCTTTCCTTATAATTCATGGAACTTCAAAAGGAAAGTAGTAAAGCAAGTAGAAAGGCAAGTTTCTTGACTAGGGACCAACCGGAAGCTTTTATAGATGGAAACTACAACCTTTAGAGCTAGTACTGATTGCCTAGTACTTATTGCTAAGACCTACCTCGGAAGGAGTCCATTGTGAGATTGGCAGACTAAAAAACCTATGGTGTCTAGGCCGAACCTAGTACTAGCCCAACCCGAGTATCCCATCTGAGTAACCAAGTGGAGTAGCCAAGTATAGTGGCCAAGAAGAGTAGTATCCAAGCCCACCTAATAAATCCATTCAAGTTGTGTATTTAGAGAATGGGTTCTAATGAAAATGGAACATTTTCACTACTATATGTCAGTTCATATGTTGAAACAAACACTTCTATATGCCAGTACCTTATGTATTGAGTCCACGTTCAACCAACAAGCATGAAGCTGCTGCATGGACCGCCCTATAGGTTTCATGGGCTAGAACTACTAGAACGGCAAGAGGTTGATTTCACTCTACTTAACTTAGTTGAGCAATGAATTTCTGGCTCTGCTTGTCTATGATTGATTTTCTATCGGAAATTTAGATGTTTCCAGCCCCTTATTCCAGCATCCCATATATGAAATGGAAATTGGAAGTATGGCGACAACAGGCTATGACCTACCTTTTTCTTTCCATATTAGTTGTAGGTTCCATGCTCCTAGGTCTATAACGGTATCCACTTGCTGATGAAGAGGGAAAGTCATCATACTGCCCAACATACTACAATGTCTTAATAAGGAAAGCATCCTGAATAACCTTCCTTACATGGGTAATTATTCAGGAATCAAAAAACAAATGGGAAATGCGAGTTTGGTCGAGCCTCTCAATCGACGATGGGGCTCCTAAGGTTAGCTCATGAAATGGAAATGTTCAGAAAAAAGAGTCTACATTTCTCAGATTTGTATGACCTATACCGGTATTATATCCTATTACTTACAATGAATGGACAACTTGAATATACTTGGACAATCCAATAGAGGTATCGAATACGTGATATAGGCCTGGACATGGAGGTATGGAACCTGATGAGGAGGTCTGGACACTGGAAGTCTGCAACTTGAGGTCTGGACCATTGTCAACCACAGGGAATTACTACCTGATGTGATACACGGGCTATTGACCGGATAACAATGACCTCCTGAGCACTTACTTATGGAGGAAGACGTACCTACCTACCTACCTGGGCTCTTATTACTACTCCCG
The DNA here is from genome assembly GCA_034641835.2 of Pinus albicaulis. Taxonomy (NCBI): domain Eukaryota; kingdom Viridiplantae; phylum Streptophyta; class Pinopsida; order Pinales; family Pinaceae; genus Pinus; species Pinus albicaulis. The sequence goes on along the minus strand of CM076577.1, from coordinate 793,148,962 downwards.
GGATGAAAGTGCAAGAAAGTAAAAGAGTTAAACCCCTTCTTACTAGTTAGGTCTGGTCCTATTTAGAACTAGATTTTCTTTAGTGCATTCCAATATAGTAGCTTAATGTGTATGTGTGTGTCTGGATGTAGTAATAGCTCCGTGTAGCCTATCTAGTAAACTTTACGTAATAATTTATAACTACTATATATAAAAAATATATTTATTTTAAATTTAATTTTTATATGATTACCAAATAAATTTATATATAAATATCTCAATATCTCATGTATAAATTATTATTTTAATTTATATAGTGAAATAAATCTTAATTTATATCTATTTTTTATTTTTCAATATATTTTATATTTATATATTTATTATATATTTAGAAGTTATTAATTATATATTTTTAAATGCATATATAAATTATTATTCTTATTATATATAATTAAAATAATGTAATGTTTTATTATTCATTTTCTTATTTAATACTTTATTTTATGAATAAGAAAACATCTCTTCCAAATTTTGTCTACATATAAATAAATTTTAAATATTTACTTTTATTTAAAATCATTACAACATTATCTCATATTAGGTTATTAGGCTGCAGAGACATTTGGACGGAAAAACTAATTCCATAAAATTTTCGATCATGTTATAATCCAAGTCAATAATAATTACAAAAATTTATTGAAATAGTAAACTAAAATAGTGCACCATCTCTTCCGTATTTCCTTTACATTTAAATATTTACCTTTAAGTCTATTACAACGTCATCACATATTAGCTTGCTGATACATTTGGACGGAAAAAATAATTAATTCCATAAATTCTTCCCGCGAGTTATAACACAAGTCACTAATAATTGCAAAACTGTCAATAATAATTGCAAAAATTTCTTGTGATTGTAGATTATCTCATTTTGTATTGGAATAATAAGTTATCTTTATAATATTTTTGTGAGAATTAATTAAATTAAACAAAAATGTAGATATATGAAAAATAATCACATAACTATATTGGAGGCATACTCATTAAAGTAGCCAATGTTACATGTAATAATTAACTTGTTAACGTAAGTCGTACTTATTTGAAAACAACATAACTAAATGCCACCGTGGACTTGTCTGCACGGTCCGATCAAATGTTAGACGATTAAATCATTCTCTGCCGTCGAGTTGAAATGGTTACAGAAATCGGTTTGATAAACGACATACGGCATAACTGAATCCCTCCTACATTTGCAGAACCTGGACCTAATAACACTGCTTCGTTCAAATATTTGAAAAGTGAAAATGAGGACAACATGAGCAATGAGATCTCGGAGTCCGGGTGGACGATGTATTTGGATCAGTCTATAAGTTGCTAGAGTGATAAAAACGCATCCAACCAGTTTGATATTCAGCAACTGCAGCAGAAAAAAATTCAGTATAAAGAGGCTGCTGACAGGTACCCAACTTATGATTATCAGGCGGAGAGCGTTACAGCTTTCCAAGGGTTTTGGCAGAGGATTTGATTTGAATAGGGTAACAGTTTATGCCCAAGAATTGAGCGGTGGAGGACTACGCGTACCCGTGCAAACCCGGTCGTGACTTTGACGAAGAAGAACAACATCGGGAACATGAGGATTTTTGAAGCAAACACAGATGCATTGAATGCTTTGGGGAATTCAGGGATGCAATCATGAGTATAGGTAATGGCGAATCGATATAATCTTGAGTATGAATATGTAGTTATTTTTATGATAATATTAGGTTAACGCAGTCTGTTTTGATAGTTTTTTTTTTTAATGACGAAATGGAAAGATGGTGTGGGACTGTTGAAACAGTGTAAAAGAACTATCTCACAGACCGAGACATCAGCGCAGATCTGATCTGAGACATAGTAATTCAAATTCCAAGCAAGCTCTTCATTTTCAGTTTCTTCCAACTATAAGAGCTCTTCATCAGGCGACATTTCTATGCATGTGAATTGAAGTTATGTCAACCACATCTGTTAAAGAAAATAATTTAGATTTTGCAGCACCTAAATAATAGAGAATCATCCTTATTTATGTCCACAGTCGTTCCCATCACTGCATAGGATTAATATCGTCTAAAACAGGCGCGTTCATACAGGTGTCTCCACTGTCTTCCAGTGGCCTGATGTAAAAATTGTGTTCGTGGACTCATGATATCCAGTGAACGATTGCGGATATACAAAGCAGGAATAAGAATAATTCGATAGGCTTCGGGCCGTGGAAGCAATTTTACATGAAATAGAAAAACAATAACGTTTTTAAAATTATAGTCATCAATATTTTTGGAGTTATAATTCTATTATTGTAATTATTAATATTTCTGAAGTTATAATTTTATTAATGCACTCGGTTGTATAGATCAACTATTTTGTACTTGTTTAAATCTAAATTACATATACTACCCAATACATTAATAGTACTGTAACTCCAGCCTAGTATTATAAATATCAATTTCTAATAAATCAATATATTTTTTTAATCGGTTAACAGGTTAATGAATTTAATTGTCTTATGTATCCATTCATATCACCGAAAAAAATTGAAACTTTTTCACATGATGAAACCCCGGAAAAATTTAAGCATTTCGAAGTTAGGAAACATTTTCACATTTGAGTACATCGATATTTCTAAATGCAAGATAAATTTGAAAATAAGATATATCTAAGTTAGTTGCAGGCACTGTAAAGCTTATGAAAGTTGTCTTATGTATCCATTCATATCACTGAAAAAAATGAAACTTTTTCATATTATAAAACCCCTCAAACATGTGAGTATTGAAATATTTGGGAAACCTTTTCACATTTGAGTACATCGATATTTCTAAATGCAATATGAATTTGAAAAGAAGATACATCTAAGTTAGTTGCAGGCACTGTAATGCGTATGAAACTTATGCAATCACTTTAAAGTTATCTAATCCTTTAAATTGTTTTATGTACCCATTCATATCAGTGAAAATTTTGAAACTTTTTCAGATTACAAAACTCTTTAAAATATTGAGCATTTTGAAGCTGGAAATCTTTGAGTACATTTTGAGCATTTTGAAGCTGGAAATCTTTTGATGTTTGAGTACATCGATCTTTATAAATGTAAGATAATTTTGCAAACAAAATATATCTAATTTTAATTATGCTCCAGAGAGTGTGTTTTAGGTTTTAACGCGGTACGTTTTAGATTGAGTGTTATCGAACCAAAAGTAGATTAGGCATAATACAATCCTTGCAAATAGCAATTCTGAGCGATGGCATTTCTGTAACAGGACACTAATAGTTCATAAGATATGACTATGTTGCAACACTATCGTAAAACTTGATAACCTTATAGGTTTATAGTTTTAGTTTTAGGTTATAAAGCATAATTAAAAAACTTATAGTTTTAGGTTTATGATATAAATTTTGAGGTTTATATGTCGATTTATATGAAGAAATTTACTGTAAATCGTGGTAAATTTAGTTTATATGTAAATTTATATACATGGTGGCACATATATGTAAATGGGGGCAAAAATTTAATGTAAAGTAAATTAAACTTTGATGTAAATTGTGACAGATATATTTTAATCTAATGTCTCTAGCACCAGGTACATACATAAGCTAAAGTTATAAATTTTGACCAATTGGCCACGAGCACATCATATATTGAGCAATATGATATTCTATAATCTAGGTTTAACTATCATAACATTTTTAGGTTTAGGTTTACAATATAAAGTTTTAGGATTATAATATAATGGTTTTTTATGTTTATAATATAATACAAGATTTTATTTTTATTTTTTTATTTCTAGCATAATGTTGTATTAGTCGATGACATAATTTTCTTTGTTTTAATATTATATTTTAGGTTTTATAATAATAATAATAGGTTTTAAGTTTAAATATTAGGTTTCATTCTTATTAACAACGAGGTCTTATACAAAAATTTGACATTTGACATTGGATTGGTAGTGAATTTAGAGTTATTATTATTATTATTATGAATGATGTAATTTTAATAGCTAAAATTCGAGTTGAGTGATAAAATACTTGTTTCTGAGTGATATTACTTGCTTCAAATTTAGTGATTGTAGTCTTTTTTTCCATTTTTGTTTTCCCTTATTCCTTCCACTTATATCTTTGTCTCTCTTGTTTAATGTTTTTTTGTGTTTTCAATATTTTCCTTTCATTTCTTGGTTATTTAATTTCTAAGTGACAAATGGAGAGAGATAGAGACTGACATGGAGGGGATCAATAAAGGGAAGATTAGAGAGAAATATACATATTTATACATATATCAACATAGAGAGAGTGTGAGGAGGAGTGAGATTTGGAAGAAGACATAGAAAGATAGAGTTATGGGAAGAGAGAAATAGAGAGAAGGAGAGGAAGGGGGAGAGAGATGTAGTTTTCATTCTCATTCTTTTAGGGCCACTCTGCTAAGGATTCAATTTATGGTAAGTATGTCAGTTAACAAGTTGTTACAAGGAAAAAGAAAAATATGTGTACAAGTGTAGTTTCGAGAAACTAGATGTAGTTTTCATTCTCATTCTTTTAGGGCCATTTCTCTCCCAAGGATTCAATTTATGGCAAGTATGTCATTTAACAAGTTATTTAACAAGTTGCTACAAGGAAAAAGAAGTTTCACATTTCTAAGAAAATAAGTGACAAAATCTTATTGAGGTGTTATTATTTCTAATACATATTTTATTAATGATGAGTAAAACCCTGTCTGAATGCAAAACACAATTTTATTCTTAATGCAAGTTCCATATTATGTTATCAAATGCAAGTTCCATATTATGTTATCTACTTACGGCATTTCCTTTGCAGCATCTGGTGCAATTGCTAGTTTAAATTAACAATTAAAACTAATGTGTAATGAATGATGGAGAGAAATATTGGTTTGTTATTTTTCTAAATAAAAATTAATCACATAAATACATTGGAACCAAACCACATCTATGACACTTACAACTTAAGAACATGTGGTTAGAACTTAATTACTCTCTTACATAGTATTTTCAATTAATGAAAAGAAGGATTTAGTCCATAGGGAAATTTATTAAAGTATTTTTGTGAATAGTGGAATGAGATAGAACTTGAAATAATAGAGTTTTTTTGGAGATTTGGGTTGAAGGTTTATGGTAATTAGAAGTATTGTAAAGACTATGGGGATTTGATTAGGTGTTCTCGAGTATGGAGGTTTTGGTTTAGATATGTTGCACTAAGGGGAGGTGTTCTAGGAAAGACTATGGGGTCAGGGCCACTCGGTACCTTACGAAGGCTTGAGTTTAGAAATGTGGTGGTAAGGGGAGGTTTTACAGGAGAGGCTATGGAGTCAAGACCTGTACGAAGGCTTGGATTTAGCACTGTGGTAGTAAGGGGAGGCGTTCAAAGAGAGACTATGGGGTCGATACTAGTTGGTACCTTACGAAGTCTTGGGTTTAGTAATGTGGCAGCAAGGGGAGACGTTCTGGGGGAGATTATGGGATCGGGACCAGTTGGTACTTTATGAAACCTTGGATTTAGAATTGTGGCAACAAGGGGAGGCATTCGAAGAGAGAGTATGGGGTCAGGACCAATTGGTACCTTACGAAGGCTCGGGTTTAGAAATGTGGCAGCAATGGGAGGCATTTCAGTAGAGACTATGGGGTCATGACCAGTTGGTACCTTACAAAGGCTTGGGTTTAGAAATGTGGCAGAAAGGGGAGGCATTCCAGGAGAGACTATAGGGTCGGGACTAGTTGGTACATTACGAAGGCTTGGGTTTAGAAATGTGGCAGTGGAAGAAGGTGTTGGATGAGAGACTATAGGGTCAGCTCCAGCTGGTACCTTGACAAAGCTTGGGTTTAGACAAATTTTGGTAATAGGAGCTATAGGAGAGTCTATGGTGTTGGGATGAGATGAAACTTTATAAAGAGTTGGGTTTAAATAGTTATGCAACACAAAATCTTTGGCATCGTTAATGTTAACAATTCCATCACCATATTATGAATAGAAACCACCATCAATTCGACCACTTACTAGAAAATAAAACCAAAACTGAAATACATAACAAAAAATTCTTCCTCAATGTATTTCTCATCTCAATTTTAATTTCTTCCACAATTGTCTTTGCAAAATAAACACAAAACCTTAACCTTATAATTTATATATATAATAATAATTAAATTACGCTAAATTGGAAATGTTGATGATTCATAATAATTAAGCTACCATTAAGGAAAAAAAGGAAAAAAACTAAAATTTCTAGCAAGAGTTAACTCAAAAGAATCTAAGCCACGATTAAACTCATAAAATTGGAAACTTGAAAGTAGTAAACACTATTTTAAATATAATAATTACCCAATTAACAACTTTACATATACAATGATTATTATTCCATTCTAAATATCTTAGATAATCTTAAAAAAATAAGGTGGATAAAAACACTCCACTGAGTGCTTTCATTTTAAGGAAAAACTTTTCTTCCAAACAGTATTCAACTATTTGCCTACAGACTTATCATATATTTTAAAAACTTCTTGCCTTCTTACAAAAACAATATGATGTGATAAAAAATAAAACAGAACTGATCATTCTAGAGTTCTCTTTAATCCACCAGCTGTGAAAGCCTCAGTCATATAGAGAGTAAACCCAAAAAAAAAATGGTCTCTGCCTCCAATATCAGTGCCATCCCATAACTTAACACATTAAACAAAAAACAATCCCGACCTCCTACCAGGAAAACCAGTAGAGTGCCGTGTTGGCAGTGACAAAAAAAACATAACCCGTCCAGAAAAGCAAACACACAGAGTGCAGTGCGGATAAAAAGTGTTAAGAGAACCCGACCATGGCTCCAGCCCCTTCCCCAGAGGAATCTGATAGCTCATAAAACATCTGACCAAGCACCCCATACAAACCTTTTTTTGGAGAGTCTGTTCGCCTGGGAGTTTTTTTCACGAAATATGTGCTTAAAACGGATAGTAGTGAAAGACTTCTTTCGTGACAGTTCGGTTTATTTTCTCTTTAATTTATTTTGAATCTTCAATAATTCCTAATTACCAATAATAAAAACATTTTTCAAATAATTCCTTTTTAAAAAAATCTACATTCGCCTTTTTCCTCTATCCTCTAAAACCTATGTTCATTTCAAAACTTAAATTTAAAATCCTTCTACACTTTCAAAACTAATTTATATGAAATCTTCCCTTTAATAGATAAGTGCACATTTAAAAAAGATTTTAATAAGTTAAATAGTAAAATCAATCATTTTTTTATAAAAATCAGATTATTTTCACAAATACTCTCTTCTTTTAACTTACTTTTTCAAATTATTTTGGTTTTTCAAACTTTTTAGTAAAAATAAAACTAAAAATTTCTTCGACATGCACATAGGATTACGCTTCACGATTTCTGATGAACCACAATGATGGTTTGAAACATCCATAAAATATTTATAAATACAATGGATCCAGAAATCAATTTGAAAAAAAATCCAATCGCAAAAATCTAAAACCTGAAAGCATTGAAATTTTCAAACCACTTTCCTGCGAGACCAGTGGAAGAAAAAATGCATGAAATGGAAAATCAACTTTCACGGAAGAAACATGAAATGGAGAAACTCTAGTTTAAAATTTTTTAAATAAGAAACATAAAAGAAGTACCTTGTTTTTTCTCATGGCTATTTCAGATCGATCATGAAGAACCTGGGAGAGTGGATTTTCTCACAGATATCAAAGGAATTGAAAGAAGTACCTTGCATTTTCGTTTTCCTAGTTGAGATCAATCAAGGAGAGCATGAGAGAGTGTGAGCGATGGCAGGTAAAACCCAATGGAGCTCCACTATATAATGACATATAGAGGAGGTTGCGTGACTTTTCTTTTCTTTTCCTCTTGAAAAATGGTAATTTTTTATTAATAAAAATAAAGAGTTATACAAAATAGATGGACAAAATGCATTTAAGAAAAGTGAGACTAGCATTAAGTATTCATAGGATCTAGTCTATCAAATAAAAAGAAAATAAAAAATATAATTATATTTAGTAAAATAAAGTTGAAAATAATTAATATTATTTTATGTTAATGGAGAAATGGTTACATTGGTGTAATGTACCACCTTAGTTTAGGATTAGTTCCTAGAATATAGGAGTCTGGTTACAATCTCCTAGTTCTTTGCTATGTACTTAAAGATGTATCTTTCTAATTGATTAAGGTAGAGTGATCTCTTCATTTGTGTGCAGTCTCCAGGTGCAGTACTCACCTGTAAGCTGCAACTCCCTTTTCAATTTAGTGTGATTTTTATCTTGGTATCAGAGCACGGAGTAGGGGGAGCCTTATTTTTTTTAGCATCATCGACTACAGAGCCTTAGTGGCTGAGGTGTACACAGAAGCTTTCGTAGGAGCAGGTGGACTGCAGCAACGCCTGACACAAGAAAGGTCTCAGATGACTAATCATCTCTGAGCGGAAGAAAGGGTTGGTGCGTTTTTATCGCGTTCAATCGCGCCATTGGTGCTACTGTGAATGCCATACTAGTGCCAATGCGCCGAAATATGCCATTGGCGCGGAGGTACAAGTAATACCTGCACCAGTTTTGGGAGACACACCAATTTTAATTTGGGCGTGGATTTTTAGCCTCAGAAAAGCGCCAACCTCTCTCTCTAGGAATATCTGCAACTTTTGCAAATCAGACTTTCCCGGTGGTGGCATATTGAAGTTCCAGATTTTCCCAGTTGTGGCAGATCGGAATTGCCCAGTGGTGGGATATTGAAGTTCCAGATTTTCTCGATGGTGGCAGATCGTACTTGCCCGATGGTGGCATATTGAAGTTCTGGATTTGCCTAGTGGTGGCAGATCAGACTTGCCCGATGGTGGAATATTGAAGTTCTGAATTCACCCGGTGGTGGCAAATCGGACTTGCCCTGTGGTGGAACATTGAAGTTTCGAATTCGCTCGGTGGTGGCATATCGAACTTGCCCAGTGGTGGCGCATTGAAGTTCCAGATTTTCTCGGTGGTGGCAGATCGGACTTGCCCAATGGTGGCATATTAAAGTTCCAGATTTGCTCAGTGGTAGCAGATCGGACTTGCCTGATGGTGGCACATTGAAGTTACGAAGTTTTTTTCAGGATTGGTGGCAGATCAATGGTCAGGATCTGGTATGTATTGATTTTTTTTTTACTGTATCCTGCAATTATTCAATTGGGTAGAATTATTCATCAGAATATTTGAAAGTTTATTAGTCTAGAATGAATAACAATATATAATCGTATCTCCACGAGTCTGGAAAAATCGATGGATCTAATTTCACCAACTGGAAATTCAAGATACAGACATTACTTAAAAGCGCAAATGTGTGGTTGATTGTCATAGGAAATGAGCCGAGACCAAATTTGGTAACAGGAACAGCTGCACAAGAATAAGACTGGGATAAAAGGGAGAACAAAGCAAAAGTCATACTGAAGATGTCCGTCAAGGACAATATTATCCCACATATTAGAGACAGAAAATCATCCATTGATATTTGGACGATAATCAAAAATATATACCAGACACAGAATACAAATCATATCTTGTCACTCAAAGGAAATATGTTTGCGATGAAGATGGAGGAAAATGAGTCCGCTGCTAGATTCATTGCTAGAGTTAAATACCTGAAGGAAAGATTGGGAGATATCGGAGAAAAAGTGTTTGATTTTTATCTGGTCACGATCACGTTAAATGGAATGAAAGATGAAAATCAGATGTTCATCACAGGATTGGCAGCAAGGGAGAAGGCCCCTGCATTTGAATAATTAACAGGGATTTTGCTACAAGAAGAAGAGCAGTGGAAGAATTTGAAACCACAGAGCAATGATCTTGCTCTGATGGCGAAAAGGCGACAGTATAGAGGGAAGCAGCCACACCAGAAACAATAACCATAGCAACAGCAGCAGCATAAAGGATCCAACAGGTTTTAAAAGAGACCGCTTAAAGGTATGTCTGCTAATAATTTTCCCAGCAAGAGATGTTTTTACTGTGGAAAAAATGGTCATTAGATTAAAGATTGTTATAAGAGGCAGGCAGAAGAAGCATGGAATAAACAGAGAAAGCACAAAGGGTACTTTGTTGAGAAAGATGAAGACCATAGCCACAAAATTCGACTATTTGCAGCCAATTGTGCCCTTTCAGCCTCTAATGGAGATGAGGACAACATATGGTATGTCGATTCTGGTGCATCCTCACATATGACAGGTAAGAAGGAATGGTTTGAATTTCTTGAAGAAACTCCATGTGGGTCGAAAATTTATCTAGGAGATAATAACGGATATGAGATCAAAGGGTATGGTGATATTCCAGTAAAGTTACCTAGTGGTGAGATTAGACATCTTAAGAATGTATTGTATGTGCCCGGAATTAAGAAAAACTTGATCTTTGTATCTATGATAACTGATCAGGACATGCAAGTTCAATTCTTCAAGACTCACTGTGTCATAAAGGATAGCAAAATGGAAACTGTTGCAACAAGACTGCGTGTGGGGAGCCTATACAGACTAGATGTGAAAAGCATTCCACAGCAAGCCATGTTTGAAACAGGATCGACAGCCGAAAACCTCTGGCACCAGAGATTTGGTCATCTTAATTTGCAAGACCTTATTTTACTTCAGAGAAAAGGTATGGTCGATGGACTCCCTGTTTTCCATAATTTTAAGCTAGATTTTGATGGGTGTGCATTAGGGAAAATGCATAGATAAGAATTTCTTGTGCATGTTAATAGAAAGGAAAGAGATATTCTAGAGTTGGTGCATACAGACATATGCAGACCAGGTCACTAGGTGGTGCATATTATTTCCTTTTGTTTACTGATGATTGCACTAGATTCTCTTGGATATATTTTCTAAGTAAAAAGAGTCAGGCCTTTCAATATTTTAAAGAGTTTAAATCTATGGTAGAAAAACAGACAGGAAAATGCATAAAAATTCTCCGCTCGGATCAAGGGGGAGAATACAGGTTGGGAGAGTTCATGAATTTCTGCAAATATCATGGGATTGTTCAACAGTTTACAGTACCTCACACACCACAGCAGAATGGAGTGGTAGAATGAAAGAACAGAACTCTTGTGGAGTGTGCAAGGAGCATGCTTCAAGGTAAGGGTCTATCAAATGGTTTTTGGGCGGAAGCCATTAACATTGTTGTCTATTTAAAAAACAGGAGTCCTACTAAATGTCTTGGCTTCAAAACCCCTTTTGAAGAATTATTTGGATTCAAACCAACAGTGAGTCATTTAAGAGTATTTGGTTCAAAAACTTATGCCCATATACCCAAGGTGGATAGGAAGAAGTTAGATCCTAAAGCCATGAAATTTATCTTTGTTGGATATGGAACTGAGTTTAAATCATATAAGTTATTTAATCCTATGACTCATAAGGTTTTTGCAAGCCGAGATGTCATATTTCATGAGCAGGTTGAATAAGGAAAGGATGATAGTAACAATGATTGGCACATTCCATTTCTAATGGAAGAAAACAACGAGGATGATCAAGAGTAGGAGAAGAAAGAAGAAGAAGAAACAAGTAATGCAATCAATGATGCGAGCCCGTATAAGTCTGAAACAGACAGATTTGAGATAAGTCCCCTACCAAGGAGATCAGGTAGGAAGACTAGATTACCATCCAGATTGAAAGACTATGCTTTAATGACAAATATTTTAAACATTCTAGAACCCACAAATTATAAAGAAGCAAGTCAATTTGATGCATGGAGGGCTGCAATTCATGAGGAAATTGAATCAATTATTAGAAACCATACTTGTGATTTAGTTGAACTGCCTAAATGTAAAACACCCATAGGATGCAAATGGTTGTATAAACCCAAAATAAATTCAGATGGGAGTATAGAAAAGCTTAAAGCTTGACTGGTAGCAAAGGGTTACTCACAGCAAGAGGGAATAGATTTCGATGACACCTTTTCTCCTATAGCAAAATTAAACACCATTAGAATGCTAATCTCTTTAGCAAGAAAACATAAGTGGGAGCTACACCAGCTAGATGTTAAGTCTGCATTTCTGAATGGTGAGTTGAAAGAAGAAATTTATTTATTTCAGCCTGAAGGGTTTGTTAAAAAGGGGCAGGAACATCTTGTTTGTAGATTGAAAAAGGCATTATATGGTTTTAAACAAGAACCCAGGTCGTGGTATGAGAATATCGATTCATTCTTTGTACAACATGGCTTTCATAGGAGCATGAATGATCCAAATCTGTATACCAAGTTTAATAAATAGAAGCAAATTATTTTGATTTATTTGTATGTGGATGATATGATTATAACAGGAAATGATAATAATCTGATCAAAGAAATCAAACGGCAAATATCACAAGTGTTTGAAATGAAAGATCTCAAAAATCCCCATTATTGTTTGAGATTGGAAGTATGGAGAGATTCTGGACAGACTTTTCTTACTCAAGGGAAGTATCCTAGAATTTTGCTGAAAAAGTTCAGAATGGAGCAGTATAGATCAACAGCAACACCATTGTAGCAGAATCTAAAGTTGAGCAGTGACGATGGTACTAAAGAGGTGGATGCCACTATGTACAGACAGCTAGTTGGGAGTCTGATATATCTTACTACAACTAGACCAGACTTGGCATACTCTGTTAGTATGTTGAGCTAGTTTATGTCAAAACCACTTGAAATTCACTGGGTCACAGCAAAAATCATGTTGAGGTATCTTAGTGGTACTAGTAATTATGGTATTTTATACACTGACACATCTGATGTTACTCTAGCAGGATTTTCAGATTCAGATTGGGTAGGTAACTTGGATGATCGAAGGTCTATCATAGGTTATGCATTCAGTATTAGATTCGGGGTCATAGCATGGAGCAGCAAAAAGAAAAGAGTTGTAGCTTTATCTTCATGTGAAGCTGAGTACCAAGCATTGTGTGCAGCCACATGTGAAGCTATCTGGTTGAGAAGACTTCTCAGCAATGCAGGAGAAGAACAGAAAGAATCAACTACCATTAAAACTAACAACCAAAGTACCATCAAGCTTGCATACAATCCAGTATTTCATAAAAATACCAAACACATCGTCAGTTCCATTTTGTTCGAGAGAAATTTCAGTCAAAATAAATATTTGTTGAATATTGTAAAGCTTGTGACAATATGGCTGACATTTTTACTAAGCCTCTTGGGCATGTAAAGTTTGAATTGTTTAGAGGGATGCTAGGAGTTCAGGGTAATCCTTTCTCCATTAAGGGGGAGAGTTGAAAATAATTAATATTATTTTTATATAAATGGAGAAATGGTTACATTGGTGTAATTTACCTCCTTAGTTTAGGATTAGTTCCTAGAATATAGGAGTCTGGTTACAATCTCCTAGTTCTTTGCTATGTACTTAAAGATGTATCTTTCTGATTGATTAAGGTAGAGTGATCTCTTCATTTGTGTGCAGTCTCCAGGTGCAGTACTCACCTGTGAGCTGCAACTCCTTTTTCAATTCAGTGTGATTTTTATCTAATAAATTGGTTTTTTCTTTTTGACTTTTTTTTAATACTTTTTGCCAAACTTTAATTGGTAGTGTAACCTATAACAATTACCAATTTATTATTTTTTTGGAACTTTTAGGATTTCGTTATTTAAATTTGAGTTCTCATGTTTATGGGATAGTTTAGTTCTACCTGATTCTTGATTGTTACTCTTTTCCTCACCTTGATTCTCAATAATATAAACAACTATTAAGTTATTGAGAATATGTCTGTTTGTTTTGATCTTTTGATTCTCTTCTCTGTCTTTTTCAAAACCTTATTGATTTTGTGTTTTAGAAATTACCTACTAATTTTTTAATTAATCTAAGAAATTAATTATAATTCCATAATCTCTGAGTTAGCTATACCAAATGGCATGACAAAGATTCTGAACTTCAACCTCAACTCATTCATTATTTTTTTTGGAGTGGAACTTAGATATAACTATACTTAAATATGATTATAATTGATAATAAGATGATTTTAAGCAGGGTTATTAAATTCCAATTAATTCAATTAGGTAGAAAAAAATAAAAAATATACATTTATATTAACATATTTTTTTCCACATTTAAAAAAAACTGAACTACAAAAGAAAATTCATTAAATATTTATTTCTTCATTATATTTTTCACTTATAAAGATATTCCTTGTTTATTTTTGTCTAATAAAACTCTGAAACTAATCCAAAACAAAATGCAAAGTGACAAAACACGTGAGTAAAATCTTATAACATAACTCACAAAACTGTAAATATGAATTTCTAGGTAAAGTAAATTTGAAGCAATCTTCACCTACCACTAAATTTAAAATTTGAAGTGGTCTTCACATACTACTAAATTTATGTCTTAACCATTTTTTCTATCATATTCAAATTTATTTAACAATAAGTGTGTACATATTATCCTTTGTGTACTACTAAATTTGTCTTAATCACTTTTTCTATCATATTCAAATTTGTTTAACAATAAATGTTTACATCTTATCCTTTGTGTACTACTAAATTTATGTCTTAAACACTAACTACTTTTTCTATCATATTCAAATTTATTTAACAATAAGTGTGTACATCTTATCCTTTGTGTACTACTAAATTTGTCTTAATCACTTTTTCTATCATATTCAAATTTGTTTAACAATAAGTGTGTACACCTTATCCTTTGGATAGACAACGGAAAAGGAAACCATCTCATTGAATTTTGCACCATTAATTTTATTTTTTTAATGATTATGGTAATTGCTATCATCTTAAAAAAAACTTACAAAAGTGAAAAAATGGAATTTAAAATTTTTATATTTTTAAAATATAAAACCTATCATTCTTATCAATTTAGAATTTCTATAATATTTTTAATATAGAAACTATTGTTTTCATTCTTTTTCTTAATTAAAAATTTACCATTTTTTAACTCTCATTTTTTAATATAGAATTTCTATAATGTTTTTAATATAGTAACTATTAATTTTCATTCTTATTTTTTAACAAAACTTATCATTCTTATGTCAGTATGGTATCAAGTTCATCTTATTTTTCCAATAATATAATCATATCAGTTCTCCAATTTTTTGGTTCCAATACTCAACGTAACATCCAATTTTATTTTAATTATGGTTTACAGAGTTTTACAAATACATTTGAATTATTAAGTGAAAAGAGAATTAAATAAAGTGAAAATAGAATTAACTAATATGGTTATTAGTGTGTAAGACTTTTTTCATAAACAAAATTGATAATTATCTTCAGTAAATGGATTAACTGAATGGTAAAAGAATTCCAAGATTCTAATAGTTACCATCCCAAGAGGATAAAAAGGAAATCCTGAGTAGGGAAGGTGTTCCGTTTAGAAAGAAATAAGAGGAATAACAACAATATGTTGTAAACTGTTGTCCAAAGCTAGTAGGAAACCAGTGGAGCTTTGAAACTTGAGGGAAGTGTAGGTTGGACTGATTTCCTGAGGCCTAAATTCTAATAAATTAAATACTACCTAAGACTCTGGTGTAGAGCACGGGGGGAGCAGAGGACGTGATTACTTCTCTCAAGGTTGGGCGGAACCATTAGTTATCTGAAAGAAAAATATATAGATAAGAATTTCTATTTTACTTTTACATTTAAACTTATTTCAAGTGTGTATAACTTAGTTTCATTGTTTTGTTATTTAGTAATCTCTATTAGGATTCAATAGTATGGAAATCCCAATTTCTTAAGAGTAGAAGACGAAATCTGAAAGTGAAATTTAAATAAACAGAAAAGCTGGAACATGGTTATTTAGAAAATATAAATTATTGTGTTATGCACTTGGAAATCACTACAAATTACTACAACCAAAGCTCTATATAGAAGATAGACCCCATATGATCCAGACAAAAAACTATGTGTAAAATTCTGCCTACCTATAGTTTTACTAGCCTTTCCTTGCACATGTGCCGATGATCCTTCCATTATCTGCGATGGTCGCCACTTTGTTTGCCACTCAAACCTGCATACCCCCATGAAAATCAAGTAAAAGGAAAATGTAACTTCTAGAAGCCTAGTTGGTCGAATATTCTCCCAAATAGAATCCTCTAAAGTCGCGCTAGTTCGAGCTTTATCCCTCCACTCATCGAGCTATCCCTTGGTCCAAGGAACTAAAATCCCTTCATGGGAGGAATCCATCGCTTTATTTATGGAGCTAAAAGTACTTCAATCTCCCTATAAATTGAGCTCAAGTTTTAGGTTCAAGGGTAGATTGTGAATGGTAGATGTTAGAGACTATATAGTTTCTAAGATGAAGAGAGTTCATAGAGTGCATACTTTCTATACTAGTGAGTTGTGTTGACACACTGAAGATCACACCTTTGTTCCTATGACTTCATGCTGGTCATTCTAGAGAGGAAGGCTTGTCAGACTAAAGGAGAAAAATTTCCCAAGATAAATCTGTACAACCTCAAGGCATCTGGTTGTAAGATTTCTCTTTCTAATTTATGATAATACATATGGATCTCTTTTTCTCATTGTCTTGTTTCTGAATTCCTGGAAATGCTGTCAATACTTAGATTTCTTGATCACTAATTTGGATTAGTACTTTTTATTATTATATATTGTAGATGCTTTGATTATTTGTCTTGTCTTTGATTGCAGGTTCTACTCATCATTGGAGAACTACTTTGGAGCGATAGGCAAAGGGCTACATTAGAGGTTTGGATTTCAAGGTAGGAGCATGTCCTCTCTACTTTACTTTTATAATGATCTTAAAATACAAATAATCTAGATAAAGAGGTATTCAAATGGATCTTTGTTTTTAGTTACTTGTTGGCGTACTAGGGAGATCACTCTTGTCCATAAAAGAGATTAATCTTGGTAACAAATTGGTGACCATACTAGGGAGTTAGAGCTTATTTTACTTTGTTTATATTCAGGTTAAAAATTTAGTTTTCTGATTCTGACTTCTCTAAGTATGGTTTGGTAGATAACCTTTTAGAATATCTGAGAAAGAAAACTTATATTTTTTTTTTCTAACTTTTCCTTTGCCTGCGTGGTTTTCTTTGGAAGATAGAGCGGCAACATGTGCAACTTGTTTAGTTAAATCCAATGTGCATGCACACTGTTTTCAATCGATAAGTTGTGCACCCCCTGGAAAATTTTGAAAAAATTAAATTTCTCTCTTTCAAAGCCAAATAACCAAATTATTCAAGTTTTCCCTAATCCATTCCAGTTGTCAGATCCCGTGTGAGAACTCATTTTCAACAATTTTGAGTCTTCTGTGATTTATCATCCTATTTGCATTTTACAAGTTAGGGTTTTCCTTGGTTTACTGTTGCACTGTATGGAAGATACCTTCTTTTTCCTCAAATAAATGGTTTTATGATTTTGTCTTCTTGAGTCATCAGGATTATAGCCAACCTTACTTTTATGAATATCTGCTTCTTATTCATTTGCAAAACTAGAAAATATTCTAGATCACTTAAGCCTAATTCAACACCAAGCACCCTTCGATGATTTCATTTCTGCTGAGATAAGTAGAAACACTCTTAGTGTGATTACAACTAAGAGAAATCATCTACAAAACATTCATAGGTATCCTAGTTAGGATTCAAAATTAGAACTTTGATTTGATTTTGAAATTTATACATTTTAGGTTTTTTTAGGAATTTCTTTCTTTTTGGAATTAATTGTTTGTTTAAATTGTAGTTTTTAACTTGGTTGTCAATGGAATTTTATTCGAAAAGAGAAATTGATCATATTTGGAAATTTAGTTCTTAATTAAATTTCCTTCTTTTCAGAAATGATTTTGTTTACGAATGAGGAACTTTGTGTTTTAAATTCAAAAAATCTCTCAACTTTCTCCTAAATAGAATTCATTGAAAAGAAAGAATTTCATTTTTAATATTGATGCATTTAGAGTATTTTGCATAGGGTCAGAACATCATCAAAGTTTCAAGTCCATATCTTTGTGTTAAATAACAACCAAATCAATACAGCGCCTAATAAAATCAATCTAGACATTTTTACATTTTCTAGGGCTCATTCCACCAATATAGCTTAGGCTAGTGTTTTGGAATAGGTTGTAATAAACGTTCCAAAATAGTCAAAACAAACAAGTAGAATCTTGCGGTAGGGAAATCCAATTGTTGCATTTTTACTCTGGGAAGCTCTTCCTAAAAGCGTCAATCTTGAGGTCATTTCAGATTTAGTGAGGTAATTGTAACTATCTCATTGGTAAAGATAGAATATGTGCACGTAATAGAAACGGTAAACCTCAGATTAACCATTGTTGAGGAGCCTGGGGTCACTTGTTATCAAACCTTGGATTTACCATGTTGAGGAGCTTTTAAGGGGATTGAGATTGATACTCTTCCCTTGTGTGTATATCGGATCATAGACTATTTCCCAAGGTGAATTTGTCTCCGTTGGTGACCTTATTGGCCATAATATTTATGATTTTTCCTAATGTCACGGTGGAGGGAAGGACCCACTATACCTGGAACAGACATCGGCTAGACTCACTTGGACTTTCCGGAGGGTATTCTTCACTTCGAGATGACATAGTGGAGGGACTTGCACTAGAATATTTCATTAAGAGGGTTGTTGAGGTAACTGTTCCAACCGCCAAGTTTTCCACATTAACTTTTGCGACATTGGATTTGATCACCAACTAGTGTTTTTAGTGTGGAAACATACTGTTTGTGAGTTATTTGTCCCTTAGATTTTGTAGGCATGTGTTCAAATTACTTTTTTTTTAGTGATCTTAGGTGTATTTTTTTGAAATATTTCTTGATTTATGTGTTAAACATTAACTGTGGATGAATTACCAAGACACTCCCATAGAATGCATGGGAAACCCCCTGAATATACACCGAGTCAATTGGAAAAGATTAAATCTGAAAGAGGTCAACAATCAGGAACCGGGTCTACTAAACAAGGAGAAACATATGTAATCATACATCCTGATTGTGAAGTTAATCAACCTCAAACAATAGAATGAAATCAAGAACAACCAGAAATTTCTGAAGTAATCACAGTTGAGTCTACTACTCATGAATTATTAGATACTCAGCTCATTTAACCCAAAATATCTGAACCTAAACTTGAATCTACTTCATCTGAGTCAACTTTGGAGTTCATAGCCTGAACTCCTGGTCGTCCTTGTTCACCTTGAGTGAAGCTTCGCATTACTAAGAATCTTCCTCTTGGCTTAATTAGTATTGAAGAGATTACTGACACAGAAGAAGAGGTCATAATTCCTTCGTCAATAATCTTTAGATCTAAGGTATAGTGATCCGATTTACCCTTACATTCCTTTTAAAATAGATCCTTGGTATCAACAATTTACTGATTTTCCACATAGCACTGGTCTCAATTATTCACCACGCTGCATTCCTTTCTACTCTATACCCAGAGGTAGTTACATGGCTTCATCAAGCATGTCAGGTGAGTCATCCATATTTTCTTCATCGCCGAAATTTTTTTTGTATGTTGGTCCATGAGTTCCTGTTGGATACCAGTCTCTCTCTGGTACTTTCTCAAGAGCATCTCCCTCTTCTGAAAATATTACACAATCAATTGTTCTTAATGAATCTAATACTAAAAATTTGACAATGGAACAAGTCTATATGATGTCTGGAAATATTCCTCAAATTGGTTTTCAAGGTGGCAATTTACCACCTCGGGGGCAGTATAATCCTCAAGGAAAATATCTTCAAGGGAAGTACCCTATTCCAGGGCCACATCCTACTCAAGGGCAGTTCCATATGCAAGGGCCATAGCCTATTCAAGGAAAACAACCTCCTCCAGGGCAACATTTTTATCAAGAGCAACTATCCTTTCAATGAGGTCAACCTTTTATTAGAACTTATCCGGAAAATTATCAAACTTATGTTCCAATACCTCAAACTGGTTATGGTCAACCTTATGCACCACAAACTTCAATGGGAGCTCATTACCCAGCCATTAATACTATGTGGAACCCGTCATTGAATCAAAAATCTTTGAAACCTACTTTACAAGTACCTTATAATCAACATGTTCAACCAGTAGGACTATTTGGTTATACCCAATTCCAGTAGCATGTTCAGCCTGCACTTCAAATTACCCCTCAGGTATCTGTACCTAGTAGTCAGCAAGCTGGTCCAAGTACTCCAAGTACTCATGTCTAATATTTTGTGCAAAATTTTGTTCAACAAACAAGTACAGCTATCCCTAGATATTCTCAAGTCCCTGTTGTTACAACCCTTCAAACGACTGCATCAAATGTTACACAGGAAATCCCTCAAGCCACTGCTCATCAAACTAGACCTGTCATTCAGTCTACTATTCAAACCTCTGTAGGAAAACTTGGTGCAGTTATAGTTCAAACAAGGCAACCTTTTGTATTTCAGCTTCTGAATAAACTATTTCAAGGGCAGTTTCAATATGGACCAATAGGAAAAAATCCAGTCTACCAAGGTCAACCATACCCTGGTTATACATATCAAATACCAGCTCAACCTTGGTTTGGTATGGCTAACCCTGGATACCCTGGAGGTATTCCAATCCCATCTGCTCAGGCCATTCCAGGTTATCATGGATATCCTCCTCCGGGTACTAGCATTGTTCCTCAAGGTTATAATTTTTCTCAACATGACCCTAACCATCGGTTACCATTCATTATAGCTTTAGACTTACCAGATTTGTCCCACCTCATGAATGATCCAATTTGTTATTTTTCGTTATGGCCAGCAATTCCAGCTAAGTTTCCTAGTGATATACCTAAGTTTGAAGGAAAATCAGGAGAAGGCCCCTCAAATCATGTGCTGATTTATCATCTTTGGTGTGCATCGAACTCCTTAATCAATGATTCCATTCGATTGAGACTTTTTCATAGAACATTCATAGGCTTACGTGCAAATTGGTATATCGAATTACCATGTGGATCTTTCAATAATTTCAATGCTTTAGCAACAAATTTCCTAACTCACTTCCAGTTTCCAGTCTGTTATGGCAACAACACGGAACATTTATCTTCATTAAAACAAATTAAATCTACATAAATTTTAGATCAGATACCTAAATGGAGACGCAGACGACGTTTAGTGAATTTTTTCATTCCAGATCAAATTTTGGCAGAATGGTTGATAAAGCACTACTTCTAAAAATCACTAAAGATGTAGCTAAGGGAGGTGTTGTTACAGAAGAACAAGTCATATCTCAAATGCAATATTTAGACCTTGTATACACACAGTCAAGTACTCTATATGAAAATATTCTTGATTTACCGTGCCCAGGTCAAATTACTGCAAATCCTTCTGGTTTTCATTCTGCAAACAATGTAATTGGTATAGTTAAAACTACAAAGATTAAGAAGAAGTCATCGAAACCTATTTCTCCCATAATAACTCTACCAGATTCACCTAAAGGAGATTCTTCCCTCGAAACTTCTATCGATATTCACGTTCTAGAGTCATATATGACTAAAGCTAAATCTGGTAATAAGAAAAAAGGGAAGAATAAAAATAAACAAAACACATCCCCTAAATATAAAACAGAAAAAAATGAATCATCTGATGAAAAGTGGAAACCTCGTTATCCTTGTACTATCTGTGACGAGGATCACTATACCAAAGAGTGTCCAGATTGGGTCGAGGTATCCAAATTTGTCAAAGGTTCACCCACAACTATTGTCTTGAAGGATCCATTTCCATCTCAATATAGTAAAATGATCGGATCTTCTTCCCATTCATCGACATATATTTTCATGATGTCTCAGGTCATGGTTGCGACACGATATCTAGAATACAGATCTAAGAGTCCTGTAAATGGTAAAGAGACTGAATCCTCTAGTCAAACACTAGCAAAAAAATCCTTCAGTTTTTGAAACACTTCAAATCGAGAAACCTAACCTTGATTTAGCGATTAAACTGCCTGCTAAAGATTACTACAAAAATTGGCTTTCAATCCACATGCAAGAGCTGCTCAGAATTACAACATTGTTGAAGATTTGGTCATATCCCCTTCAGCAATGTCAGCCTTAGAGGTGATGCAATCCTATCCAGCCCAAAGGAAATTACTATTATCATCCATCAGAGCTATTGATCCTCAAGACTCAAACCTAATGGTCTTTGATCTCGATTTTTTTTTACCTAGACTCCCACATCAAATGGATTTTGAGATTCCAGTATTAGTCAAATCAAGACAATTTTTTTGTATTGTAATTGATGAGGGGGCATCTACGTGTACAATGCCATTAAACTGTTAGAAAACCCTTCATTCTCCAACACTCAACCAATCACCGAATATCCTTAAAGCCTTTGACAGAGGAGGATTTCATCCATATGGAATACTCCAGGATCTGCCTATAGAAGTAGAAGGAAAAACCGTAAACCTGGAGGTGGAATTTGTTGATGCCCCTGTTGATTACAACCTTATTTTGGGTCATAGTTGGTCTTACGCAATGACTATTTTTGTTTCATCAGTCTTTCAGATGATAATGTTTCCTCACAAAGGAAATATTATTAAAATCAATCAATTGTCATACTTCTCTTCGGACCTTACTTCTATATATAGCATCCAGAATGTTGGAGAATGGGTTATCCCATATGAAGATGTTGGTGTAGGACTAATGAAGGATTCCGCTCCCATGGGAACTTTCCCTATGCCCTCTCCCAATGTACCACAAACAATTTCCAATATGAATATGATCACATCAAGCACAAGGCCATTTGATGAAACATGGAATGTGCCTTTAGAATCAGAATTGGACTCTTATAATGGCGAGATGAATTTAAGTCATTTTGAATTGGCATATGTAGTAGTCCAAGTGTATTCTGACACCCCATCAACTTCTACTGATCAAATGAATGTGGTCGGAGAAGAATAATCTTCTTTATCAAGCTCAAATTTGACATCTTTTCTAAATACCTTTCAACATGTATTCATAACTGATGAAAGCATTCGATAAATCTGGTCATTGGATGAATTTCTATGGGATGATCTACATCATCAATATTATTTTTTTCCCGATATTGATAAAATTCGAAATGATTTTTCATCTATCTTTATAATTGATTATGTCAAGGAACCTCATAATCCCTCATCGATCAAACATTCGGATTCTGAGAGAAATTTGGGAAATATTTCTACAACAGTTCCTATTGATATATCGATTAAACCTGGAATTATTGAAAACATTCATATAAGTGCTTCTTGTTTGATTGAAGATATTAAAACTTACAAATCCCTATTTCAATAATTTCGAGACATTTTTTCCTGGTCTTACGAGAGATGTTAGATATCGCTCCTAAGATTGTTATTCATGAAATCAAGACATACCAAGATGCTAATCCTATTAGATAGAGATTATGTCTAATAAATCCGCGGAAAACTACAACAATCAAAGCTGAAGTTGAAAAACTATTATGAGAAGGATTCATTTATCCTATTCCTTTGACGAATTGGGTATCTAACATAGTTACCGTAACGAAAAAACAAGGGACTATCAGCGTATGTGCCGATTATCGGGATATTAATAAGGCTTGTCCCAAAGAAAACTATCCTACACCCTATATTAATCAAATTGTTGATGATTGTGCAGGAAAAAAAATATTCTTGTTTATGGATGGTTTTTCTGGCTCCAATCAAATCAAAATACTCCCTGTCGATCAACCTAAAACATCATTTATATGTCCTTGGGGCATGTTTTCTTATTGTAAATTACATTTTGGACTGAAAAATGATGGTGAAACTTTTCAAAGAGCTATTTCTTATGCATTTCATGATATCAAACATATTGTATAGCCTTACCTAGATGACTTACCTACTCATTCTTTACACAGAGAAGATCCTCTTATGCACTTACGTTCAAACTTTATGGTATGTAGGCATTACAAAATTCATTTGAATCCACACAAATGTTTCTTTTATGTACAATCCAGAAATTTAATTGGGTTCGTCGTTTTGAAAGAGGGAATTCATGTCGATCCATCAAAGGTTGAGGCTATCATCAACTTTCCTCCTCCTTCCACTCTCTGCCAACTCCAAAGTTTGTAGGAGAAAGTCAAATTTTTACATATGTTTATCCCGAAATATGAAGAGTAAATGAAAGGTTTTACCCAGTTATTGAAACAAGATGTTCCATTCGTTTGGGATGATATTGCCGATAGATCTTTTGATGCACTTAAAAATGTTTTGACCCATGCACCGTTATCATATCTGCCCCATTACCACTGAGATTAATTTTTGTGCTTAGCTACATCCGATTCCACGATTGGAATGGTATTGGTTAAAGAGGATGAATCTAACAACAAACATGTGATCTATAACCTAAGTCAGAATCTCAATCCGACAGAAATCAAGTATTCACAAGTGGAGAAATTGGCCTTGGTAGCAGTTCAAGTTGTCCAATGTTTTCATCATTACATATTATTATGAAAAACCACAGTCATATCTAATTTCAACCAGATGATGTAAATATTGAAAAAATAATTTCTCGGGGGGAAATACTCCAAATGGATCGTTACCCTGCAAGATTTTTATTTGGATTCCAAGAAATCCAAGTCAAAGAAATCACTAGTGTTTGTCGAACTTAAGTTGGAGTCTGAAACGGTGGCAAAGAATCCCATCGTGGATGAATCTTTGTTTCTAATCAGTACTTTATATCCGTGGTATGGAGATATCCTTATATATATTTAGACCCAAACCTTCACCCAGAGCTCTCACGATCATATCGATGGAGAATCTGATACCAATCTCGGCAATAAAATATTGTTGTCAACATTCTTTATCATTGTGGTGTTGATTCTGTGTTTCAACGATTAATAACTCATGAAGAGGTTGAAAGGGTTTTTAATGATTGCCACTCTCAAGCGTGTGGTGGTCATATGTCTAGGTTTTTCATAGCCCGAAAGACATTGCGCGCTGGTTATTTTTGGTCGTCTTTATTCAAATAATGTATTATCATGGTTTGAAAATGCCACAATTGTCAGATTTTTTATCGAAATATGCATTCACCTCCAACTCCTCTTCACCCAATCCTTACTATTGGTCCTTTTTCCAAATGGGGCATCGATTTCATTACATGTAACCCTCACTCAGCCGAGGGGCATGGGTATATTATTCTCATCATGGATTAATTTACCAAATGGGCCAAGGCGATGCCTAGATTCAAGAGTGATGAAAAAACTATAGCTACTTTCATATTCAACCATGTGCTTTCTCAATTCGATGTCCCTCAAGTTATTATTACAGACCATGGAAGCCACTTTCGAAATATTATGATAACCGAACATTCTGATCAACTTGGCCTATGCCATGATAATTCTACACCATATTACCCATAGGCTAATGGTCAAGTTGAGGCTATTAACGAGGTTTTAACCACCATGATTAAACAGATTGTCAGGACTCATACATCTAACTGGCATGCCATACTTTTTTTGGCATTTTGGGCATACCATACCTCTGCAAAAACTGCTACAGGGTTCACTCCTTTTCAATTTGTTTATGGTTTAGAAGTTGTGTTACCCATTGAATGTGAAATACCATCACTCAAATTAGCCATTGAGTTTTTATCAGCTACCTTTGAAGAGGAGAAACACTTTCTATACCTATCACAATTAGATGAGACTCCTCGCACTGTTGCATTAGCTACCAAATCTCATAAAAAACGTGTTAAAGCTCAGTATGATCAAAGTGTTAACCCTCGAATTCTTTCAAAAGGTGACCTAGTTTTAGTATATGATCAAGCTAACGACAAGCTATGTGCTGGTAAATTCAAACCAATGTGGCATGGTCCCTATATTTTCAAGCGTGTGTTTGCAAAAGGAGCCTATGAATTAATTGATTATGATGGGGTCTCTTTACATAAACCCAGAAACGGTCTTTATCTCAAGAGATATTATGCATGAATTTTCTTATGAATATCTCCCTTGTAGATTAGCTACATTTTAGAACAACGTGCCTTAGATTAGACAAGTGTGCCTAGAACTAGTTATTTTTGTTGTAACTACTTTCACGACTTATCTTGATTACTCTTGATATTGCAAATGTCGAAATACCTTCAAACTTACATTGGTTTTGTTAACGGCACCTATCGTAGTACATGGAACATCTCTTCTGCGACTTGGGTTATCTATTCACCCACCGATGAGATGTTTTTGAAAATAGAAACATGAAATAAGTACCTCGTTGTTTCTCCTGGCTATTTCATATCGATCACGGAGAACCTGGGAGAGTGGAGGCACTAGCAAGATTCAAAGGAATTGAAAGAAGCACCTTACGTTTTCGTCTTTATAGTTGAGATCGATCAAGGAGAGCCTGAGAGAGTGCGAGCAATGGAAGGTAAAACCAAATGGAGCTCCAGTGTATAATGACATATAGAGTAGGTTGCGTAACTTTTTTTCTTTCTTTTTTTCCCGTTGAAAAATTGTAATTTTCTCTTAATAAAAAAAAAAATTATACAAAGTAGATGGACAAAATGCATTTAAGAAAAGTGAGACTAGTGTATGTGCATTAAGTATTCATAGTATCTAGTCTATCAAATAAAAATAAAATAAAAAATAAAATTATATTTAGTAAAATAAATTGGTTTTTTCTTTTTGACTTTTTTTTCTTTTCTACCTTTTTGCCAAACTCTAATTGTTAGTGTAACTTATAGTAGCTCTCAAAAACATGAGATAGCTTAGTTCCATCTTATTCTTGATTGTTACTCTTTTCCTCACCTTGGTTCTCAATAATATAAACCACTTTTAAGTTATTTAGAATCTATGTCTGTTTTTTTTATCTTCTGATTTTCTTCTCTCTCCTTTTGAAAACCTTATTGATTTTGTGTCTCAGAAATTACCTACTAGTTTTTAAATTAATCTAAGGAATTAATTATAATTTCATAATCTTTGGGTTAGCTGTACCAAATGGCATGAAAAATATTATGAACTTCAGGCTCAACTCATTCACTAATTTTTTGGAGTGGAACAATCCATCTGCAACTTAAATATAATTATACTTAAATATGATTATAATTGATAATACGATGATTTTAAGGAGGGTTACAAAATTCCAATTAATTCAATTAGATAGAAAAAAATCAAGAATATACATTTATATTAACATATTATTTTTTTCTCTTTTCCACATTTAAAAAAAATTGAACTACATTCAAAATTTTAAAGAAATTTCATTAAATATTTATTTTTTCATTATACATTTTTCTTATAAAGATATTCCTAGTTTATTTTTGTATTATAAAAATCTGAAACTATTCAAAAACAAAATGCAAAGTGACAAAACACTTAAGTAAAATCTTATAACATAACTAACAAAATTGCAAATTTGAATTTCTAGGTAAAGTAAATTTGAAGCAATCTTCACCTACCACTAAATTTAAAATTTGAAGTGATCTTCACATACTACTAAATTTATGTCTTAACCATTTTTTCTATCATACATAACCATTTTTCTATCATATTCAAATTTATTTAACAATAAGTGTGTACATCTTATCCTTTGTGTACTACTAAATTTATGTCTTAACCACTTTTTCTATCATATTTAAATTTATTTAACAATAAGTGTGTACACCTTAAGATAATGGAAAAAAAAACCCTCTCATTGAACTCCACACCTTTAATTCTATTTTTTTAATGACTACGGTAATTGTTATCATGTTAAAAAAAACTTACAAAAGTGAAAAAAATGTATTTTTATATTTTTATATTTTTAAAATATAAAACTTATTCTCCTAATATTTCAGTAAAAATATTATATTTTTTACTAAAAAACTTACCATTGTTGAGGCTTAGTTTTTTCAATTTAGAATTTCTATAATATTATTAACATAGAAACTAGAAACTATTGTTTTCATTCTTTTTTTTAATTAAAATTTTACCATTTTGTAACTCTTATTTTTTAATATAGAATTTCTATAATGTTTTTAATGTAGTAACTATTAATTTTAATTCTTATTTTTTAATAAAACTTACCATTCTTATGTTGGTATGGTATCAAGTTCATCTTATTTTTCCAAGAATCTAATCATATAAATTCTCCAATTTTTGGGTTCCAATTCTCCAATTTTTTGGTTCGAATACTGAGGAATGTAACACTTAATTTTATTTTAATTATGTTTTACATACTTCTATAAATATATTTGAATTATTAAGTGAAAAGAGAATTAACGAATATGGTTATTAATTACTAATACTTGAGTTTATTTCATAAATAAAATTGATAATTATTTTGAGTAAATGGATTAACTGAATGGTAAAATAATTCCAAGATTCCATAGTAAAAGGTAGAGGAATTTTCTAATAGTTACCATCCCCAAGAGGATAGAAATGAAATCGTGAGTAGGGAAGGTGTTCTGTTCAGAAACAAGGAAGAGGAATAACAAAAATATGTTGTAAAGAGTTCTCCAGAGCTGGTAGTAAACCAGTGGAGCTCTGAAACCCGAGGGCAGTGTAGGTTGGATTGAGTTCGTTAGGCCCAAATTCTGATAAATTAGCTACTACCTAAGACTCTGGTGTGGAGCATGGGTGTAGGTTTCAACCCTGAACAGAAATTATCTACACACGAATCTTATAACAGAAAATAAACAATAACGAGAGCATAAAACATAAAATAGATAAACACAGAGATTTTCCCTTGGATCCCAAATGAGGACGACTAGCTTGATTTTTCATTATATTCCTTTTAATGTTACAACACATATATATACATGCCGAAGCATACATAAACCCCAATCCATTAACCTTGGATTAGAACATAACCGTAGTTCCCTTGACCGGAGCTACAAAAAATACCAGGGGCCGAAAACCATCGTACCCCAAAACCATGTGCAAAACCATGCATAAAACCATGGATGCGGACTACCCACCGGAAATTAAGGACCAAAAATTTTCGTTGGGGGGGATGCCCCGGACCCCGACAGGGGGGGCTATCGCCCCCCCTCTTACCCCACCGCGCGTGCTTAGTTGTGGAAAGAATATAACACATACCTAGCCCCCCCTCTTACCCCACCGCGCGTGCTTAGTTGTGGAAAGAATATAACACATACCCAACATTCTCCCACTTGTTGTTTTCTTTCCACAGGGGGCCATAGGAGAGCTTAGTCATTGGCCCAATTTTTCAACACCCATTGTTTCTCTACACCAAGAGAACTTCTGAGTGCTCACAGACTTTGTCAATGCATCTGCAACATTCTTCAGAGTGTCCACCTTTACTAGAAACACCCTTTTAGCCTCAACCATATCTCTAACAAAGTGATATTGAACATCAATGTGCTTTGTCTTTGAATGATAAGCAGGGTTCTTAGCCAATAAAATTGCACTTTGGCTATCACAGTCTATCCTTATAGCTTGCTGTACCAACCCCATACTTGAACATAATCTATGCAACCAAATTTCTTCCTTTCTTGCATGAGTGGCTTCTATGTATTCTGCCTCTATAGTTGAGAGAGCCACTACAGACTGTCTTTTACTCATCCAACTGACTGCGCCT
Source organism: Pinus albicaulis (assembly GCA_034641835.2). NCBI lineage: Eukaryota > Viridiplantae > Streptophyta > Pinopsida > Pinales > Pinaceae > Pinus > Pinus albicaulis. Next base: position 793,119,554 of record CM076577.1, on the reverse strand, counting down.
CCAAATAGGCTAAACACATACCCACTTGTAGATCTTCTTTGGTCCAGATCTCTAGCCCAGTCTGCATCAACAAAACCACGAATGTCCAAATTTTTTTCCAATCCTGGTCTTCCCTAGTAGCACAAGCCATAATCACTAGTGCCACGTAAATATCCGAAAACCCGCTTCACTGTTGTCCAATGCTCCTTCCCTGGGTTTGACATAAACCTGCTCAATACTCCCACTGCATTTTCAATGTCTGGTCTAGTATAGACCATTGCATACATCAGGCTACCCACTGCACTTGCATATGGAACACGAGACATATACTCCTCTTATTCTTATGTCTTGGGACACTGTTCAGCAGACAGCTTTACACCTACAAGAATAGGAACATTTACCAGTTTACTATCCTGCATATTGAACCTCTACAATATAGTCTCGACATACTTCCTCTGGTTTAACCAGAGCTTCCTCTTTGCCCGATCTCTCTTAATTTCCATGCCCAAAATATAGTTTGCAGCACCCAGATCCTTCATGTCGAATTTGGAGAACAGTTGGGTCTTCAAATCTTGGATAATTTTTTTGTCATTTCCAATCAACAACATATCATCCACATACAAGACCAAATAAATAACACGGTCACCAATTAATTTAAAATAAACACAGTGATCCTCCTTGCTTCTGGTGAAGCCAAGTCCCCGTATATAGGTATCAAATTTCTGATACCACATCCTTGGTGACTGTTTTAACCCATACAAAGACTTCTTCAACCCGCATACTAGTTCTTTCTTACCCTTCACCATAAAGCCTTCAGGTTGCTTCATGTAGATCTCCTCTTCTAGATCCCCGTGAAGAAATGTTGTCTTCACATCCATCTGTTCTATCTCAAAATCAAATGCAGCAGCAACAGATAAAAGTAATCTAATAGAAGTAACTTCGGCAACAGGAGAAAAAATATCACCAAAATCAATTCCCGGCACCTGGGAATAACCTTTCGCTACCAACCGAGCTTTGTATTTCTCCACCTTGCCTTCTACATTCATCTTCTTCTTAAACACCCATTTTCTCCCAATGGGCTTCCTTCCAGCCGGCAACTCCACCAGATCCCATGCATCATTTTTGTGAAGGGATTCCATTTCATCAACCATGGCCTCCTTCCATAGTTTTCCATCCTCTGAATCTACTGCCTCCCTCACATTTCTGGGTTCATCATCAGTTATAGTTAAGGCAAAACCTGAACAGAAAGAAGATGGAATATACCTTTCTGGTTGCCTTCTTTCCCGAACTGATCTTCTCAAAGCTGGAGTTTGTGGCTCTTCATCTTCTGAGTCTTCTTCTGTTGTAGAGTCTGATTCATCCTCCTTTAGCTCAAACTCTATCTTCTCAGGTTCCCTTGGTAGGACTTCATGTTTAACAACATCTTTCACTTCTCTAAACACCACATCTCGACTGTACACAACCTTCCTTGTTTCTGGGTTCCAAAGCTTGTAACCCTTTAACCCATCCTTATACCCAATAAAGATGCACCTTTCAGATTTATTATCCAACTTGGTCCTTTTCTCCTTTGGAACATGTACATATGTATCACATCCAAATACCCTTAGATGTGAAAGAGAGGGTTTCTTACCAGTCCATACCTCATGTGGGGTCTTATCCTCCAACGCCGATGAAGGTGATCTGTTAACTAAGTAACATGCAGTCTACACTGCCTCTGCCCAGAATTCTTGTCCTAACCCAGTACCACTGAGCATGCTTCTTGCCTTTTCCATCAGTGTTCTATTCATTCTTTCTGCAACTCCATTTTTTTGAGGTGTGTATGGAGTAGTCTTCTGCCGTGCTATACCACACTTCTTACAGAACTCTTCAAATTCCTTCTTGCAAAACTCCCCACCATTATCTGTCCTCAACGCCTTTATCTTTTTCTCTGTCTGGTTTTCCACCAAAGCCTTAAATTCTTTAAATTTGTCAAAGACTTCAGATTTCTTCCTCAAGAAATATATCCATGTATTCCTTGAGAAGTCATGTATGAATGAAACATAGTACATAGAATTTCCCAGTGATGGAACTGACACAGGCCCAAACACATCACTGTGCACAAGTTCTAATATCTTGTTTGCCCTCTTGGCACCAGAAGGAAAACTCACCCGATTCTGCTTCCCATATACACAATGTTCACATAAATTGAAATCCAGAGAACAATTAGACATACCTTCTACCATACCATCTCTATGTAGTATCCGAAGGCCCTTCTCTCCAATATGTCCAAGCCTTTGATGCCATAGCATGGTCTTTTCTCCAGAGACATCTAGGCTTTCCGTCCCACTTTCAGGAACCACAGAACGGTTACACCCATCAATAACAGTGCTACCTTGTAGCTTTTACAGAGTTCCAGTCTGAACTCCCCGCATTAATACCAATGCTCCCCGAACCATCTTGCAGGCATCTTTCTCGAACACTGTTTTTACACCTGCATCATCCATCTTGCTTACAGAAATGAGATTTCTGGCCAATGCAGGAATATGTAGAACACCAGGAAGTGTTCTAATCCTTCCACCTTGTAGCTTCAGCTTGACCTTTCCACGTCCGATGATTTTGGCCTTCCTATCATCCCCTAGGAAGACATCACCATCATATTTATCATACTCGTAGAACCACTCCCTATGGGGAGTGAAGTGAAAGGATGCACCTGAGTCAATCAACCATGACTCATGATCTACATGTGTATTTGAAGAAGAAGCCAAATACACATCCCCACCTTCATCTAAGGTGGTTTTTTCCTCTGCAGAAGGAGCATCATCAGATCCCTTTCCTTTCTCAGGAGCTTTAGATCTACATTCCTTTTTGTAGTGTCCTTCCTTTCCGCATTTCCAGCACACCTTTACAAACTTTCCAGGAGATTTAGATCTCCCTCTAGATTTAGATCTCCCACTCGAAACCTTATTCTTGTTTCTGTTCTGGGACCTTCCTCATACAGATAAGGCATCTCCATTCTAACCCTCCATATTTCTTCGTCTCATTTCCTCCGACAGCAAGGCTGAGACAATGTCATCAAAATTCAAGGTAGTTGTATTGCTACCTATTGCAATAACTAGACTGTCCCACGAATCTGGTAGAGAACACAACAAACTGATGCACTTATCTTCATCTGAGATTTTAATATCAACAGATGACAACTGGCTTAACACAGTATTGAAGGCGTTCAGATGCTCTGTCACTGAGTCTCCATCCTTAATCCTTAGGTTATACAATTTTTTCCATAGGAACAACTTATTCACCAGAGACTTAGATTGGTAAAAAGTCCCAAGTTTTTCCCACAAATTCTTTGCCGTATCTTCCCCAGATACATTCAACAATACTGAATCTGAGACACACAACTGTATTGTGCTCTTAGCCTTCCGATCCAGTTTCTTCCAGTCTTCATCTGACATTCCCGTTGGTTTAGTACCTGGATCTACCGTGATCCACTGATCTTTATCCACCAGCAGATCCTCCATCTTGAGCTTCCATAACTCAAAACTCTGACCATTAAATTTTTTGATCTCTATCTTCCCGTTGCTCGCCATCTTCTTTCACCGCAAGAATCGATCCCGCAGATCTCCCACTGAAGAGGGTCTACCACAAGCCCGAACTAAAAACCCTCAGCCGCAAAGGCGTCCCCTTGAAGCCGAAACAGCTCTGATACAAAATGTAGGTTTCAACCCTGAACAGAAATTATCTACACACAAATCTTATAATAGAAAATAAACAATATCGAGAGCATAAAACATAAAACAGATAAACATAGAGATTTTCCCCTGGAACCCAAATTGAGACGACCAGCTTGATTTTTCATTATATTCCTTTTAGTGTTACAACACATATATATACATGCTGAAGCATACATAAACCCGAATCCATTAACCCTGGATTAGAACATAACCGTAGTTCCCTTGACTGGATCTACAAAAAATACCAGGGGCCGAAAACCATTGTGTTGGCCGGATAAATCGTTCTTGTGGACAAGACCGATCTCCCTAGTGTTAGAAGACAATCTAGCAACAAACGAACAACTAAGTTTGTCTTTCTCTAAGTATATTCATTTTACAAATAAATGCTATGAAGGTGTCGATCCTACCTTAGATCCAAATGCTTATTTGTAGTCGTAAAGCTTCCGTCGCATCAAGAATCCTTCCGTCGCAACAAGAATCCTTTTGTCGATCTGCAATCACAAACAAGAAAATATCAATAGCACCTGTATAACAAATAATTATAAAACATACCTATCATAGTGATCAAGGAATCTATGAAATAAACGATCAAACGACAGCTTATTGAAATAAACAATCGAACGACAATTTATTGATAAAAATAGAACTTGATTGTATTAATCTTAAAATAACAGAAGAACCTTACAACCTTAGCCTTGATGTTCGAAAGGCCTTCCCGAGGTCCGAAGCAGGAATCTCCTCTACTTTGATAAGTCTTGCACTCTTCCTCCAGGAGCATAAAGAGGTATGTGATCTTTCCTCCCAAAAGCTCAGCAGAAATAAGACTAAATCTCAACAGCACTTCGACTCAATCACACATAAAGCTTGAACTCTAATCCTCAATCTCCAAAAACTTCTTAACCTTAACCCTTTGAGGCTACCCAATGCCTCCTTTTATAGAGTAGATGAGGAGGTTAGGATTCCACCTTTAAAGGGATAGAACCCTCCTTCAAAGTGATAGGCTCCTCACATCAAGGGATTAGTTCCTTAAGGTGTGGGATACATACACCTTATCAAAGCGTACTCATCCCCAAAAAATCTCATCTAGAACCTTCTAGAATTGACCAAAATTCAACTTTTTCACTTTACTTTCTCACCTTTACGAGTTTTACAGGAGTCCGCACCTATAACACAGAGAAAGTGCGTTTTAGGTCCGCAGGAGAGCTGAACATTAGGTGCAGGACCGTAGGCAATATATAGAGAAAGTGCGATACCAAAGTTTAGGAGATTTTTAGGAACGTTTCTCTGATTTTCAAGGCTTGACATGAGGAAAAAAGGTTGTAAGACTTGCAGAGGAGGCATGTATGAGTGTTAATGAGCTCATACAGTCAGCAAAATGTCAAGGTGACAATTTTTAGTGTAACACATTGTACCCCAAAACCATGTGCAAAACCATGCACAAAACCATGGACGCGGACTACCCACCAGAAATTAAGGACCAAAAATTTTCGACGGGGGGGCTACCGCCCCCCCTGTGACCCCCCCGTTGCACCCAACACAAAGGGGGGGCTATCACCCCCCCGTGTGTGCTTAGTCGTGGAAAGAATATAACACATACCCAACAATGGGGGGATCAGAGCACATGATTGCCTCTCTCAAGGTTGGGTGGAACCATCAGTTATATTAAAGTAAAATACATAGATAAGTATTCCATTTTATTTCTGCAGCTCAAATGATTTCAAGTGTGTATAACTTAGTTTCATTGTTATGTTTTTTAGTCATCTCTATTAGGATTGAATATTATAGAAATTCCAATTTCTTAAGAGTAGAAGGCGAAATATGAAAGTGAAACTTAAATAACCATAAAAGCTCGAATAGGGTTATTTAGAAAATATAAATTATTATGTGTTATGCACTTGAAAATCACTACAAATTGCTACAACCAAAACTCTGTATAGAGGATAGACCCCATATGATACAGACAAAAAACTATGCTTAAAAGTATTCCTGCCTGCAGTTTTACTAGCCTTTCCCTACGCATGCGTTGATGATCCTTCCATTAGCCACAACAGTCACTACTTTGTTTTCCAATCAAACTTGCACACCCCCGTGAACATCAAGTAAAAATATAATGTAAATTCTAGAAGCCTAGTTCGTCAAATATTCTCCCAACTAGAAGCCTCTTGAGTCGCGCTAGATGGAGCTTTATCCCTCCACTCATTGAGCTATCCCTTAGTCCAAAGAACTTAAATCCCTTCATGGGAGGAACTATCCCTTTCTTTATGGAGATGAAAATACTTCAATATCCCTATAAATTGAGCTCAAGTTTCAGGTTCAAGGGTAGATCGTGAATGGCAGATGTTAGTGACTATATAGTTTCTAAGATGAAGATATTTCATAGAGTGCATACTCTCTATACTAGTGAGTTGTTGTTGACACACTGAAGATCACACCTTTGTGCCTATGATTTCATGCTAGTAATTTTAGAGAGGAAGGCTTCTCAAACTAAAGGAGAATAATTGCTCAGACCCTGGGAGAAATCTGTACAACATCAAGGCATCCAATTGTAAGATTGCTCTTTCTAATTTATGGTAATACATATGGATCTCTTTTTCTCATTCTCTTGTTTCTGAATTCATGGGAATGATGTCAATACTTATATTTCTTGATCACTAAGTTGGATTAGTAATTTTTTATTATTATATATTGCATATTCTTTGATTATTTTTCTTGTCTTTGATTGCAGGTTCTACTCATCATTAGAGAACTACTTTGGAGCGACAGTCAAAGGGCTACATTAGACGTTGGATTTCAAGGTAGGAGCATGTCCTCTCTACTTTATTGTTATAATAGTATTAAAATACAAATAACATAGAGAAATAGATATTCAAATGGATCTTTGTTTCTAGTTACTCGTTGGTGTACTAGGGAGATCGATCTTGTCCATAAAAGGGATTAATCCTCGTAACACATTGGTGACCATACTGGGGACTTAGAGCTTAGTTTTCCTTGTATATATTGAGTTTGAAACTTTAGTTTTATGATTTTGACTTCTATAAGTGTGGTTGGGCAAATATTTTTTTAGAATCTCTGAGAAATAAAACTTATATTTTATTTTTTCCAACTTTTCCTTTGCCTGCACGATTTTCTTTGGAAGATAGAGCGGCAACCTACACAACTTGTTAGTTAAATCCAATGCGCATCACACTGTTGTCAATTGATAAGCGACACACCCTCTGGAAAATTTTGAAAAGATTAAATTTCTCTCTTTCAGAGCCAAATAACCAAATTATTCAAGTTTTCCCTAATCCATTCCAGTTGTTAGATCCTGTGTGAGAACTAATTTTCAGCGATTTTGAGTCTTGTGTGATTTATCATCCTGTTTTAATTTTACGAGCTAGGGTTTTCCCTGGTTTACTATTTCTCTCTATGGAATATACCTTTGTTTTCATCAGATCACTGGTTTTATGATTTTTTCTTCTTGAGTCATCAGGATTATAGCCAACCTTACTTTTATGAATATATGCTTCTTATTCATTTGCAAAACCGAAAAATCTTCTAGATCACTTGAGCCTGATTCAACGCCAAGAACTCTTAGATGATTTCATTTCTACTGAGATAAGTAGAAACACTATTAGTGTGATTACAGCTAAGAGAAATCATCTATAAAAAATTCATAGTTATCCTAGTTAGGATTAAGAATTAGAATTTTGATTTGAGAATTTTGTACTTTTTATGGTTTTTTAGGAATTGCTTTCTTTTTGGAATTGTTTGTTTGTCTAAATTATAGTTTTTAACTTGGTTTTCAATGGAATTTGATTCGAAAAGAGAAATTGATAATATTTGGGAATTTAGTTCTTAATGAATTTTTATTCTTTTCAGAAAGGATTTTGTTTACGAATGAGGAAGTTTGTGTTTTAAATTCAAAAAATCTTTCAAATTTCTCCTAAATAGAATTCATTAAAAAGAAAGAGTTGCATTTTTCATATTTATGTATTTAGGGTATTTTGCGTCGGGTCACAACATCATCAAAGTTTCAAGTCCATATCCTTTGTGTTAAATAACAGCCAAATTAATACAACGCCTAATAAAATCGATCTAGACATTTTTACATTTTCTAGGGCTCATTCCACCAATATATCTTAGGCTAGTGTTTTTGAATATGTTGTAATAAATGTTCAAAAATAGTCAAAACAAACAAGTAGAGTCTTGTGGTAGGGAAATCCATTTGTTTCATTTTAAATCTGGGAAGCTCTTCCTAAAAGAGTCCAGCACAAGGTCATGTTGGACCCAGTGAGGTAATCGTACCTATCTCATTCGTGAAGATAGAAGATGTGCACGTAATACAAATGGTAAACCTCAGATTAACCATTTTCGAGGAGCCTCGGGTCACTTATTAGAAAACCTCAGATTTACCATGTCGAGGAGATTTCAAGGGGATTGAGCTTGATACTCTTCCATTGCGTTTATATCATGTCATAGACTATTCCCCCAGGTGCATTTCTCTCTGTTGGTGACCTTAGTGACCATAATATTTAGGAATTTTCCCAAGGTGATGGTGGAGGGAAGGTCCAACTATACTTGTAACAAACATCAGCTAGACTCACTTGGACTTTCCGGAGGGTACTTTGCACTTCGAGATGGGATAGTGGAGGGACTTGCACCTAACTATTTCATTAATCAGGTTGTCGGGGAACTATTCCAACTTCCAATTTTTCCACACTAACTTCTGAAACTTTGGATTTCATCACCAACTAGTGTTTTTAGTGTGGAAACATAATGTTTGTGAGTGGTTTGTCTCTTAGAATTTGTAGGTGTGTGTTCAAATTTCTTGTTTTTTTAGCGACCTTAGGTGTATTTTGTTGAAATAATTTTTGATTTCATGTGTTAAACATTATCTGTGGTTGAATTATTGAGACACTCCCATATAATGTAGGGGAAATCCCCTAAATATACATTAACTCTATTTGAAAAGCTTAAATTTGAAAGAGGTCAACAATTAGGAACCACGTATACTAAAAAAGGAGAAGCATCTGTAATCATACATCCCGATTTTGAAGTTAATGAACCTCAAACAATATAATGAAATAAAGAACAACCATATATTTATGAAGTAATCACAGTTGAGTCTGGTACCGGTGAATTGTTAGATACTCAACTCATTGAACCCGAACTATCTAAACTTGAATCTGAATCTAATTTGTCTGAGTCAACTTCAGAGTTCATAGCCCAAACTCCTGGCCTTCCTTGTTCACCTTGAGTGAAGATTCACATTACTGAGAATCTTCCTCCTAGCCTAATTAGTATCGAATATATTACTGACACGGAAGAAGAGGTCAAAATTCCTTCACGTCAATAATATTTATATCTAAGGTATAGTGAACCAATTTACCCTTATAATCCTTTTAAACCAGATCCTTGGGATCAACAATTTACAGACTTTCTACATAGCAATGGTCTCAATTATTCACCATGCCGCATTCCTTTTTACTCTATACCCAGATTTAATTACATGGCTTCATCAAGCATGTTAGGTGAGTCATCCATGTTTTCTTCATCACTGGAAACTTTTTTGTATGTTAGTCCATCAGTTCCTGATGGATACTAGTCGCTCTCTGGTACTTTCTTAAGAGCATATCCCTCTTTTGAAAATATTACACAATCAACTGGTCTTAATGAATCTAATACCGAAAATTTGAAAATGGAACAAGTCTATATGATGTTTGGAAATATTCCTCATACTGGTTTTCAAGGTGGAAATTTACCACCTCGGGGGTAGTATACTCCTTAAAGATAGTCTCTTCAAGGGCAGTACCCTATGCCAGGGCCACATCCTACTCAAGGGCCATACCCTATGCTAGGGCCATAGCTTATTCAAGGACAACAACCTCCTCAAGGGCATAATTTTTATCAAGAGCAACCATCCTTTCAAGGAGGTCAACCTTTTACTAGAACTTATCCAACAAATTATCAAACTTACGTTCCAATACCTCAAATTGTTTATGGTCAACCTTATGCACTGCAACCTTTAATGTGAGCTCCTTACCCAGCTGTTAATACTGTGTGAAACTCGTCGTTGAACCAAAAATATTTTCAACCTACTTTACAAGTACCTTATAATCAACCTGGTCAGCCATCAGGACTATTTGTTTATACCCAAGTTCAGCAGTTTGGTCAGCCTGCACTTCAAATTACCCCTGAGGTATCTGTACCTAGTAGTCAACAAGCTGGTTTGAGTACTCCAAGTACTCCTGTCCAATCTTCTGTGAAAAATTCCATTCAACAAACACGTACACCTATCCATGGAGTTTTTCAAGTCCCTGTTGCTACAACCCTTCAAATGATTGCATCAACTATTACACGGGAAATCCCTTAAGTCACTGCTTATCAAATTGGACCTGTCGTTTAGTCTATTATTCAAACCTCTGTAGGAAAACCTGGTGCAACTATAGTTCAAACAAGCCAACCTTTTGTAGTTCAACTTCTAAATCAACCATTTCAAGGGAAGTTTCAATATGGACCAACAGGACAAAATCCAGTCTACCAAGGTCAACCATACCCTAGTTATACATATCAAATACCAGCTCAACCTCAGTTTGGTATGGCTAACCCTAGATACCCAGAGGTATTCCAATCCCATTTGCTCAGGCCATTCCAGGATATCTTGGATATCCTCCTTCGGGTACTAGCATTGTTCCTCAAGGTTATCGGTTTTCTCAACAGGACCCTAACCGTCGGTTACCATTCATTGAAACTTTAGACTTACCATATTTGTCCCACCTCATGAATGATCCAATTTATTATCTTCTGTTCTGGCCAAAAATTCCAGCTAAGTTGCCTAGTGATATACCTAATTTTGAAGGAAAATCAGGAGAAGACCCCTCAAATCATGTGATGACTTATCATCTTCAGTGTGCATCCAACTCCTTAGTCGATGATTCCATTCGATTGAGAATTTTCAGAGAACATTGATAAGCTTAGATGAAAAGTGGTATATCGAATTACCATGTGGACCTTTCAATAATTTCAACGCTTTAGGAACAAATTTCCTAACTCATTTCTAGTTTCCAATTCGTTATGACAACGACACGAAACTTTTAACTTCATTAAAACAAAGTATGTCTACATACATTTTAGATCACATACATGAATGGAGACGTAGACGACGTTTAGTGAAGTTTTTATTCCAAATCAAATTTTGGCAAAATGGTTCATTAAATTACTACTTCCAAAGATCACTGAAGACTTAGCTAAGGGAGGTGTTGTTACAGAAGAAAAGTTCATATCTCAAGTGCAATACTTAGAGCTTGTATACACACAGTCTCGTACTCTATATGAAAACATTATTTATTTACCATGCCCAAGTAAAATTATTAAAAATCCATCTGGTTCTCATTCTGCAGATGGTGTAATTGGTACAGTTAATAATACAAATATTAAGAAGAAGACGTCGAAACCTATTTCTCCCATAATAACTCTACCATATTCACCTAAAGGAGACTCTTCCCTGCAAAAATTCTGCCGATATTCATGTTGTAGAGTCATATATGACTAAAGCTAAATCTGGTAATAAGAAAAAAGGGAAGAATAAAAAGAAAAAAAACACATCCCCTAAAGAGAAAACATAAAAAAATTGATTCATTTGATGAAAAGTGGAAACCTCAATATCCTTGTCTTATCTGTGATGAGGATCACTATACCAAAGAGTGTCCACATTAGGTCAAGGTATCCAAATTTTTCAAAGGTTCACCCACACCTATTGTCTTGAAGGATCCCTTTCCATCTTAATATAGTAAAATGATCGGATCTTCTTCCAATTCATCGAAAGATATTTTAATGATATCTCAAGTCATGGTTGCGACAGAATCTCAAGAATACAGATTTAAGAGTCATGTAAATGGTAAAGAGACTGAACCATCTAGTCAAACACTAGCAAACAACTCCTTCAGTTTCTGAACCACTTCAAATCAAGAAACTTAACCTTGATTTAGTGATTAAACCTCTTGCTAAAGGTACTTCGAAAATCGGCTTTCAATCCACATGCGAGAGCTGCTCATAATTACAACATTGTTGAAGATTTGGTCATATCCCCTTCAACAATGTCAGCCTTATAAGTGATGCACTCCTATCCAGCACAAAGGAAATTACTATTATTAGCCATCAGATCTATTGATCCTCAAGACTCAAACCGAATGGTCTTTGATCTTGAAATTTTTTACCTAAACTCCCAGATCAAATGGATTTTGAGATTCCAGTATTAGTAAAATCAAGATGAGTTTTTTGTACTATAATTGATGAGGGGGAATCTACGTGTATAATTTCATTAAACTGTTAGAAAAACTTTGGTTCTCCAATACTCAACCAATCACTGACTATCCTTAAAGCCTTTGACGGAGGAAGATTTCATCCATATGGAGTACTCCAGGATCTGCCTATAGAAGTAGAAGCAAAAATCGTAAACCTGGAGGTGGAAGTTGTTGATTTCCCTCTTGATTATAACCTTATTTTGGGTCACATTTGATCTTACGCAATGACTATTGTTGTTTCATAAATATTTCGGATAATAATGTTTCCTCACAAAGGAAATATTGTTAAAATCGATTAGTTTCCCTGCTTCTCTTCAGACCCTACTTCTACAGATAGCATCCATCATGTCAGAAAATCAGTTATCCCATACAAAGACATTGGTATAGAACTAATGAAGGATTCCTCTCCCATGGGAACTTTCTCTATGCCCTCTCCCAACCTACCGTGAACAATTTCCAATATCAATATGATCACATCAAGCACAATGTAATATTCCTACATTAGCCTATAACTAATGGGAATATTAAAAAAAAAATTTACCACAATATAGATAGGTGAATAAGTGGGTGGGAGGACCCATAAAACCCTTTTATGGTGAATAAAACCACTTATGATATGAAAGTGGATCATATTTTCGGCTGAATAAAGTACCCTAAGATGTGAATAGGGGCTAAAACATATTGACTAGGTCAACCTTGGCCAAATCTACAACGTTTTCATGGAGGAGTGGCCATCAATGAGGCACAACAAAGTTTTAGATGGAGATGGCTTGTGTGAAAGAGAAGATTTCATTGAAGGTGGTTTAGGGTTTATAAGCTCTTAATCTATATAAGGAAGAGGATGGCAACATGAAGGGGTTGTTGAATGATATGATATTTTTATATATTGTATGTTTATACCATATAGCTTTCTTTGGTTGTTTAGCCTAGATTGTAAATGTTGTTTAGCATTGGGTGTTCCTGATCAGGAATCCCACCTCTTCCCATTGAGTAGCTCTTGGGAGAGTTTGTATTGCATAGTCCATTATCTAGCTTGAGGCCAAGCTTCTTATTTCAACTACAATGCAGATCCTGTTCAGGGTTTGGTTGTCTTTGCAAGTTGTAGCAAGTGGAGGCTAGATATATTCAGATCTAGGACATTTCAGTGCCATTTTTTAGTGGAGGAGTCTTCTACTCCATTGGGAGGAGTGTATTGGAGTGCTTGGACATAATTTTCATACCTTGGCATGTGGCCAACTATTATCTAAACCCTATTTCACAGTTTCCCTTCTAGATCTGCGTTACTTCTGTAGGTGTTGCTGCAGGGTGTTTTGGCACATCAGTTGGAGAGCTGGTTTTCAAGTGTTGGGATCTGCCCTTCACCTTTGAGATCCATTGAAGAGGATCATCATATTGTATATATCAGATCAGATTTAAATATTCCTGAATATCTAAATATTTCTGCAGATCTGTAGATTTAGATCTCAGATCTACTTCTTGTACATGATATTTTGCTGAAAACCCCAAGGGTATCTGAAAGAAGAGCCTTTCTAGTGTATGGATCTGATATTGATCTAACTTTTCATGCACAGATCTGCTCTAGATCTGAAGTGTAACGCACAGATGTTGTAGCCAATAAAATAATGTTGTCAAGGTAGTTTCAGTCTTAATACATGGTTGCAACATCTCTTTTTGAGGATTTTATTCTATCAGAGTCTTCTATTTCTTTTTGTACATCTAATGGGCCTCATTATACATCTGATTTGTTATTATAAATGTTAAATAAGAGTCTCCATATTGGCATCCTGCTCTTACTTTAATGAACTACGTTATTTTCCTGCACATCTATCTTGTATTGCTGCATTTCCCATTTGTCAATCTGGCTTGAGGCCAAGCTTCTTCTTTCAACTACAACTCAGATCCTGTTGAAGGTTTGGTTGTCTTTGCAAGATGTAGCAAGTGGAGGCTAGATATATTGAGATCTAGGAAATTTTAGTGCCCTTTTTTAGTGGAGGAGTCTTCTCCTCCATTGGGAGGAGTGTATTGGAGTGATTGGACATCATTTTCAGATCTTGGCATGTGGCCAACTATTATCTAAACCCTACAACACAATTTCCCTTTCAGATCTACGTTATTCCTGTAGGTGCTGCTGCAGGGTGTTTTGGCACATTAGTTGGAGAGCTAGTTTTCAATTTTTGGGATCTTCCCTTCACCTTTGAGATACATTGAAGAGGATCATCATATTGTATATATTAGATTATATCTAAATATTCATGAATATATGAATATTTCTATAGATCTGCAGATTTAGATCTCAGATCTACTCCTTGTACATGATCTTTTGCTAAAAACCCTGAGGGGATCTGAAAGAGTAGACTTTATAGTGTATGGATCTGATATGGATCTAAATTTTCATGCACAGATCTAATCTATATCTGAAGTGTAATCCATAGCTATTTTAGCCAATAAAATAATGCTTTCAAGTCATTTTTAGTCTTAATACATGGTTGAAGCACCTCTTTTTGAGGATTTTCTTCTATTGGAGTCTTATATTTCCTATTGTACATCATATGGGCCTCATGGTACATCTAATTTGTTGTTATAAATGTTAAAGAAGAGTCTCGATATTGGCCTCATACTCTTACTTTGATGGACTACGTTATTTTCCTACATATCTATCTTATATTGCTGCATTTCCCATTTGGGAATATTACACACAAGGCCATTTGATGAAACATGGACTGTGCCTTTAGAATCAGAATTTTACTCTTATAATGGCGAGATGAATTTAAATCCCTTTGAATCGACATACGTAGTAGTGCAAGCGTATTCTGACACCCTGTCAACTTCTACTAATCAAATGAATGTCGTCAGAGAAGAATTATCTTCTATATCAAGCTCAACTTTGACATCTTTTCTGATACCTTTCAACACATATTTTTAACTGATGAAAGCATTCGGGAAATATTGTCATTGGATGAATTTCCATGGGATGATCTACATCATATATTTTCTTTTTTTCTTGACCTGGATAAAATTCAAAACGATTTTTCATCTATATTTACAATTTATTATGTCAGGGAACCTCATAATCCCTCATCGATCACACATTCAGATTTTGAGACAAATTTGGGAAATATTTCTACAAAAATTCCTATTGATATATCGACTAAAATTGGAATTATTGAAAACATTCATATAAGTGTTTCTTGTTCGATTGAAGAGACTAAAACTTACAAAGCCCTATTTCAATAATTTCAAGACATTTTTTCCTAGTCTTACGAAGAGATGTCAGGTATCGATTGTAAGATTTTTATTCATGAAATCAAGACATACCCATATGCTAAGCCTAGTAGATAGAGATTATGTCCAATACATCTGTGGAAAGATGCAGCAATCAAAGCTGAAGTTGAAAAAATATTACGAGCAGCATTTATTTATCCTATTCCTTTGACGGATTGGGTAGCTAAAGTAGTTCTCGTAACAAAAAACAAAGGGACTATCAGAGTATGTGTCGATTATCATGATATTAACAAGGCTTTTCCCAAACACAACTATCCTACACCCTATATCGATGAAAATGTTGATGATTGTGCAGGAAACGAAATATTCTTGCTTATGGATGGTTTTTATGGCTAAAATCAAATCAACATACTCCCTGCCGGTCAACCTAAAACAACATTTATATGTCCTTGGGGCATGTTTGCATATTGTAAATTACCTTTTGGACTGAAAAATGATGGTGAAACTTTTCAAAGAGCTATGTCTTATGCATTTCATGATATCAAACATATTGTATAGCCTTACCTGGACGACTTACTTGCTCATTATTTACGCAGATAATATAATCCTATGCACTTACGTGCAATATTTATGAGATGTGGGCATTAAAAAATTCATTTTAATCCACACAAATATGTTTTTTGTGTACATGTAATATTCCCAAATGGGGAAATCAAAAATATATGCACAGAAAACACATTTTTCAGAATTTTATGCATTAACAGATGAATGCAGCCCATTGATCCATTATATCAGACATTATATCAACCAAATACAAAAGGAAATCATAAAAGAATCACTTTTTCATAGTTAAACAAGCCTCCTATGCCCAAAACAACCCAAAAACACTACAACCCCAAGACTACTGCAACACAGAATTACTGCAGAAAGTGACATCGTAGTTTATAGAGGGTTATATTCAAAAATAGTGAGACAAATCAGATCTGTTGATATATTAATCAATAAAGCTCAAAAAACAGAGATCTAGTCTCTTTTACAGGAATCCAAGATGACACGGTAAGGGTTTCTTGATAAATATGAAATACAAGAAGGATATGTTGCAGATCTATGGGTGAATCACACTGTATGGTAGAAGATCTGTATAAATATGGCTAAAAATACAAATATATGGTTGTAGCTCCTCCTACTAGCTTTCCAGGAAAAAGGTTGATCCTCCTCCTAGGAGACTAGCTCATAAAACAAGGGTCTAAACCCTCCCACTACAACACCCTAAGAAATAATGTAGTTTCTTCAAGGGAATATGCTATAGCTAAAGGTGACTACTTGGCCAAGTGACGGATAGTGGAAATGAAGTCTAGAAAAATCCTCTCAGATTTCTTAAACAAGATCTCCAAGCAAGAGTGGGGAATTCCCACATGAGAAAACCCTTGCACTAAGTAGTGCAACAAACTTAGCTAAACAACTAAAGCATGCTATAAGTCTAAACAGACCCAATTATAAAATCATGTCTTCAATCATCCCCCATATGGCTACCATTCCCTCCATTATATAGATGATGAGATTCCTCACCATGGGTCCCACCCATTGATGAGGTTACTTCCATGCAAAGGCTCCTCCTCCAAAATTACGTTGTCTCCATTAGTCCCACTCTTCTATTTAAAAAACTGTTTGATTTGGTCAACCATGACTTAGTCTCCATGCATTGTATCCTTTCACACTCAAGGTGTCTTCATTCTTAGTAGCTAGATTGATCCTCATTCACATTGAGTTGTTTCTATTGATGATCCGCTCCTACCATATAAATGCTTTTGACTTGGTCAAACTTGACCTTGTCCACATATATTAGCTCTTGTTCACACATGAGGGTGCTTGATCCAATTATTAACATGATCCCTTTTCACATTAATAGGGATTTTATGCCTACTTAAGATACTTATGGGCCTCCTTACCCATTTATTCATCGAACTAGATTATTAAGAGACAAATTAATATTCCCATTATTTGCATGCTAATTTAGGAATATTATAGTCTTCCCCTCCAAGATGTTGGTTGTCCTCAAGCAACTGCAAGGGTGCTGCAAAATCTCCCCTCCTCCTCTTGTGGCCTCTACATCCAATAGTCTCCACCATTGCTTCAGATATTCTGCAACAATTCTGTCTCCCAATGGTTCCTCCCAAATGTGTAAGTTGGCCATTGGTGGATAAACCAAATGGCTCTCATCATGAAATAATTGAAGGTCTATATGGAAACCTTCTTGCTATTAAATGGCCTCCTCAAGGTAGAAGTGATGAAAATCATAGGATACTTCATTCCCAATGAAAGAATGCCATCTCCATGCTATCATCCAAATGAAATGAATCACCTTCTAGCTTGGTAATTCATAGAAAATATCCTCCCAAGTTCTCATGGGAGGCATTTCCCAAGTGCTCTAAACAATCATATTATCTACCTCATAAAGAAAAAATTGATCTACTATAGTGGCCATAGCATCTCCCATGCTCCCCTTGAAGCATGCAATGTAAAAGGTGTGGGACATTTCTCTCCCCAAGGACACATCCAACCAATGTGTCTCTCTTCCAACCATGTTCCTAACAAGGATAAGAACATCTTCAGCATATGGAATCATAATTAAATTCATGCTAGCTTCCATATGTAATAAGGGATAAGGACAATGGTCCCTCATGTGCAACCAATGCAGTTATGCTCCTAACTTCCATAGAATATTATATAACAAGTATTCCTCCCACCACTTATTTGCTGCCCCATTCTTCTTGCATGTTTGGAGAAGGTGTATGATGGTTGGTGTTAATGAATCACACAATGAAGAGTACATAATCTCCCCAAAATCTTCTAGGGGATGGTCAACATCACCATTTCTCATGGCCCCAAGTAGCCTATGAAGCTCATAAAAAAGGTGCCCCCTCTAGGAGAAATGCCCTATACATGAGTGTTAAGAAAATGCAAGTTATAGTAAATACATCATGGGGTTCATAAATACAATTATTACCATACACTTTATTTGAATCAGTGAGGTAGCCCATGGATGAGCTCCTTCTCACACCCAATGAATAAGGAGGTGGTAATGATAACTCTTCCCAAGAGCTATGTTCCTCCTCAACCAACAAATAATCTATGCACTTTCTCATGTGATAGTGCATCTCCTCTTTGAAGCCTTCCCACATGAATCCATCGAAGATAGTACGGTATGCTCTAATGAAATCAATGGGTTTAGAAACCAATATCTCATAGGATGCATTAAGTAGTTTATTCTTGAGCTTGGAGTCTCTAGTCAAATATATTTGATCATGAGAATAAATGACTCCCTCAACCACTTTATACCTCCTTTCCATCACTTTCCCATCAAGAACCTTACATGTGAAGAGGTTCTTGGAATATTCCACCAAGAGTTGGGACTCCCAATATGGATCTATGCTTCCCAACAATGACAACGATGTAGAAATCTGAAATGAAGCTCCTGTCATAACATGGCTCTCCTCTTTGACATACTTGATGCGAAAGTCACATGTTGGAGTACTATCATCTCTCTTTTTCTACTTCTCTTGCAGATGATCTTTCTCAAGACAAGAATGAAGTAAATGTAAGTCAACCTCCCTTTCAATTTTTTTTTCCTTCCAAAAATTCCTTAATTTGGCCCATGCATGCAAGAGTGTTGATACCCTCTCATTATATTCAAAAATATTTCTTGTGTGTGGAAATATCATTGGCTGCTCAAAATATATGGTGTGGCCATTTGAAAACATACTCATGTCATCATAGATTTATGAATCATCTTTTTTCAGTGCAAATATCTGAGTGGGAGATAGCAATGTCATTTTAGAAAATTGCTTACCTCTCCTTTGAACCCATCAAAGGTTCTCTGCATTTTTATAGCTGCTCCCAAGCCTCCTTCCTTAGAAAAATATGTCCAATTTGCACTAAGTTGAGAGAACACTTTATCCATCTTCCAATCAAGGTGTCTCCCTAGTGGAATGCCTCCATCCAAAGAGACATCAAGGCATAGAGCAGGATGTATATTTGTGTGGACCGACTTGTCCTTGCCTTTATTGAACAATTCTTCCTGCCTCCTTTGTGTATCAATCTTCTGAAATAAAGAGGGGTATGCGCTCCTCATCATATGATGATTATCCTCCCCTTCATATCTTTCTATCTTCAAGATCTAACAATTTGTCAATGATGACACATGCTGCACATGGACTGTACCATGATCTCCATATGTGAGATTCTTTGGAACTCCTTGCAAAAGTGCAAGAGTTTCTCTCTTTGGAGCCAATGCTCCATCTTCCTCTTCATGAGGTACTGGATGTACTCTTGATATGACGGTGTTGTTACCTCCACCCTTCTCTTCCTCCTCATCAATATTTGATAATGCCTCACCAACAATGAGAGACCTTAGATCTTGTTCTTCCTTTGAAGAAGGAATATCCATGTCTTTCTTTTGAGAAGAAAGCTCTTCATGTAATGGAGAGTTTTCCCTTGGCAATGAATCATAAAATTTTTCATCCGCTTCAATGGTTTTCTGAAATGGATTTGGGTTCATGAATCCTTCTAGCCCATGCAAAGGTTTTGTTTGTTTTGGTTTGATTTGCTCCATCAAAGATGTTTCATAAAATTTTCCATCAAACCTTTCCACTACTCTTCTAATGAACTTTTCTTAAGTATATGTATTTGAATTCTTTAATGAAAAGGACTCTAACAACCACCAAGCATAAGCCTTCCCTTCAAAATGCAGTGTTACTACTTTGATGGCTTCATTTTCAGAAACTTGATGTTGCCGCACATAGGTGTCTGGCTCCTTCACCCAAACCCTAGATGGAAATTTAGGTGATACATAAAAAGTAGATAGAAAAAATCTACCCACACCATGTTTCTTGCCCTTTGTGCTCCTATCCTCCTTGATCTTGCAAAACCCTTGGAAGTTAAGGTGATATTTGAACTTCTTGGATTGAGATTCATACTCTTGCAAATAATCACCAAGATTCTCCTTCTTTGGCATATCTCCTTTCTCCATCTGAATTATCATGACCATATGGTTGGTAGATCATTGTAAATCTGATGATGTGGCTGAATTCTCACACCCATAGTATGAGGAACTGGAACTTTCCTCATGTACAGATCTTGTTGAGGGATCTCCATGTTTTTCCCTCCTCATTTCTTTGATGTCTTTGCTGATACCATGTAGAGTTTGAAGAAGAAGTTTTGAGAACTTATTTCCTCCAGAAAATAAAGGTTTTCCTTGATCCCATTTGCATATCCTCTCCTTCCCATGAGAAGACTCCATAATGGTTGAATTACACAGGCTGAGACAAGATTAGAGCTTCGATACCACTGTAATATTCCCAAATGGGGAAATAAACAATATATGCATAGAAAAACGAATTTTCATAAATTTATGCATTAAAATATGAATGCAGCCCATGGATCCATTAGATAAAATATTATATCAACCAAATACAAAATGAAATCAGAAACAAAACACTTTTCATAGTTAAACAGGCCTCCTATGCCCAAAACAGCCAAAAAACACTACAACCCCAAGACTACTGCACTACATAATTACTGCAGAAAGTGACAACACAGTTTATAGAGGGTTATACTCAGAAATAGTAAGAAAATTTAGATCTACTGATATATTAATCAATAAAGCTCAAAAAACAAATATCTAGTCTCTTTTACAGGAATCCAAGATGACCCGTCAAGGGTTTCTTGATAATCATGAAATACACAAAGCATATGTTGGAGATATATGGCTGAATCACACTGTACGGATGAAGTTATGCAGAAATATGGCTGAACATACAAATAAATGGCTGTATCTCCTCCTATTAGCTTTATGGGAAAAAGGCTGAACCTCCTCCTAGGAAACTAGCTCATAAAACAAGGGTCTAAACCCTCCCACTGGAACACCATAAGAAATAACACAGTTTCTGCAAGGGATTTCACTATAGCTGAAGGTGAATACTTGTACAAGTGTTAGAAAGTGGAAATGAAGTCCAGAAAACTCCTCTCATATTTCTTAAACAAGATCTCCAAGCAAGAGTGGGGAATTCCCGCATGAGAAAACCCTTGCACTAAACAGTGAAACAAAATTAACTGAACAACCGAAGAATGCAATAAGTCTAAATAGACCCAATCATAAAATCATATCTTCAATCATCCCCCATATGGCTGCCATTCCCTCCATTATATAGATGATGAGCTTCCTCACCATGGGTCCCACCCATTTAGGAAGTTACTTCCATGCAAAGGTTCCTCCTCCGAAATTACACTATCTCCATTAGTCCCACTCTTCTATTTACAGTGTTTTTTGATTTGGTCAACCATGACTTAGTCTCCATGCATTTTCTCCTTTCACACTCAAGGTGTCTTCATTCTGACTAGCTAGATTGATCCTCATTCACATTGAGTTGTTCTTATTGGTGATCCACTCCTCCCATATAAATGTTGTTGACTGGTCAAAATTGACCTTGTCCACATATATTATCCCTTGTTCACACATGACGGTGCTTGATCTAGTTATTAGCATGATACCTTTTCATATTAATAGGGATTTTATGCCTACTTAAGATACTTATGGGCCTCCATACCCATTTTTTGGCTTGAGGGGTCCTGACCTAGGTTCAGAGGTTAAGGTTTTCCAACAAACCCCTATACTACTGTCCCTTTCGGCAGTGAACTTATTGCGCAGGCCAAAGTCTCACCCGAAGCAGTATGGGTGGGTATTGGAACCAGGTTTCCACACCTTGAGAGAGAGAGAGAGAGCAGGTAAGTCAAACCATTCGGCAACTATCATACCTACACAGTCAGAGGTCATTCGCAGGAATTTCAATGATTAACCAGAGTACAGTTTTACTAGAATTATATAACAGGCTTGCATCCACGTGCGAATAGCCAAGTATAAGCATAAAAAATATATTTGCAGCAAACTTAATTAGATTGAAGATATAGTTATCATGACACAGATAATTTGGAGCTCATAAACACATATCATTCACAGCTTGTAACAAAATCACATATAATGCGAGTCCTCAATAACCATAACCAGATAGATGAAACAAAATTAGATATCCACAATACTTTGCATATATTACTTATCAAAATTTCCCTTACATACCCACAAAACCCACCTATGCACATAGCCAGCAGGGTCCGCACACAACCAGACAAAGGATCTCTGTGCACACAACGAGCAGGAGTCCTAACCCAATAACCCAATCACAAATCTAACAGTTTTCACTTATCATCAATCTCTATTCATTCCTCCTTATTGACTCAAAAAGGTTCAACGATTTATAGTACTTTAGCCTACACATCCAATGGTACGCAAATTGCAGTTTGTGGACTCTTGGTCTACCCTTGGCCCGCTTACAATGTATTAGGGGCTTTGACCCGCCCTAAAACCCCTGCGCTAGACTAAATATAATAAAAAATATACAAAATGGACCATATTTGCATCTTTCAGGAGACCTTGTTCCAGTAGTCCCCCAAACACAATCTTGTGACTCGTCCTGAGTCACTGTGGTGGTGGGGTCTCCACCTGCGCGCTCAGTGCATTGACGACTACGACTAGTGGGGGAAGAACTTCTAGACTCTAAGTACCAACACTCTATGTAATGTCCACAAGATTTTGTGATGTAGGTCCTTCTATCACAGTGGTAACACTCTCCAGCGTCTGATTTAGTCGCTTAATAGCAACATCGGCATCCTGTGATAGCTGGAGGGTTGCGGCAGTCCAAGGCTTCAAGTGTTGTCTGAGGACGTTCTTCTTATGCCGGAGTTACTCAATCTCATATTGGAGGGAGTTGATGGTCCTTAGACAGGCTAGACACTGTGCAGGGACCAAAGTGGATAAGGTAGCCCCAATCTGCTCAAAATCTTCCTCTTTCTACCGCAATTCCTGAATAATTTTTTGGAGGATTGGATCTTGTTGGAATTTGGTCCATAACTGTAGGGTTGTCTCGAGCAACTGGGTGCCCTGAGAAATTTGTCCTGTAATGGTGTCCATAGCTGCGGTCACCAGCACAACACACTGGGAATGTACCTTCGGGGGTGTTTCGGGCTACAATTTGGCCTGTAGGTCACTGATTTGATGCTCCAGCTGCGTCTTAATGACCTGCATTTCTATCCTGGACGCCTTCAATGCTGTAACCAATCCTTAAAATTTAGGTCGAGGCATGGCTATGGCTGGGATCTCTTCTCTAACCTCCGTGTAGAGCTGGTGGATCACTATTTCAAGCTCCGCCTGCTGCGAGACAACGAGGAGCACTTATACGTTCTGCTGGGCAAAGGTATACTCGGCCATACCAAGCTATTCGTGTACTTTCTGGTCGCGATGGTGGATCTCATGGAACACGGCGGTGTGGAGGCCCTGTAATGCCTCGTGGGGAAGCTTGGCTAGATCCAACTGCATCCCTGTACCTATTTGGATTTGGATTCTTACAAGGGTAGCTCTAGGCAAATAGTAGAGATGACTTTCTTTCGTAGATAGCGCTGCACTGTTGGTTTCCAAGGGAGTCCGTACTTGAATTACACTAGTCTGTAGCGTATCTATCTTCAACTAGACGGTGTGAAGCTCGGCCTGGATGGTGGTGATTACAACCTTCTGTTGTTCCTCTATGGCTTCCCACTTATCCTCTATAATCAGTGTAAATGCGTCCGTGATTTACTTGAGGTCACCATCAGTTAGTGTGACGGTCGCATCATATTCCTTGCATTGGGTGCACTGCTTCTTTCAAGACCCTTTTGCAGGCTCGCCTGGCCGCTTCGTACCCTGGGCGGAGGTGGTATCTTTGTCATTCAACCCTCTCATTCTCAGGTCTAGTTGTGAACTGAATTGAGTCTCAGCCTCGGCATCCGTTTCGGCAGTCTGCGGCGACTATGCATCCTTTTATGTAGCTACGTCCAAGCCCTTCTAGCTTGGTCCTGCAGCCTCCTTTGGGTTGACAGGGGGGGTCAATTTTGTCGCATTGGTCCCTTAGGTGCTCCTTTAGCTGGTTTTGAAGCCAATCCTCCATGCCAGGAGCCAGAGTGCAATTATCCTATTAATTTCCTCGTCCTCAGGCCCAATCTCCATGATTTCCAATTCCTGGCTCTGTAGGTGCCGAAGCTTCTGCAGAGTTAGTAGCCGTCATTTTATTGTGAAAAAGGAATCCTGATTCTAGGGGACTATTGGTAGCAGGAGTGGGTTGATCAGTCATGAATAGAATGCTACAGGCCCAGCGAACCATGTAGCATAAAGAAAATACACACGGGTTATGGAAGCGATACGAAACCCTTGTCTGAGCTATTCTTCCTACTTTATAGTGCCTACGGTCATCCAACTGTAGGGTAAACTTCACCTGGAACTTACCATCAATTAAATGGTAAAAAATCTCAAGGAATTGCCTCATTAATTGCCATCCGCCCGCTCCATTCAATGGTAACTTTTCCTTTTTACCATATTTTACTATTTCAAAGGCTATTTTCCACTCCTTATGTGCGCTCAGCATACCTGCAGAGCTTGGACTAAATTCCTACGCCTCCTGCACATACTTCCTCAATACAAGCTTGTTCCCTAGGTACTTCAAAACCAAAGGCATGTTCTTCTGACATGCGTCATCCCAATAGAACCGAACCACCTTCGCAAGCAAGTTTCTCAAAGGTGTTGTGATTAGTGTGTACTGTCAAACGAACTTCCTGTAATAACCTTCATGGCTGATGATTGAACGCAACTTTTTATTTGCTATAGGAGTATCTATTTCCTCAATTTGAGCTAATGTAGGGTTTGTCTCAATGCTACCCATTCGCAGCCTAATCGACCTGGTAATCGTGTGAATCCCTTACAATTCTGAGTCAGAGGTAGCTTGTTGATCATCCTTACCCTCTTTTGGGGCTAGGCTACAGTAATTGACCATAATTAGTACTTGCGCTTCCCACGTGGGTACTTTAGGTGCGATACACAGGTGTCATTCACCCCATGCTAAAGTGTTAATGTTCCGTAGAGCTATGTCCAACACCTATGTCCTACCTATGAACCCAAATTTTCCCAGAAACTCATCTCTCAAAGCCTCTCAGTGGCGAGTGCGCTGGTGGAGCTCCACATCTAAGTACCATGCGGTGGGAAGTGGTCCCAAGGCATGAATAAGCAGATGAACCCACTCTTGGGTAGTTCTATCGCACCATTGTTTTATCCATGCGACCAGGTATTTGTGTGGATTTTCGGGTCCAGGGAACGTTTTGATTCGCACATCATATGGGGCCTCAAATCGTAGGATTAGCATATTGTGACACTCCTCCCAATCCTAGAATGCGTTACCCACCATTGCATAGGTGACCCTTGCATGGCCAGCTTATAGGCCCATAACCATTGTTCTTGGGGAACCTCAGCTTCAAATTCCTACAAAAGGTCTCTAACGTTACCAGAACCATCGAAATAAGGTAGATCTCTTACCTCCCAGAAAATGCAGCAGAAGTTCTTCGTGATCCAAAGACATCTTAGTGTAGAGACATCATGTAATCAATTTTTCCAGTTCTCCATCTCCCCATCAGAGTCGAAGAAAAATTCGCTGTCCTTTTCCCAGCAGAGTACCCCCTCCACCGTGGGGTTGATCTAGTATTCGTCTTGTGCAATTAGCTTATAGATGTGATCTACATCCTCTTCGTCATGCACTGGTTTTGTGTATCGTTCACCCTCCGCTAGATCTAATGGTACTATTACCCATGTACCGTTATTCTCGAATACCATGTTTCTCTTCTTTAGGTTAATGATGCCTCCCATATCAATGGCCCAATCCAAGCCTAGGAGCACAGGGTAGGGGTTCGTATCTTCAACAACCTAAATTACTTCAAAGTCAGCCCAAACATTAACCCTTACGATATCCACCCCAATCTTAGATAGTATTCCCAATGGAATGATCTTTTGTTGATTGGCCATATGTAGCTGGATAGTGGACCATTCCAACTTAGGCTCCCCCATGCATCGCAAAGTTTTTTTAGGTAATAGATTTGCATCTGACCCTAGGTTCAAAATAACCTAATCCATCTCGTAGTCACAGATCTATGCAGTCAACTGTATCTCTCTGTCAGTGCATTTCTTATACCCATAGATTTTATGCACGTCCTTGATTTCTAGAGGGAGAATAGGTCATGCTGCGCAACCATCTATCAATGCCTGAAGATTTTCCACAACCCTCGGGTTGCACAGTAGCTTCATACATGCTTGTAAAAAGGGTTTGACCTCCTCATCTGGCTTGAGGTCCTTAGGGGGATGCGAAGTAGATGCCTCTGCCTCAACAAAGTCCTTGCAAGTCGCGATAAATGGTTCTTTCTCCTTTTTTAGATCCATCCCTTCCTGTTTTCTAACTGTTGGTTGGATCAGAGGCTTGTTTGTAGTTTTCTTCTCAGGCCCCCCAGTGGCCATCCCACTGCGGGTTACAACATTTACACTTGTATATTTGTCTCGTAGCTCAGCCTTAACCCTCTACACATTCGACTGCTTTTCCTACATCTTCGCTATCAAGACTGGATAGTCTTCAATCGCATGGTACAGTTGCCTGCAATACCGACAAGTCTGTCTTGTGGGGTTTGGATAGTCCCTAGAAAAGTGCCCTACCTCTCCACAGTTATAATAGATGAGTTGCCCTCATCCTCGACCTGCGCTTCCACCTCTTCCACCTCCTCTACCCCTTGCTAGGGACCTCCCTGTGCTCGAGAGCGATCTGGGTGAAGATGGGTCTGACTGCACCCTATAGAGATTCCCCCGATCGATCATCAAATCATACATCCGGCAATTCTGTTCATCATGTCCTACCGACCTGCAGAACCTGCACCATTGCCATTTTACTTCTGGGACGTACATAGCAAGGCAGTGACAGTGGTTCATATCGCGCAGCCTTGCAACGCGGCAATTATCGCACCATAGTGCTGGCCCAATTGGTCCTGCCACCTCCCTAGGGCATAGCGAACTAGGTCACCCAGCCTACATGTAGTCTGTTAACAGTGGGCAATTATCTTTGGTGTGACCATTCGTCCTACAACGTATGCACCATCTTTCTGGGCTAGCCTCTGCGCCTCGCTCCTTCCACAGGTTCTGGATCTCCATGTGCATCGCCTCCAGTTGTTCTTGGATCTACTAGACACCTAGCTGGGCATCATCTTTGGGCACAACTTCTAACTTCATATAGAACTTCAGGGCTTTTTCCGGTGATTCCAAATTTGGTGACCCATAGGTACGCGCAGGTGAGGAAGCAACATAGAAATGAACCACTTTGTGTGCTCTCTATCGTCATACTAAAATCCTCCTTCCCTGATCACCTTCTTCAGCCGTTGATCATCCTCCCATATAGATTTAGAAGGCCCTTGCTTGAAATCCTTAAGATCAACCACTATTTGATAATAGGACTTAGGCTTATTGAACTATTGTTTTAAGGCGTTCTTGA
The DNA here is from genome assembly GCA_034641835.2 of Pinus albicaulis. Classification (NCBI taxonomy): domain Eukaryota; kingdom Viridiplantae; phylum Streptophyta; class Pinopsida; order Pinales; family Pinaceae; genus Pinus; species Pinus albicaulis. The sequence goes on along the minus strand of CM076577.1, from coordinate 793,091,924 downwards.
ACACTTCGATGGTTGAGTTTGCATGCTGTCCGATGTATCCCATGTACCAATCCAAATATATTCCTTCAAAGGCAAGGGATAGTTGTGCCCTCTTCATCGCATCACTAGCTATGTTCTGCGCAGTCCATATCGATTCTGCAACAAACCAGAACTACTCCATGTCCTCATCTCCCACAACCTTAAAATTAGGCAATTTCATGTGCGAAGATATGTTGTCTTCTGGTGGTGGAGGTGTAGGTGAATTCTTACCCCTACACTAGTTTGACAGTGGTGTGGCTGGATAACTCTGCTCAGATGCTTCTGTTACCGAGCTATAGATAGATCTACCTCCTTCTAGGTTGGTCCGACATTATTTTCTGCTTCATGTCGTACTTCCGTCCGCATCAGTGGTCATTCACTCAGTGTGGCTACATAGAATACTTTTTTCACACAATAATATCTTAATCAGCAATGGTAAAGTCTTGATAAAATTACCCCTAAATCCTTTGAAGAATATCCGATGTGCTTCAGAGTACGAGACGAATTGATCAATGGCAAATTCCGTCACGAATCCTCCTAGCATGTTGTCCACCCAGTGATCTACGGTGCGAGTGGTGGTGTTATCATCCTTCTCTAACTGCTGGATCAATTCTGGGGTCCACTCTGTGACCCGCTCATCCTTCCAACACTTTTGAAATTCAACCAACCTTGAGAGCCACTCCTGGAGCTCGATCGCAATATTTATGAAGAAGATCTCATAGATCTCTGTGAAAATATACCTATTTTTCCACTCTTTGGTGGTCAACCTCTTACTGCGGTTTTCTTTCACTGTGAATTCCTGAACTTTCCATTCGAACCATTCATCAATTTCTTTTATTTCAGATTTCTAGTATGGTCGTGGCATTACCTGATCCCTCTCTCAAAATGCTTCCGGTCCCAGCAACAGAACCATTTTTTGGCTTAAGGGGTCCTGACCCAGGTTCAGAGGTTAAGGTTTGCCAACAAACCCCTATACTACTGGACCTTTCGGCAGTGACCTGCTTGCACAGGCCAAAGTCTCACCCGAAGCAGTATGGGTGGGTGTTAGAACCAAGTTTCCACACCTTGAGAGAGAGAGCAGGTAAGTCAAACCATTCGGCAACTATCAGATCTACGCAGTCAGAGATCGTTCACAGGACTTTCAATGATTAACCAAAGTACAGTTTTACTAGATTTATATAACAGGCTCACATCCATGTGCGGACAACCAAGTATAATCATAAACAATATATTCTCATCAGACTTAATAATATTGCAGATATAGTTACCATAACACAGATAATTCACAGCTCATAAACACATATCATTCGCAGCTCATAATAGAATCATATATAATTCAAGTTCTCAATAACCATAACTAGATAGATCAAACAACATCAGATATCCACAATACTTCGCATATATTACTTATCAAAAATTCCCTTACATACCCCCAAAACCCACCTGCACACACAGCCAGCAGGGTTCCCACACAACCAGACAAAGGATATCCATGCACACAGATAGCAGGAGTCCTAACCCAATAAACCAATCCCAGATCTATCAGTTAGCACTTAGCATCAATCTCTTTTCATTCCTCCTTATTGAATTAAAAAGGTTCAACAATTTATAGTACTTTAGCCTACGCATCCAACGGTCCTAAAACCATAGTTTGTAGACTCTTTTTCTACCCTTGTCCTGCTTACAATGTATTAGGGGCTTTTACCTGCCCCAAAACCCCTGGGCTAGACTAAATATAATAAAAAATATACAAAATGGACCAGATTCGCAGCTTGCAAGAGACCCTGTTCCAACACCATTTATTCATCTAACTAGATTATTAAGAGAAAAATTAATATTCCCATTAGTTGCATGCTAATTTAGGAATATTACAGTACAATCAGGAATTTTACTTGGGTTCATCATTTCAAAGAGAAAATTCATGTCGGTCCATCGAAGGTTTATTCTATCATCAACTTGTCTCTTCCTTCCACTCTCCACCAACTCCAAAGTTTGCAGGGGAAAGTAAACTTTTTACGTAGGTTTTTCTCGAACTGTGTAGAGTTAACGAAATATTTTTCTCGGTTCTTGAAACAATATGTTCCATTCATTTGGGATGATATTGTCAATAGATATTTTGATCCACTTAAAAACATGTTGACCTATGCATCATTATTGTATCCACCCAATTACCACCGAGACTACATTTTGTTCTTAGTTGCATATGATTCCACGATTGGAATGGTTTTGGTTGAGGATGAGTCTAACAATGAACATGTGATCTATAATCTAAGTCAGAATCTCAATCCGACGGAAATCAAGTATTCACATGTGGAGAAATTGGCCTTGGCAGTAGTTCAAGTTGTCCAACATTTTCATCATTACATATTATTATGAAAAAACATACTCAGATCTAATTTCAACCCGATGATGTACATATTGACAAAAAAATTTCTCGGGGGAAACTACTCCAAATGAATCATTATCCTGCAAGATTTTGATTTGGAGTTCGAGAAATCTGAGTCAAAGAAATCACTAGTGTTTGTCAAACTTATGTTGGAGTCTGAAATGGTGGTAGAGAATCCCATCGTGGATGAATATTTATTTCTAATCAGTACTTTAGCTCCCTAGTATGGATATATCATTATATATCTTTAGACCCAAACCATTCGCCCAAAGCTTTCACGATCATATCGACGAAGAATCTGATACCAATCTCAGCAATAAAATATTGTTGGCAACACTATTTATCATCATGGTGTCGATTCTGTGTTTCGACAATGTATAACTCACGAAGAGGCTGAAAGGGTTTTTAATGATTGCCACTCTAGAGCACGTGGTGGTCCTATCTCTAGGTTTGCGATAGCCCAAAATATATTGTGCGCTGGTTATTTTTGGTCATCTTTATTCAAAGATTGTATTATCGCAGTTCAAAAATGTCAGAATTGTCAGATTTTTTATCGAAATATGCATGCACCTCCAACTCCTCTTCACCCAATCATTTATTTTGGTCCTTTTTCCAAATGGGGTGTCGATTTCATTACATGTAACCATCACTCAGCTGAGGGGAATGGGTATATTATTCTCGCCATAGATTAGTTAACCAAATGGGCTGAGGCGATGCCTACATTCCCAGTTGATGGAAAAATTGCATCTAATTTCATATTCAATCATGTGATTTCTCAATTTGTTGTCCCTAAAGTTATTATTACAGACCATGGAAACCAATTTCGAAACACTATGATGACTAAACTTTGTTGGACATCGATTTCAATGCTCCCTGTTTGTTTCGTGACATGGAATAACCACCTCTCATGGATCCTAACTCTGGTGATTGTAGTGGAGCCTAACGTCTGCGGGTTTTTGTCTAACGACAATCGTGATTCCAACCAGTGGTATCAGAGTAATAGGTCTCGAGTTCGAAACTCACTCGACTAGCGTTGGGGGGGAGATTGTTTTACATTAGGTTCAACGCTCCTTGCGTGTTTCACGGTATGGACTAACCACCTCTCGTGGATCCTAACTTTGGCGATTGTAGTGGAGACTAACGCCTGTGGGTTTTGGTATAACGTCAATCGTGATTCCAACAAAGTTTCTGATCAAATTGGGCTACACCATGATAATTATACACCATATTATGCATAGGATAATGGTTAAGTTGAGGCCATCAACAATTTTTTAACCACCAGGATTAAACGGATTTTCGGGATTCATAAATCTAATTGGCATACCATGCTTTTTTTGGCATTATGGGCATAGCGTACCTCTGCAAAAACTGCTACAGGGTTCACTCCTTTTTAATTTGTTTATGGTTTAGAAGTTGTGTTACCCATTGAATGTGAAATAACATCACTCAAATTAGCCATTGAGTTGTTACTAGCTACCTCTAAAGACGAGAACCACTTTATATACCTAGCACAAGTAGATGAGACTCGTTGCACCACTGCATTAGCTGACAAAGATAAAAAAAACATGCTAAAGCTCAGTATGATCAAAGTATTAACCCTCACGTTCAGTCAGAAGGTGACCTAGTTTTAGTATATGATCAAGCTAATGACAAGCTGGGGCTGGTAAATTCAAATCTATGTGGCATGGTCCCTATATTGTCAAGTGTGTTCTTGCAAAAGGAGCCTAAGAATTAATTGATTATGACAGAGTCTCTTTACATAAACCCATAAATGGTATTTATCTCAAGATATATTATGCATGAATTTTCGTGTGAATATCTCCCATGTACATTAGCTACATTTTATAACAAGGTGCCGTACATTAGACAAGTGTGCCTAGAATTAGTTATTTTTGTTGTAACTACTTTCACTACTTATCTTGATTACTCTTGATATTGCAGATGTCAACATTCCATCAAACTTACATTGGTTTTTTTGACTACGCTAGTACATGAAACATCTCTTCCACAACTTGGGTTATCTGTTCACCCACTGATGAGTTAGTATCTATTCATGGGATATGCCTTGGTCAAAAAACGAACAATATTGCAGAATATAGCATAGTAGTTGAGTTATATCCAATACTATTACATTTGGTATTTTATTTTTGATCATTAGGTTATATTCACAACTGATTGTATTACATTTAAATAGAGCTTATGCTATCATAAATCCAGCTTTGTTAAGATTATTTTTGAAGGTTCGTCTCTTGGAAAGACAATTTGATTATATTGAATATCAACACATTTCAAGAAATTTAAACACATTGGCAGAATCATTATTTAATCAAGTTTTAAATATACATATGTAAAATTTAAAAATTAAAACAAAAAAACACTCAATCCATGTTGAATAAGATACTAAGAGAACAATGGTAGTAGCATCATTAATATAAATAATTTTGTGTCAAAAAATATTATATCATCTGTGATGATAGGTTCAAACACCTTATGATGTAAAATATACTGAAACAAAAAACATAATGTCAATCTATATTGATCATTAGATATCCTTGATGATGGTCATGATAGAAAACTATGGCACGCACCACCTTGCGTAGAAATCTCCTGAGTGGACCTGGGACACCAGTCACATGTACCTGGAGCTTGAGAGGTATATCATATTTTCCTATATTAGGAATATCAATAATCAAAATCTCAAGGTTGTGCTCCATATCTGCTAGGATCTCTGCTGCATCATCCTGTGGGGCTAATATGGGTTGTGCCTCTCGCCTGTCAAACCGATGAAGCACTGCTGGTCGTGTCAGACTGACATATCCATTTAAAATTTTTGTCCGTATTGGAAGATAAAAAATGAAATAAAAATTAGATAAAAACTTTAAAATGATTCACTAACCTGACTCATCCCACTGTGCCCCTGGTGGTAGATATTTTTCAGGATCACCTCTATAATCCATTCCTGCATAAGGAAAATATTCAATCGTGAAGTTCTAATTCCTAAGCCATGAGAAATAATGTGGAGTAAAACAAACCACTGCACCACCTTCGCCACCATGGCGAGCCATCAATGTTACCCAATGCACCATACGAGGTTCCTGAGGACTTCCATGATCCACTAGATATTGTTGAGGCGCAAGGAGTGGGATCCTCTCTAGAGAAAAAGAGATAAGAATGGCACCATACCCGAAATTTTTCAACTTCCCATTCTTGGCTCTCGTAAGTTCACCCTTCATATTTTCCAACACTCCTTCACTCCAATTGAATATTTTTCCTCTGAAACACTCAACTACGGTCTACATCTATGGTTTGGTAGCCACATGAGGAGCTCCACTCCCTCATAACCTGGTAACTGTAAATGCTATGATTTTTAGTTCCAGTCGCACAATAGTTTTAATGTCTATGCGATCATCCTTTAACTCTGAATCTCAGGTATAATGTTGAGCCTTGTAAGTAGCAGTGGGAAGACCTCCTGGTCTAGTCCTAAATAAGGAAATGTTCCTCCCTCTGCGAGGCAATCCAGTGAGGAATTATATGTCCTCCGACTCGATCTCAATATGATGGTATATAAATATGAAATATTGATCTTGCACATCCCATTCATTCATGAGACAGATCATCATCTAAACTTGTTCTTTCATGCTTTGAAACACCCAAAACTTGTATAAGCCACAATTATTTATGCACACATAGTTGTCGGATCATTTATGGATTAATTGTCCATGATTTCATGCTCTCATTCCCGCCATTATAACATGGTTAAAGACCTGCAAATCAAAAAATTTAAACATTAGAAATAATTTGAGGGAAGTTTGAGCCATTTTTATAGAGATAATTAGGTTTTTCAAAAACTCACAGTGCCTGCGCATGTTCTGTGTTTACACAGTGTTTTTTTGCACATGCATCATACACAGAACCTGTAGTGGTGTTATGTAGGTAAATCCTCTTTGCGGATAGAGATGATCCCTCTAACCCTAGGGTGGGTCTAGCAACAAGGGAACAAGCTAGTGTGTTGGTTCATAGTTAACGAATGAAATACATTTGGATAGATTGTCCTACTTGTATTGAATTGCGATTGTCGCAGTTGTGGAAGTGGCGGCCTCCTAATCTCTTTCTCGATAGGTCGCGGTCCTTTATCAATGGTACTTGGATGCCTACACAAAGATCAAAGGGAAAAAGCAGCATAGAAGACAATAATTGCATTCATAACTAGCTAATCAGTCAAGGAAGATTAAAAATGTTGCATGAAATAAACCATATCAACACAATATGGGAACTAGACATTAGTCATGTATATATTAATGGAAAAGAAATATATTACAACTGCAGCCTTGACATCGCAGCCTCCTTCAGTGGGTTCAGTCGAAGTGTGTATCGAAGGTTCGTCGAGGAATTGGGATGAGGCGAGGACACAAGCCTAAGCTCTCTCTCGACAAAGGTCTCTTTCTCTGCTCTATCTCACAAACTAAAACGTTCAATAATTCCTCTTCAGCTATTTAGATGTTCATCTAGATTCATCATTGGGAGATAGGTTTATTTATAGAGGGAGAGGAGAAGGTTGGGCTACCTAAAATGGTGGAAAGGAAGCCTTATCCTTTGGGAAGCTCCCCCAAAAGGTGGAAACAAGAGGGAAAAGGAGGGTGTTCATGGTTATGCAGCCGAACAACCTAAGCTGACTTGTTCACGAGGCTGTTAGCATAGAAAATTCACCTCTATATTTAAAAAAATTCCAAAAATAGCTTGGCGTGGGTAGCTCACTGGGAAAAAGTGCCAATGGGCATGGGGCTCAGTGTTAATTTCCCTTATTGGTGCGAGGCCATAATATTATACCAACACCAACCCAAAAACATGTGTTTCTGTTGATCTGCTCAAGGAATTGTTAACTAAGAAAGTATTCTCCTCAAAGCAAGGGATGTAATGAGACTTTCTGCAAGGCATGATACTTAATATAGGTAATAGAAATGGTCCTCCAATGTGCGGGATGGGGATTGCAGGGATGATGAAAAAATGTTGTGTAACAGATGCCCCCTAAAGCATGAGGTTCGAGAGAGAGGGAGGGGTGAAATGATTTACGAGAACGCGTTCGAACAAAACACCGTTGTCGGAAGACCTAGAATTGAAAATACAACTGATATCTCTGATACATGAACATGTGGCATGGGTGCAGCCATCCATAATAGAGTACATATATAAACTGAGGTTCAAGGTATGGAAGTATCAATCTAGCAGTAAGGATCAATAAATAGATTTAGGTATGGTCGTAGCCATCCAATCAAAAGAGTCATTCATATAGTCATGATAAGCCAAAATATCCTGCAGCCTAGATATTATCTGACAAAGTCCAGGGTCTTGCACTCCATCTTAACCAAAACATGTACAAATTCAAGCATGCCAATATGTGAGCTGAAGTCGAACATGCAAGAAAGTCACATGATTACCAGCCAATGATGAAATTTTTTAACAAGAACGAGAGAAACCACCAATAATGACAATTGATCTCAAGGTACAATAGGTACATTCCATGGAATGTAAACAGTGATATGATGTCGAACACCCATAGAATCACTCAGTCGAAGGCCAATGATGTGGACCTGTCGTCGAATGCGAAGAACCTGCCATTGAGGCATGCAAGCTCTAAGGTATCGGAAGGGATTCTCTAGTTCAAATTCCTGGATAATGAGCTAAAGTCGACTGGAACTAACCTGGTCAAAGGAGGGCCATAATGTTTCCCACATCGTCGACATGAGATAGAGGAACATGATGATAGTGAATCGGGACTAAACAGAGGATTAGAGGGAGGTTGAAAACTTCAATCGAAAACTTCTCTTTAACATATCAGTGACACGACTCCGGATTTGGCAGTATATGACATCAAGGGATTTGAGGTCATGATGACGTGGAAAAGAGTAGAAGAGAGGTCAAAACATATTACCCAAAACCATGGAGGCAGAAATGACGAAATGAGATGTCCCCAACCCGACACGAATGCAGATGAGTGTCATGTTCAAGAGTAACATACTGCTGACACAACTGAGAATTGTTTCCATTTTCCCCCACCATTTCTAGTGAGTACCCCAATTATTTTTGAAAAAAAAGCTTGAAGGGTATAGCATATTCTTGTGATGTAAGTTTGTCCTTCAGACACATCCATCCTAGTACATTTTGCGAGCCCTAGGAAGGAGGAACTTGGTTATATCATGGTGACGATTTCTGATGTCATCAGGGTTTAACGAGTCTGACAAAGGAAGAACTCGAAATATTTTCATTTTTAGAGAGTTTTAAAAGAAGCAGAAAAGAAAAATCCAGCAAGTCCCTTTTCGTAAATAGTTCCTCAAATCCGAAAGGTAGAAAACTGTGTCTGAGAGAACCTCTTAGTTGCGATAGGCTAAGGTATTCCTTTCTCGTAAATAATCTATCCCAACCCGAAAAAAGGGTAAATGTATATTGGGTAGATATCGTTTTGCGGCCATTTACTGAGTTCAAAACGACAAGATTCTTGGAAATATTTCAATTTTATAGAGTCATAAAAGAGATAAAAGATGACTCCAACAGTGAATTTTTCGTGTTTTTACCGAGTTCGAAAAAGTATAAAATACAACTCGTTACTTCATCGTTGTTATGTTAAAAACCTGTCACTGCATAAGAGGCACACTTAAAACCCATTTCTCAAAATAACATAGTGAAATAATCAAAAAATTTCTTAAAACATAATTATGGTTTTGAAAATTTATAAAATGCCAAAAATGGTAAATAATAAGTACTTTTCACTTTTACCTCTTATGAGCAATAGTTACCCTTTTTACACTGTGATTTTGTAGCAGTGATACTGGCCAATCCAGAAGACCAATATCGAATCCTTCAGTTCCACATAAGAGATAATATCCTTCCCTTTATTTTGATTATTGTTTCATTACCTACAACCCCACATGTGTGAATTTATGAGAGGATTTACAAAAAATAGGGCGTGCCAGTTGGCGCGATTGTTTCCAAAATAGTTATGCCAACCGTGACAGTCAATTTTAACTTGAAAATGTAGACAAGGAGGCCCAAATCAATGTTTCAAAAGCTTTGAATGTGGCTAATGATAGTCATATAAATTTTTTTGCAGGTGTGAAGCGGAAAAGTATTGATTGAATGGAAAGAACGAGAACACAGTGAAGAGGACGAGCTTGACATGGAAAATGAAAGATGCATGGAAGCTCTCAGAGATTTTGGGCTCAAGAAATTCTTCATGACACCATGCCTCAGAGCTCAACTAGATTTTCTGCAATAATTAATTATTATCTCGGATGTGGATCAAGAAAAATTCATTCTTCGTGACCAGGAACTCCAGATTGAAGTTTTAGATGTTTATTTCATAACAAGGTTGTCTCGGAGGGGGGCAGTACCAATCTTGACCGGCACCTGACCCACAATGGAGAACATGAGTATGGTGATCGATAGGGTGTGCCCAGGGGCAAGGAAAGGATCGAGAAGTGGAAAAGTGGATATCCAGACTATTCTAGACTTGATCGATAGGGTGTGCCCAGGGGCAAGGAAAGGATCGAGAAGTGGAAAAGTGGATATCCAGACTATTCCAGACTTGGCACTAAAGGTAGTGCTGCACACCATCACATGAGCTGCAGGATCGTGAGCACCGCACAAAGCTACAAATACACAGCTACTTCTTGTTGTAGATTTTATGACACCAACCCTATACAACTGGGCAGAGGTAGTGACAATCAACATAAAGTGTCAACTGACAAAGTGCAAGAAAACCAAACTGAAGCAATTTGGTTACAGGTCTATTCTGGTATCATTTATATTGGAACGACTACCAACTTTTCAATGTCAGGAGGTGATAGTCCTGACACCACCCTTACAGGAGCCATGGATGGCCCATTTGGTAGCTCTGATGCCAAGTTTAGGGGGCAATCAATAGATATCCTGGAGACCAGAGTTCTTTGAGTGGCTCCACTGAAGCTTATTGTCGTGGCGGATTGGCCCTATTCTGGCACAGATTTTACTGGTGATGCATATCTCCCACTTCCAAAAGGAGAGGATTGGGATTAAGTACCTGGTAAGACTCATTTTTTATTTTCATGAGTTTTATAATTTTTATGTTATGCATGTTCTGAAATTAAATCCATGTAATTGCAAATGTTGGCCCGTAAAGACCCGTAGGTATGTCCCCGATAGCAAGTTGGATCCCTCACAACTTTGATATTGCCCCTCATCGTGAGGGAGGCAAGGAGGAGGAAATCATACGCAATTTGGAGGGAATCTCTCATGGGATCCCGGACTATGTGAGGTTCGATGATGTTCCTTTTGCATATCATAGACACACTATAGTGGTGTCAAACCAATTTCATCGCTTGTTGAGGCAGCTTGTACAGGTGGTGACATGCTATCATGAGCGTCATGCCAAGTAGACACCTAGATTTTATTTCTACATATTTTCGAGAGACATGATGTCTCAGGATGTAACTGAAACACACATATTTTTTGAACTTATGATGCACACTAATGCAAACATTTGATATATATATATATATATACATATCTATTTTCTTGTATGGATTTTTTCATGTGATGATTATTTTTACAAATTACGCAAATGTCTATCTAATACAATGTTAGCTATTGTATCAGTTAATGCATTCATTTTCCTACGAATATGTTGATATGTAATGTAATCAAAATGTCTTTCTAGCAAACGAACATGTAAATACAACCTTAATATGTGAGGGTTTCTAACTAAATAATGTTCATTAAGTTGAAGAACAATAAGTTGTGAGACTAGGTTAACAATCAATGCACGAATTCGGAGGGTAATGTAATAGTTAAATAACAACACTATATTCAGCGACATTGTTTGTAGTTCATCCTAGACAGATACCTTGAAGATCTACCAACTCACCAACAGGATCATAGATCTCCCAAGAAACTGAAGACAGGTTTTGGTTATTGCGGGAAGCACCATCCATGAAACTGACATAAGGGGTAATAGACATATGCACAATAAGAAATGAGCCAATAAGTAGGAAAACGCTTGCAAAGCACACCAAGCCAAAAATGTACAAAAATGAAAAGAACACTATGTACACAAAACATGCATGAATGACTCATGCATAATATTTTTTGAGATACAACCCATTTCTAGGTTGATCCAAAGGATGACCTTCATAATCAATAAGCTCATAGGCCCCATTCCACAAAACACGTTTAACAATGTAGGGCCCATGCCACATGGGTTGAAATTTTCCTACCCCCAGCTTATCATGAACTTGGTCATACAAGAGGATGAGGTCTCCTTCTATGAAGGAACGAGGGGAAACTGATTGGTCAAAATGAGTTTTGACCCGCTTTTTTTGTGCTTCAATGATGAGAGAAGCAAAGAAACGAGTTTCATCAAACCTCTCCAGATAGAGAAGATGCTCTTCTTTGGGTGAAGTATTCGGTAGCAATTCAACAGCTAGCTTGAGTGCAAGTATTTCACATTCAATCAGAAGGGTATCTTCTAGACCATAAACAAGCTGAAATGGAGTCAATCTTGTCGTGTCATTCACTGAGGTTTGGTATGCCCAAAGAGAAGAAAATAACATGCGATTCCAGTTTTATTTGTTCATCCCAATCATATGTTGAAGCATAGTGACAAGAAATTTGTTCACGGCTTCAACCTGGTGATTGGCCTGAGGATAGTATGACGTTGAGGTGTCATGACGCAGACCCAACTTAGAAGTCAACTCCGCCACCATATAATGCCAAAAATGGGATCCATGATCGATAAAAATGACTTGAGGGACACCAAACCTAGAAATGGTATGATTGAATATGAATTGAGTTGTTGTCTTACCTTCAGTTGTAAGTGTAGGCATTTCTTCAGCCCATTTGGTGAAGTAGTCAATGACTACGATGATATAAGCATGCCCCCTAGCAGAGTGAGGGTTACACATCATAAAATCGATGCCCCACTTCACAGAGGGACCAATGGTAATGATAGGGTGGAGATGGGCAGGTGGCACGCGCATCTTACGTTGATAGATCTGGCAGTCATGGAATTTACGAACAGCGACAATGCAGACTTTGAAAATGGCAGGCCAGAAGTACCCAACATGAAGAATTTTCTATGCAGTAGCATAGCTAAACATGTGACCACCAGAGGCACCACTGTGATAGTCATTCAAGGCTTTCTTAGCCTCCTCGAGAGTCAAACACTGGCAGAGAATGGAATCAACTCTAATGCGGTAGAGTGTATCTCTGACTATACGATGGGGTTGCAATTTATGATGGATGCATTGGCGAGAATCCTTCATCAACCTAGATCTGAAGGTAGAATTATAAAGATATACAATGATATCACCGTACCAAGGAGTGAGGGTGCTAATCAGAAAAAGCGTGTCATCCGGAATGCATTCCTCAGAACCAAAATGAGCGGAGTCAGAAGGGAGAGAATAGATTAAATTGGCAAAGAGTAATGATTTCTTCGGCTTGGCAGTAGTAAACTCCAAATCAAACTCTTGGAGGATGAAAATCCAATTCGAGTACTTGCCCCCCAGCAATTGATGAGACAAGATGTAGGTCATAGGGTTGGAGTCCGAAATCACAGTTACTGTATGCAACCGAATGTAGTGGTGAAAATGTTGAACATCTTGAACAACAGCCAATGCCAACTTCTCGACATGTGCATATCGTGTTTCATTATCGAGAAGGTTACGAGACAAATAGTAAATAACATGTTCATCACCATCATCATTGTCTTGTACCAAAACCATGGCAATCGTGCTGAAAGCGATGGCCAAATAGAGGGAATAATCGTGATGATAATTTGAAGGACACAACAAAGGAACGTTGACAAGAAATTTCTTTAATGCAACGAACGAATTTTGAGCAATCTCATCCCAAAGGAATGAGACTTCCTAATTTAGTAATCACGTAAATCCTTTAGCCACTTCGGCATAGTTAGGTATAAAATGGGTTAAGAAGTTAGTTTTTCCCTACAAACTCTACAACTGATGTAAGGAGGATGGAGAGGGGAGATTAATGATAGCCCCAAATTTGAGCGGATCGAGGTAGATCCTGTCTTTTGAAGCGATAAACCGTAGGAGTCTACTAGAGTCAACGCAGAAGACACACTTATGCGGATTTAGCCAGATGTTATAGCATCGACAACGAAGAAAAATCTGACAAAGATGGTTAGGATGGTCTTTACGCTTAGCTGAATGAGCCGGAAGGTCATCCAGATAAGGCTGAAAAATGCGCTTGATATCGTGAAAAGCATATGACATTGCTCACTGAAACATTGCCCCATCATTTTTGAGACTGAAAGGGAGCTTTTTATAAGTGAAAGTAACCCAAGGACAGATAAAGGCGGTCTTATCTTGATCGATGGGAGAAATTTTAATCTGGTTCTAGCCATAAAACCCATCCATAAGGGAAAAAATCTCACTCCCAGCATAGTCATCAATGATCTGATCAATAAAGGGAGTAAGATAATTATCCTTAGGGAAATCTTGGTTAATATTGTGGTAATCAACACAGACCTGAATGGTACCTTTTTTCTTATCTACAGGAACAATATTGAACACCCATTCTGTGAAGGGGATTAGATAAATAAAACTAGCTTTAAGAAGTTTTTCAACTTCACCCTTAATAGTGACAACCTTTCTAGGGTGCACAGGATGAAGATGCTGACAAACAGGCTTCACACCAGGATAGGTAGTAATTTAATGCACCACTATACTTAGATCGATGCCAGGAATCTATTCATAAGACCATGCAATGATGTTACAAAACTCACAGAAAAGACTAGTATAAACCTGAACTTCATCTGAATAATAGGTGACCCCAATATGGATGTTCTCGACAATTCCTGGTTTAACGGAAATTTCAATAGGCATCGTTTGTGTGATATTACTCAAGTTACCTTCTGCAAAGACTTCGTGTGTCATAATATGCATTTGAATCAACGGAGAAGGAACCTAAGAAGAAAACCTCTCAAGACACGTAGACATGGCCCCAAGGCTGGGCATGAATGAGGAACGATGATGGTTATTGTCCCAAGGAAGATCCTCAAGAGACATAGTTTCCACGATGGCTTCATCGGAGGGAAATATATCTTTGAAGGGATCGGGTGAATCTGAATCGTCGAGCCAAGGGGATTGAGAATAGTTATCAAGAGACATGCCTAAGGGAGCATGATTAGGAGGTAGAGGATCTGAAGCCAAAATAAGTTCACAGTTGTCAACCTCGATTAGACTCAATGACATCGAATCTCCAAATGAATCGATCTGCTCAGGCGAAGGGATGACCCACGAGTCATCAAACCGGGAGATCATATTAATCCAAACAGTGTTGGGTGGATGAAGAGGAAAAATACCCATGAGGGAAGAATTTTTGAAAATACCCGGCCCTACGCTCTTGTAAGGCGTAGGAATATGATCGATGTACAAAACATTGTTCTTGGAAGAAGAAGTGAAAAGTGACAATTGATCAATAGTAACGATCTTTCCTTCGTGCAAGAATCAAAAAACAATAAAGAGAGTGGACGGAACACACAACATGGTGTGATTCCAACTGAAACCTAGGACAACATTGTAATTGAGCTTGATGTCAACTACTTCAACCTTGACGTTGACAGTCTTCCCTTCTAGAGTAATTGGAAAACTAGGGAGAACACCAAGAGGTTTAGATTCTCTTCCATCAAATGCTTCTATAGAATTTGGAGATGAATTTAAAGTTGGAGAACCAATGGCTTTCCGGCAGGCAGATGACATGATGCAAGTAGATGCACCCTCATCCACAACCACTTGATGGACATTGAGTCCATTAATCCCAACTTGAATGATGAGTGCAAGCTGGTGAAGGAGACGTGGGATGAAATTATCCAAGTCGAAAGTGATAAGGCTCGAATCAGTAGGATCAACCCCACCGATAGCAGATATAAAAGCCTTCCATTGAGACATACATCTCTGAAGTACTTCTAATGTAGAAATTGCACATGGCGCCTGAGCCAAATCCTCAACAATACTATAATTTTGAGCAGCACGGGCATTGGGATTGTAAGAAGACTTATGGAGTACACCTTTGGAAGGTGGCTGTACAACGGGCTTAGTACTGGGCCTTTCAATTTGAAGAGGGCCAGAAGCAAGCAAAGGAGGAGGACCATCAAAGATCTCTTTCCCGCTACCTGATGTATTTCGGTATAATCTTTTGACCGGGTAGCGATGGAAACATATGCATAATCTTTTATCATGAAAACCTGAGTGCCAAATGGGGTAGAGGACTGAGGTTTATCTACCACATGAGTCTTCTGTGATGGGAAAGGTTCTTTGAGAACAACTGGAGTTCCTTGGGTGCCTTTGAGCAATTGACTCACTTCAGCCTATCGAGGACAGTCCTTGGTGAAGTGCTCTTCATCACAAATCAAGCAAGGGTACTTCGGTTTTCACTGTGAACCATCATTAGCACATGATTTTCTAAGAATCATAGTACCGTACAACAACCCTCCCTTATTTCAAAATTTTAGAATAAAATTCCTTTAGAAATAGGGTCCCTTTTTTCTTTTAATATA
This sequence comes from Pinus albicaulis, assembly GCA_034641835.2. Taxonomy (NCBI): domain Eukaryota; kingdom Viridiplantae; phylum Streptophyta; class Pinopsida; order Pinales; family Pinaceae; genus Pinus; species Pinus albicaulis. The sequence goes on along the minus strand of CM076577.1, from coordinate 793,075,971 downwards.
GGAATAAAAGACTTAGAAATAAAGATTCATTGTTTGAAAAAAATCATTGCATATCTTTATTACCAAGCATGGAAAAAACAAAATACAACATTCAAAAACTTCCGATCCAATCAAATATAAAAAGACTTTATCATATAAAACAAGTCAATTATAAAAAGTCCCATGAACAAGAATCGCAATCGGAAATCGGAGAAATCATTAAGAAAATTTTTTACATACATGCTCAAAACTTCGATGCGATTAGTTCAATCGCAAATTTCCAATCACAAAGGATTTATGTTATGCATTGTTTTTACATATTTTTGATGCAATGCGATCAATCACAATCGCATAATCGGAGCACTTTTTAAATTCTTTGTAGTCAAATTGAGAAATTCCCGATGTGATGAGCTTTATTATAAGAACTCATTACAAAGGAAAAGTAAACATTTTAAATTAAAAATCCCTATGTTATGGACCCCACCATATCGCAATCGTAAATCGGAGATGGTCCTTGATAATTTTTTTCAATTGAAACTCCCTGATGCGATATACCGCCATCACAATCGGAAATCGGAGAAGTTTGTAATCACAATCGGCAATCGGAGAAATCTTTATTGTGATATCTATGTACCATTTGAATACTTCCGATGCGATTGATATTCAATACACTATACACTTGTCACATCGGAAGAATTCAAAAATAGGTAAATTTATATTATTTCACAAGCGCCAAATCTCCAATAGTATGTTCAACATTGAATAGCAAATCAAAACAAATATTGTTTTATGATTCTCGTTTTTTACGTGAGTGTGACCCAAGGAAAAACATTTAAGTGTTATACTGGAATCAATAAATAATGAATCGTGAGTTCATAATTTTTATAATTGTTCTTTTCACTTGCTTGTTTATCACGACCGATAGCTTATTGCCTTGCAGTAATCAAAGAACACTAAACCCTTTCATTCGCAGTACCGAGGGAAACAATACCAGTATACCGAAATGTCGAAGAGAACAAGAAGAATGAAGGCCGTTGGTGCCGCTAAGTTTGTTGAGATTCCTGCAGCCTCAAAGGAAAGGCCACAGAAAGTCGAAGCTAGTTACGGATACATCATGTCAAGGGTCAGCAAAATGACATGGGAAGGAGTTTATAATCTGATTGAGAGTGAGAACCCCAAAGTCACGATAGCAAAGGTATCGACTTCCGGATGAAGATAACTCGCATTCCGACTCGAGATTACTAAAAGAACACTTGCGAATTCATTCCTACATCGAATTGCAGACAGAGCAAACATCATTCCTTATTATGATGTGATTCGATGGGTCATCGATAATGTAGAAATTAAGAAACTGTATCGTTTATTTCTACTCGGGAGCATCTTTTGGATCATTTAAAGCAGTAAGACATTAAGGCAATGTATCATCTCCTTGATCCGTAGAAGGTTTATAACAAAGAATTTGTCAAAGAGTTTTCTCGACAGCATAAGGTTCAATCTAACCTATCAAAGAATGGAGAAAAAATCTTGAAAAGCACAAAAATGAATCATCCGGTATGTATTCGAAAGAGATTCTCTTTTACCCCCCGCATCGCTATGTTGTCGCCATGATGTGTAGATTATTTGGTAATGACAATTCTACTAGGTTTTCTATACAAATGGTTCCTTTAATCCTCGTCAGTCAATTCCAAAATTATGGACTGGCCGTCATTCTTTCGATAGGATGGCTAATAGGATACTCGAATATAGACAAGATAAAAATGCTAGAAATGCCACTCCCTTTTTCTTCCCGTGCTTATATTCTGAGACGCCTTTTGTTTCAATTATGAGTTTCCTTGTTAGGATGGAAATGGACTTCTAAAGACCCTACTCCGATTCATATATATCATAAACTCCTTTGCAAAGTTCATTTCCAAAGATCATGTTTATAGAATATGTCATGGTTTCCTTATCCCGCATCTTTCAAACCATTTTCAATCGTTTCCTCCTAGATTCTCCGACAAAGCTAAAACTCGACTTATCCTCAATAGGAGATTGGTTTGGAGAAGAAAAATTCACGTATGTCGAGATTTTCGGGAGTATTGTGGAACCCCATGTTCTCCTCTCTTTTGTTCCGCATAAACTTCTAGCCCAGGAAATATCTATCAATTGACAAACTGAAGGAATGTCCAGATCTCTCGAGCAACAATAAGAAAATAATGTGGCCTTCTTTTCCATTCAATTGTGGACATTTTACTTTGAATGACTTCAAACATGCAAAAAAGGAAGTCGTCAAAATAAAAGACTTAAAATTTGCAATAATCCCTAGGAGACAAGATGATCCACAAAAGATAGCTTTAATGTTACTTCTTCGCTTCGATTTCTCGATTCCGAGCATGAACCGATGAATTTGATGATTTGTTTGTTTCATTAGATAAACTCTCAAGTTTATAATTTGGCCAAATCCAAATTCCAAAAAGAAGATATGAATAAATTTATGTTATTTAGAATACAAATATTGTTGAAAGTTCCTCTAGATCAATTAAGAGTTCCTATGCAAGAGTCGAAACGGAGGATGCATCCGGAAAACAAAGTAAAGAGAAACATCTACTAGTAAGGCCGCTACACAATCATCTACCGGCCACATCCCATCGTGCATGTACATACTCGAAAAGGTGAGCATTGATGGCAAACCCAATGTTCCGTAAAGAAAATACCGATGGCAAACCCGATGTAAATACCGATCAATAGTCCACAACTCAAACAAGAGAAATAAGGCACAAGTACCGATACTAACGTGCATAGTAAAAAAGAAGGATCGGATAGAAAAACTAATGAACAAGAAATAAATACAAGAGAAATCGTATACACAACTTGGAGGAAACAAAACTACTGATAAAATAGTAGACTCTATTGATCCTAATGTTTCCTCACAATTGTTGAAACAATATAATCAATTTGCTCATCAATTAGGACCGCAGGATGATCCCAAAGAGAAAAAGCGGAAGATCGAGATGTTGAAATCATTCCCGAACATCCCTACAGACAAATTATATTGAAAATTGAGGAAATTTCTCCTCTGGATATATTCTAGCACTCTCAAAACATAAGGATGTTATGAAAAACCCAGAGAAAAGGAGGAGAATTGATCAAGACACATTTTCTCGCTTCACATGAAGAATTCATGAACATTGTTTATAAGAATGCCGAAGTGAATCCATTTGAGGATCTCACTAAGTCAGTCCCAATATGCAGGAGCATACAAGATGTCACAACAATAGATAAAGTCTGCTGAGTTTCTCACTAATGACCCGCAAGATCTACATATAGCTTTACTTGAAGAACAAGCTAATAAAAATTAGCGTAAGATTGCTCAATTAGAAAATCAATTACAAGATCGTGAACTCATGTCTAAAGAGCTAGAAGAGAAGCTTGCCCATGAAAAGAAGAAAGTTGATGAAAAGGCTTTGAGCAAACAACAACATTTGAATCAAGAAATTTCAAAGCTACAAAATTTGTTACAAAATGAGAAGAATACAAAGATTGTGCAAGAAAAATAATTTCAAGCATCTTTAGATAAGTTCAAGGATTTCCCAAAATTAAATGAATTCAAATCGTAGGCTCTTTGAAGCCAATAAACCGTTGTCTCAAAGATAGCTTAAATATTTTTTGTACAAAATTGACACAAGTGGGAACCATTGTTTGATATCACATCATCTTTGATCCAGGACATAATTACTCTCGTGCAAGAAATATATAACGCCGATGAAAAGATTTCTGAATTTCTTACTTGGAAAGACATAGAAAAAGGCAAGTAAAAGCTAATATTCATAGGATAGAAGAAAGACATAAATAAATCTCGTTTACATGAGTGGGAACAATAGTTAATGAAATCCAAGAGAGCTATATCAAGAGCTAGAAGCATGATGGGTAATATAACACAATTTATCAATGACAACTTGTATGCAATTAATCTCATTTCAGATTGTGTTCCAGTGCAGCTTTACTCAAAAGTTAAAGAAGCCGATTGCAGATGGAAAGAAGAAATAATGAATAAAAGTCAATAGATCAACAAGCTTCAAACAATATCTTGGGACAATATGTGGACTTATCTAATCAAGCCACACAATCAACAATTAGCTATTAAATTCCTATCAAATGTTGTTGATTGTTTGATTATAGAATTCTCTCGATGCCACATACGCCGACAGCTTACATTCCAAGATGAGTCATCCATCGAAGGTCCAGGAAATGCTGAAAATTTGCCACTCGGATACATTGAACGAGAAGCAAAAGAAATGAATCAGCTCCACAAAAGATAGCATTTCTGTTTTTAAAGTTAATAGATTGTAGCAAGAGTAGTAGGATTCTGTTTTCATGTAATGTCATATTTAAACCCTCTCGATGCATTGGAGAAGGGGTCCGGAGTTGCAATATTTTTGGATTTGGAGATTACATTTCATACTCCATTGACTCTTATATTTGATAAAGGATCACATCTCGGGTTATTTTTGTGCGAAATTATTCTTAAAGAGTTGCATTTATATACCTTGGATTTGATTTTGCATTGGAATTATTGGATCGTAGTATTGGATTTCATTTGAAACTTTCAAGATGGATAAGGTATTTTTATCTATTCACTCGTTAATTTCTTTTGTTATATGATATTCTCTTTTAAATTTACTATCATTTATATATATTTCATTTTCACAATATTTCTTTATATATCATTTTTTATTATATTAGAAATATTCACCTTTCATAAATGTATGTAAACCGATATACAATGAGGAATACAATATGCTAATATAACTCGTTTAAATTCTTAAACAAAGTTATCTTTATTTGTCGCTACACATTTCAATTAAACTTTAATACATTTTTATGGTTATTGTTAAATTGGAATAATTTTAAGTTGTATTCACATATGATACTCGGGTTAGTCTTAGAATTTCCTTATCAAGATTTTTAAACTAGATTAGATAGTTTCATTTCAGATCGTTTAGTCCCATTTTCATTCATCCAAATCAATCCATCATCAACTCATTAGTTATAAGGAAATTGGTCATTTCAATCCAGCTCTGAGCCACCATACCAAACAGATAAGGAGCTATCCTAAGGTCCCGACCTGGGTGGTTTTCCCCAATGTTTGAAGCGGATATTTTCTAGGCTTCAATAGAATCCTATTTCGGGGTATCAAATTTGGCCTTATATTTACCCTTATTTTTCCTTTTGGAAGCTTTATCCACTGGATTGGCCTGAACGACATTGACTTCCACTTTTTTACCAGAATTCAGGACTAGCTGAGAAGCAACATCATTGCAAGAAGTAGATTTTTGCTTCCTAGGGTTCAGAGGAGAAGACTTCCGAGAAGTCTGAGACACAGAACCGATGATGCAATCAACGGATGGCGTCGCCAGTGCTTTGGAACTTCCAGGTCTAGGAGCATCAGGCAAGATATCATACAATGTGCTAGAGTGGGAGTACGCAAGATCAAGGTAATGGGCATGAGAAATGGCTTGTTCTTCGGTTACACATACCCCCATAGCTACGTCCTTAGTAATTTTATTTACAAACAAGGTAGTGAACCAATCAGTTAGAAGCTGATCAGGAATTTCAAACTTGATCAAGCGACGACGACGCCTCCATTCATGAATATGATCCGAGATATGAGTAGCTTGATCTTGTTTCAAGTATGTGAGAAGGTGCATCCAGGTTTCATACCAAAATGGTAACTGAAAATGTGTGAGAAATGACATGGCTAAAGAATTGAAGTCCTGAAATATGCCACAAGATAGCTTGATGTACCACTTAGCAGCGACACCAGTAAGAGTCCGTTGGAAAATACGGAGTCGGATGGAATCATCAACCCAAGAGTTAGAGGAACACCACAAGTGGTAGGTCATAACATGTGCTTGGGGGTCTTCTCCAGACTTTCCCTCAAACTTAGGACAGCCACCAGGAATTTTGGTTGGAACTAGATACCAATATGGGTTATGAAGAATTTGATCATTTGTCAACTTGGACAGATCAGGTAATTCCAACGTAGCGAGGAATGGTAGTTGAGGATTAATAGGCATTGGAGGTCGTTGATAAGGACCGGTGTTAACATTCCACCCAGGTTGAGAGAAATTTTTTCCCCATATGTTTTGTCCTAGAGGATTCTATCCATTGGGGTTATAAGCTTGATAGTTCTACCCATAATGGTGTTGAGGACCGAGATACTGATTCTGAGCATACCATTGAGGTCCTTGCTAAGCAACAAAGAAATTTTGTTACGAAATGTAAGCATTGCCTTGAGGTGGATTATACACCATCGAGGATTGATTTTGAGGGTAATAAGTGAAACCTTAGGGCACATTATATACCATCTGATATTGACCTTAAGGAGGGTAAGTAGTGCCTTGAGGTTGAGCATGTTGAATGGGCTACTAAGCTTGGGCAGGTTGTCCCTCCGCAACAGGTTGGAATGGTTGAATCAGCTGCTGAGTGGGTTGAGGAGTTTGGATCGACTGTTGAGGTTGGGCAGGTTGTCCCTGCGGAGCAGGTTGCCTTGGATATTGAGGACCACCGGGCTGCCCTTTTGGAAGAGGTTGGCCTGATGGGTCTGATGGACCAGGTTGCCCCTGAAAAATAGGTTGACCCAAAGCAGGACTGTAGGGTTTTCCTTACTGTACAAAAGCTTGGCCTTGCAGAACGCAAGGTTGCTGTTATTTCAGAAAAGGTTGTCCCTGTGGTAGATACATTTTTCTCCCAAGAATGTAAGATGCTCCTAGTTGAAACTGAGGTTGACCACACAGACCGTGGGGTTGTCCTTGTTGGATCAAAGGTTGTCCCTTTAAGGGTTTTCCTTGTGGGCCATAAGGTTGTCCCTGAGGACCAAAGGGTTGTCACTGTTGGACCAAATGTTGTCCTTATAAGGGATTTCCTTGTAGACCCGAGGGTTGTCCCTATATTAAAGGTCCTTTAAGAGCAACGGTATGATAAGGATCTGTCGGAGGGAGATAAAAAACTTGATTAGGATCAATGGGAGGCAAATAAACGGGGTTACCATGAACATCATAGTGATGGGGAGGGTTGCCAAGAGCTTGGGGCTGCTAAGAAGCCTGAGTTGCGAAGTTCTACTACTAATCATCCAAAGAGGGAGCATATCGTCATTGAATATCCAAAATATAGTCATCGAAAGTATAAGTGGAAAACATAGGTGTGGAAGTAGTAGACTGGGTTTCCATAGTGCGAGGTTGTGATCCACTCACGACAGACCTAACCGGTAGTGTAGGGTTGAAAAATATAGACCTGTAAACAACAAAGGATCCTGACGACTGAGTCATACTAACAATTGAAGCAGCTGAAGCCACAAAAATGGTGGGTCAGACTGCGACAGATGTAACAATGGCCGACAAGGTGTCGAAGGCGAAATTCCTAATGTAGGAAAGACCAAACTTAGAGGAGTTTATGTACTAGACGGTGCTATGGAAGCAACACCAGAAATGATCTGACCCAAGGTATGATAACCGAGTGGAAGAGTCATCGATTGAGGAGAAGGTTGACTGGAAACATGTAGAAAATATTATGTGAAAAGTTGATATTCCCCTGTAGAAACATGTAGTTCTTCACTACCAACAAGATTTGAAGAATCCATATCTGACGAAGTCGTAAGATTGTCGAAAATACGAAGAGGACTAGGAGGTAAAGCAACAGCTAAAAAGGGTGATCCTGAAGTAAGAGAAGGGAATTCTTGCTCGCTCCCAAAACCAGACCAAACACCCTGAGGCAGCCAATTGAACTCAACCAACCCTTCAAGAGGAGACCAGGTAGTGAGAGGCAAGATAGTCGGGAGGACAGGCTACGAAAATTCGACAGACCTAGTGGAGTGAGGGGTTTCCAAAGAAACTTTAGGAAAAGGAATACCACTAGGAGGCAGTGAAGAAGACGACGAAATTGGTGGCTCCGCCACTATGACAATGTTTCAACATAGGAAGGAAAACGAGATATCCTATTCAAGGCTTTAAGATCAAACTCCAAGGAACTACAAAAAAAAACCAAGCAGAAAACTTTAACAGGTATGTGATCATAGGCAGTTGATTTTTTACGACATTGAAATGAAACTTTGTTGTTTCATGTTCTAAGAGTCGAGAAACAGACAAAATATGACTCTATTCACTTTCAATATTGAACAAGCGTGAAAGGACACGTGCTCGATGATATTTTTACTTTTTAAAGTGTTACGAAAAGATCAAAATTACTACTCAGGTAATCTAGGCAAGAGGGTGTACCAAGTTTTTGTGAACTACCATATACACCTTAGTGATCAAATGAAAGAGAAATGACCAAGGACTTGACGTACGTGAAATTATTCTCCCCGAATGATGTGGTTGGTGTATCACGTTTACAGGGCAACAAACTCGGCTTCCTATGGATAAAGGATTTGAGACTATGAGGGTCTCCCTTTATATACGTGACTATAAGGGGAGCACAAGTCCATACTAGTGCTGTCTAAAGCTAGATGGCGACTGATAGCTACTAAGTTTAACGATGCCAGAGCACATCACTAGCCTGGACCTCTAAAAATTTTGCGTTAGGTTTCAGTGTTCCCTTAGATTAATTGAATTGATTTTAAGGTTGATCTTGAATTACTTTTTGAGGTTCAAGACCTTAGCGAATGTGCTCTCGAATTCCTAAATGCACAATATGTGCAAAATAACATCATTTCCATTCAATGAATGCTAACTAAGAGAAGGATAAATATATTTAACAAAGTAGAAAAAAATGAAGCTCATGAGAATAATTTCACTAATGCACCTAATGCAACCAAATAATAAAATTAAAAATCTTTCCTAGTTCAACTAAGAGCTAGTTATGAAAAAGAATGTTTCATTTCCGATGCAAACAAAAGAATGCAATTTTTTGTTTTCTAGATGAATGAAGCGCACAATGCACCGTTACTCTAAAAAACAATACGAGCACTAGTTTCGAGCACTACGAATGTAGAGATCTAAAATGAGTGAATCAAATGCAATACAAACAAAAAATACACTCAAAACAAGAATGCACTCTTTCAAGTGAGAAAAGGGCTTTCAAAACGACCCAACGATCAATGTGATCTATGCTCGAAGTAATGAAATGGAGAGTCAAATCAAAAAAAGAGTGATCATCCAACAAACCGAACACACAAAGAAACAAAAGAAATACCAAGACAATCAATCAGGGAATCAAAATGAAGAAAATAAAAAAAACTCGAGCTTTAATCAGAAGTTTCAGTGAAAAAAAGACACCTAGAAACCCTAGGGCTATGAACTCCACCGATGAGGCAACAGAAAAATAGTTGAGAAGACCAAGCCTACAGTGTCAAAACAATCCCAAAAGACCAATTGAAAATCAAAGAAACAACCCAGAGTCAAGAACAATTGACCAAAAACCTAGGAGGAAGGTCAAACCAAATCCTAGAGGATTCAATGCGACTGTTAGGTGGTAATCCGCGCCAAACAGGGGTTGGCGCTACTGCAACAAAGGAAACGAGCTCTAATTGGTGCGATTGTTCAATGGAAAAACGCGCCAAGCCAGAAAACTATGGGAAAAGGATAAAACCAAAGAGCATAGGTCAATATTGACACTCTGGAGCTGAATAGGAGGATTCAAAACTGTCAAGCAAGCCAAGAAAGATAGAAAAGAAATCAAATGACTGAAGTCGACTTGTCAAGGGAATTCCACAAAAAACAAGATGATAAAATCACACTGATCCCCAGTGGATTCGCCAACTTTTTTTGTAGGTAAATCCTCTCTGCAGATAGATACGATCCCTCTAGCCCTAGGGTGGGTCTAGCAAAAAGGGAACAAGCTAATGTGTTGGTTCCTAGTTAACAAATGAAATAGGTTGGGATAGATTGTCCTACTTGTAGTCCAATGCGATTTTGGCAGTTGTGGAAGTGGTGGCCTCCTGAGATCTGTCTCGACATGTTGGGGTCCTTCAGCAATGGTACTCGAATTCCTGCGCAAATATCAAAGTGAAAAAGGCAGCATACAAGACAACAATTTCATTCATAACTAGCTAATTAGTCAAGGAAGATTAAACATCTTGCATGGAATAAACCATATCAACACAAGATGGGAACCAGAAATTAGTCATGTATATATTAATGGAAAAGAAAGAGATTACAACCAAAGCCTTGATGTCGCGGCCTCCTTCAACAGGTTCAGTCGAATTTCATCTCAAAGGTTTGTCGGGGAATTGGGACGAGGCAAGGACACAAGCCTAAGATCTCTCTCGAAAAAGGTCTCTTTCTCTGTTCTATCTCACAAGCTAAAAAATTCAACAATTCCTCTTCAGCTATTCAGCTGTTCATCTAGCTTCATCAATGGGAGATAGGTTTATTAATAGAGGGAGAGGAGGAGGTTGGGATCCCTCAAATGGTGGAAGGGAGGCCTTATCCTTTGGGAGGTTCCCCCAAAATATGGAAACAAGAGGCCAAAGGAGGGTGTTCATGGTTATGCAGCCGAATAACCCAAGCTGACTCACTCATGAGGCTATTAGCATAGAAACTTCACCTCTATATTTAAAAAACATTCCAAAACTAGTTTGGCACTGGTAGCTCACTGGGATAGAGCGCTAATGGGCATGGGGCTCAGTGTTAATTTCCCTTATTGGCACGAGGCCATAACGGTCCGCTAGTGCCAACCTAAAAGAATGTGTTTTTGTTGATCTGCTCAAGGAATTTTTAAGAGAAATGGTCCTCTAATGTGATTGTAGGGACGGTGACAGAATGTTGTGTAAGAGGCGGCCCAATGATTTTTGTTTTAAAAAATCGTCGTGGTGCGTGGTTTTCGCTCCTAGTTGAAACTGGGGTTGACTAGACAGACCATGGGGTTGTCCTTGTCGGATTGAAGGCTGTCCCTGTAAGGGTTGTTCTTGCGGACCATAAGGTTTTCCCTGAGGACCAAAGGGTTTTCCTTGTTGGACCAAAGGTTGTCCCTGTAAGGGCTATCCTTGTAGACCTGAGGGTTGTCCCTATATTAAATGTCCTTTAAGAGCAATGGTATGATACGGATATGTCGGAGGGAGATAAAAAACTTTATTAGGATCGATGGGAGGCAAATAAATGGGGTTACCATGAACATCATAGTGATGGGGAGGGTTTCTAGGAGCTTAGGGCTGCTGAGAAACCTGAGCTGCAGAGTTCTACTGCTGATCATCCAAAGAGGGAGCATATTGTCATTGAATATCCAAAATATAGTCATTGAAAGTATAAGTGGAAAACATAGGTGTAGAAGTAGTAGACTGGGTTTCCATAGTGCGAGGTTGTGATCCACTCATGAAAGACCTAACTGGTAGCGTAGGGTTGAAAAATATAGACCTGCAAACAACATAGGATCCTGACAACTGAGTCATACTAACAACTGAAGTAGCTGAAGCCACACAAATGGTGGGTCAAACTGCAACAGATGTAACAATGGCCGACGAGGTGTCGAAGGCAACATTCCTAATGTAGGAAAGACCGAACTCCTTAGAGGAGTCGATGTACTAGGCGGTGCTATGGACGCAAAACCAAAAATGATCTAACCTAAGGTATGATAACTGGGTGGAAGAGACATCGATTGAGGAGAAGGTTGATTGGAAACATGTAGGAAATCTTATGGGAAAAGTTGATATTCCCCCGTAGAAACATGTAGTTCTTCACTACCAACAAGACTTGAAGAATCTATATTTGATGAAGTCGTAAGATCATCGAAAATACGAAGAGGACTAGGAGGTAAAGCAATGGCTAAAAATGGTGATCCTGAAATAAGAGAAGGGAATTCTTCCTCACTCCCAAAACCAGACCAAACAGCCTGAGGTAGCCAATTGAACTCAACCGACCCTTCAAGAGGAGACCAAGTAGTGAGAGGCAAGATAGTCGGGAGGATAGGCTGCGAAAAATCGGCAGACCTAGTGGAGTGAGGGGTTTCCAAAGAAACGTCAAGAAAAGGAATACCACTAGGAGGCAGTGAAGAAGACAACGAAACCGGTGGTTCCATCACTGTGACAATGTTTCAACATAGGAAGGAAAATGAGATAGCCTATTCAATGCTTTAATATCAAACTCCAAGGAACTACAAAAACAAACCAAGCAGAAAACATTAATGGGTATGTGATCATAGGCAGTTGATTTTTTACGACATTGAAATGAAACTTTGTTGTTTCATGTTCTAAGAGTCGAGAAACAGAAAAAATATGACTCTAGTCACTTTCAATATTGAACAAGCGTGAAAGGACAAGTGCTCGACGATATTTTTACTTCTTAAAGTGTCACGAAAATATCAAAATGACTACTCAGGTAATCAAGGCAAGAGGGTGTACCAAGTTTTCGTGAACTACCATATACACCTTAGTGATCAAATGAAAGAGAAATGATTAAGGACTTGACGTACATGCAATTAGTCTCCCTGAATGATGTGGTTGGTGTATCACGGTTACAGGGCAACATACTTGGCTTCCTATAGATGAAGGATTTGAGACTATGAGGGTCTCCCTTTATATACGTGACTATAAGGGGAGCACAAGTCCATACTAGTGTTGTCTAAAGCTAGATGGCGACCGATAGCTACTAAGTTTAATGACGCCGGAGCACATCACTAGCCTAGACCTCTAAAATGTTTGCGTGAGGTTTCAATGTTTCCTTAGATTAATTGAATTGATTTTAAGGTTGATCTTGAATTACTGTTTGAGTTTCAAGACCTTAGCGAATGTGCTCTCGAATTCCTAAATGCACACTATGTGCAAAAGAACATCATTTCCATTCAATGAATGCTAACTAAGAGAAGGATAGAGATATTTAACAAAGTAGCAAACAATGAAACTCATGAGAATAATTTCACTAATGCACCTAATGCAACCAAATAATAAAATGAAAACTCTTTCCTAGTTCAACTAAGAGCTAGTTATGCAAAAGAATGTTTCATTTCTGATGCAAACGAAAGAATGCATTTTTTTTTTCCAGATGAATGAGGCACACAATGCACTGTTACACTAAAAAATAATATGAGCACTAGTTTAGAGCACTACGAATGTAGAGATCTAAAATGAATGAATCAAATGCAATACAAAAAAAAAGACACTCAAAACAAGAATGCACTCTTTCAAGCGAGCAAAGGGCTTTCAAAACAACCCAACAATCAATGTGATCTATGCTCGAAGTAATGAAATGGAGAGTCAAATGAAAACAAGAGTGATCATCCAACAAACCGAACACACAAAGAAATGAAAGAAATACCAAGAAAAGCAATCAGGGAATCAAAATGAAGAAAATAAAAAAAACTCAAACTTTAATCAGAAGTTTCAGTGAGAAAAAGACACCTAGAAACCCTAGGGCTATGAACTCCACCGATGAGACAACAGAAAAATAGGTTAGAAGACCAAGCCTACAGTGTCAAAACAATCCCAAAAGACCAATTTAAAATCAAAGAAACAACCCAGAGTTAAGAACAATTGACCAAAAACCCAGGAGGAAGGTCAAACCAAATCCTACAGGATTCAGTGCCACTGTTAGGTGGTAATCCGCACCAAACAGGGGTTGGCGCTACTGTAACAAAGGCAACGAGCTCTAATTGGTGCGACTGTTCAAAGGAAAAATGCGCCAAGCCAAAAAAATATGGGAAAAGGAGAAAAACAAAGAGCAGAGGTCAATATTGACACTCTGGAGCTAAATAGCAAGATTCAAAACTATCAAGCAAGCCAAGCCAGATAGAAAAGTAATCAAACGACCAAAGTCGACTCGACAAGGGAAATTACACAAACAACAAGACGATAAACTCACACTGATCCCCAGTGGAGTCACCAACTTGTTTTGTAGGTAAATCCTCTCTGCGAACAGATACGATCCCTCTAGCCGTAGCGTGGGTCTAGCAAAAAGGGAACAAGCTGATGTGTTAGTTCCTAGTTAACAAATGAAATAGGTTTGGATAGATTGTCCTACTTGTAGTCCAATGCGATTTTGGCAGCTGCGGTAGTGGTGGCCTCCTGAGCTCTGTCTCGACATGTCCGGGTCCTTCAGCAATGGTACTCGAATTCCTGCGCAAATATCAAAGGGAAAAAAGCAGCATACAAGACAACAATTTCATTCATAACTAGCTAATCAGTCAAGGAAGATTAAACATCTTGCGTGGAATAAACCATATCAACACAAGATGGGAACAAGACATTAGTCATGTATATATTAATTGAAAATAAAGAGATTACAACCAGAGTGTTGATGTCGCGGCCTCCTTCAACAGGTTCAGTCGAATTGTGTCTCGAAGGTTTGTCGGGGAATTGGGACGAGGTGAGGACACAAGCCTAAGATCTGTCTCGACAAAGGTCTCTTTCTCTGCTCTATCTCAGAAGCTAAAATATTCAACAATTCCTCTTCAGCTATTCAGCTGTTCAGCTAGCTTCATCAATGGGAGATAGGTTTATTAATAGAGGGAGAGGAGGAGGTTGGGCTCCCTCAAAGGGTGGAAGGGAGGCCTTATCCTTTGGGAGGTTCCCCCAAAATATGGAAACAAGAGGCCAAAGGAGGGTGTTCATGGTTATGCAGCTGAATAACCCAAGATGACTCGCTCATGAGGCTGTTAGCATAGAAACTTCACCTCTATATTTAAAAAACATTCCAAAACTAGTTTGGCGTGTGTAGCTCACTGGGATAGAGCGCTAATGGGTGCAGGGCTCAGTGTTAATTTCCCTTATTGGCACGAGGCCATAACGGTCCGCTAGCGCCAACCTAAAAAAATGTGTTTCTGTTGATCTTCTCAAGGAATTGTTAAGAGAAATGGTCATCCAATGTGATTGTAGGGACGATGACAGAATGTTGTGTAACAGGCGGCCCGACGATTTTTATTTTAAAAAATCGTCAGGGTGCGCAGTTTTCGCTCACAAAACCTGCACACCCCTGAGGGCAGATTTTAAAACACAATTTCCCTCTAAAAAATTCCATGAAATCTTAAAATAAGAAATTAAATGGATAAAAACAATGACAATGATGATGTGTATTACCTGGTTCAGACAGTTCTTGAATTGGTCGGTCGGTTCTTCTGATATCAGCTACGGAAGGTTTTGGCCAAAAGCTCTCTCTACTTCGTTCTGAAAAGAAAAATGTGAAAATGACTTGGTTAAACTTGTTTTTGTAGTTTTAAATGAAAAAAAATTATTATTTTATTTATTTTTACTTTTAAAAAGTCAAATCAAACTATTTTTACTTTTGCAGAGAAGATATTCATAATTATTCGAGTTTTTGTGCAAGATACATGATTTTGGTGAAAAGAATTAATTTTACATCAAGTACAATTTTATCACTTTTTAGGTCTCTATAAAAATAAAAAAATAAAATTGAAACCCTGGAGTCCTCGTTTAAGCCCTTTTCAAACTCTTAAAACATGAAAATATCACTGAGTAGTAAGTACTTGACTATTAGAACTCGTTAAAGTAAATGAAAAATCATCCATTTAGTATAAGTTTACCCCTTTTCCGGACTCAACTGGACTAATTACGGAAAACGTATACGTTGAATGATTATGGTCAATAGAGTTCTCTCCTACATTATTTTATCATTTTTTGAGGTTGAGGGACTAAATTTTTGAAAAATAAAATCCATGGAGTTTACTTATGTTTTTCTTTTGACTCCCTAAAATTTAAAAACACCGAGTTATTCCTATACTGGACTCGTTAACACTAAACAGTATTGGACCTATCGATCAAAACAGGACCAAACCACTCCTTCTTAGGGTTAAATTTTAATGCTAAAATGGACTCATCTGAAGTATGAGCTTACATAAACAAGAAAATGTTATCCTCCTCAAGCTTGAGAAAAATAAAGAGGTACTTCCGAGTAATGGTGGGGAGAAAAGAGAGAAAAAGAATCCATTTTTATTCCTTATTTTAGAAAGCATCATTTTGCTCTTGAACACGAAACTTCATCACACTTGTACCTGGGTTGGGAAATACTTTTTCTAACAATTAATCGAACCACATTGAAAGTACTCAGGCAATTTATGGCTATTATCTTCAGGTCAAATGTTGCCAAGCCATTTACAATGTCGTTATGTGTTCAAGAGAAATTTCAAACCATTGATTGAAAACATTTGTATCCATTTGCATTGACCATCCCTGAGTCACTCCTTGAAAACATTTCTTCAAAACTTAATCTAATGGTTTCGTGTCGTAGGCTTTTTGGCAATGGATCACTTTATATCGACATCAACTTATTATCTAGAAATTTGATCTAGAATCCTATCAGTACCTTGGGATCTGCATGCCCTAATGGAATATTTATCACCTTCCACGATAGTTTTTCATCATTGACCTCCAATCGAAAGATTCTATGAGCGTTTGACTACAAATAATTCTTTCGCACTTCATAGATTTTACTGAAGTACTTTGAGGGACATTGTCATTTTTGGTGGTTTCTCTCACACTTTTTAACAATTCTCATCATTGACTGGTAATCAAAATGGTTTCTACCATGCTCGACTCTGAAACAATGAATCACATGGATAGATTCATACTAGTTCGAGAAGTGGAAATCAAGATCCTGGATCTAGTTTCCACCATCTAGGCTGCGAGGATTTTTGTTATTCATGATATAGTAGACTGCTTATGACAAATGGTTGCACCCATAATGTGTCTAATTTTGATGTAATACTAAAATCATACATGTACCAGAACATTTAGTTAGTTTTGATCTGAGTATGGGAATGCCTACCTCAGTGATGATATATATTTTTATTGAATGGTTTTACAGGTTTTCGACCGGTGTCTCCAATCCAATCCTTGGAATTATAAATCACTTCACTCTTTAGAAAAAATATCAAACTTCACACTTTAGGGGGCAATCTGTTACACGTCATTTTGTCACCATGACATTTGATTGTTCATATGGGCCTATCACCATCCATATCATGTTCCCTTGAGGTAAAAAACACTCATGTTCTTGAATCAAGTCTTGGAAATTGGAGAAAAGCTTTGTAAAACCCCTAAGAGTCCGCTTTCATGATTTTACTAGCCTTTCCTTGTGCATACACTAATGATCCTTCCATTAGCCACGGTGGTAACCACTCTTTTTTCCACTAAAACTTGCACACCCTCGTGAAAAGAAAGTAAAATTAAAAAGTAACTTCTAGAAGCCTAGTTGGTCTAATATTCTCCCAACTAGAAGCCTCTAGAGTCGTGCCAATTCGAGCTTTGTCCCTCCACTCATGGAGTTATCCCTTGGTCCAAGGAACTCAAATCCCTTCATGGGAGGAATCTATCCCTTTCTTTATGCAGCTGAAACTACATCAATCTCCCTATAAATTGAGCTCAAGTTTCAAGGGTAGATTGTGAATGGTAGATATTAGAGACTATATAGTTTCTAAGCTCAAGAGAGTTCATAGAGTGCATACTTTCTATACTAGTGAGTTTTTGTTGACACACTAAATATCACACCTTTGTGCCTATGAATTCATATTGGTCATTCTAGAGAGGAATTCTTATCAGACTAAAGGAGAAATATTGCTCAGACCCTGGGAGAAATCTATACAACATCAAGGCATCCGATTGTAATATTTCTCTTTCTAATTTATGATAATACATATGGATCTCTTTTTCTCATTGTCTTGTTTCTTAATTGATGAGAATGATGTAAATAGTTATATTACTTGATCAATAAGTTGGATTAGTACTTTTTGATTATTATATATTGCATATGCTTTGATTATTTGTCTTGTATTTGATTTCAAGTTCTACTCGTCATTGGAGAACAACTTTAGAGCGATAGATAAAGGGCTACATCACACGTTTGGATTTTAAGGTAGGAGCATGTCCTCTCTACTTTACTGTTATAATGATCTTAAAATAAAAATAATCTAGAGAAAGAGGTATTAAAATGGATATTTGTTTCTAGTTACTCGTTGGAGTACTAGGGATATCACTCTTGTCCGCAAGAGGGATTAATCCTGGTAACACATGCCTATACATTACTCGAATTATGTTCTAATTATGGAGACTATTGATTGTATTATTACTAAAATAGCATATTTTCTCATTTAAAAGTGTCCCCCCAAAAATGGTTGTAAACATTTATAAAATGGTTTTCTAAAGAATATTTATTATATTATATATAATTATTTTTAAAAGGATATTTTTTTTTGTAACTATAACAGGAATCCACTTTGGCAACTGATTGAGATAATAAGACTGGGTGAGGAAATAAAAATAAGAAATTAGCAATTGTAAAGGGTTCGGAGGTTCAGAGTCTATTTATCATGACTCACATTGTATTATTAATTTTTCTCTGAAATCAAAGAATACACGACAAGTTTGATTCCAACTTTGGGGTTAGTTGCAATCATGTTTTCTTTCCTATATTTTTGTTTTTCCATTAATTTTTTTCCTCTATCCACATGAGTGTAATGAATTTGTTAGCTTATTTTCATTTATTAGATTTACTAATATTGTATCCTCAATGGAGAGTACCTATAAATATTATTTAAAGAAGCCTTAAAGGGTGCTCCACCATGCTAGAAATTCATGCACATTTTCTCACTCTTTTATTGTTCTTTCTTCACAAGTTTAGATCCAGATTCTTAGGTTCCTGATTTAAACATTGTCTTATATTTTTCCTCAAACCACTCCTTTAATCCAAGATCCTGCAACCCTCAGAGATTTATTGCCATTTTGTTTTCGAAAACTAAGGTTTCAGAATTATAAGTATTGTTGCAAGCCCTCATGACCTATCTCTCTAGCCACAGATTTTAAAACTTTCGATCAATCTTTAGATGTCTCGGGCACTAGTTCCCTTACAACTAGAAATTGTCTCTGGGAAACAACAATAAGGAGAATTTTTTTTCAATATTCAAACAAAATGAAAAACTTATATTTCCACCATATTTCCTTTCACAAAATATAAAATTTTCACTTTCAAATTTGATCCAATACAAATATTTCATTGTTCAAATTTCAATTCATCCAATAACACAACAAACATAGAAACTCCTTTTAACACACAACACCTTGAAATCTAAAATGGAAAAGAGAAAACCAAGAAACTTTTGAAATAAATACTTTAAAATGAATGTAATGGATACGAAATCACTAAAATCATAATTTTGAGTTGTTTCTTTCGTCGAAGGAAAAATCACCATTCATTTTAATTTTAACAAAAGGAACCAACTCATGAATGAAAAATACTTAACTTGAAAAACACTAAATTTCACCAATTCCAATGATTCTTTACAATCAAGTAAATAAAGTATTGAATCTGATTCTTTGAAATAATAAAGAGAGAGAAAAAAAAATATTTTAGCAATGACCAACCTTTCTTTTGAGAAATCGTCAATTGACCATATCAAACCTTCAACCCTAATTTGCAAACATGAGTAGTTTTTTAGGAAGGAAATTCAAAACATCCAATTAAATTGAAGTATACTTTTGAGGAATGTAAATAGACTGAAGAAAATACAACAATAAAAAATTTCTTGACCTGGAAGGTAAAAACCATAATTTTTTAAAATTTCAAAGATTGTCGTAACTAATCAAATAGGTTTAGTGCACAGTCACACTATTGCTAAAGGAAAATTTCACAACTTTTGCATTGTTGCTAAAACAAAAGTGCGCAAATTGAGAAAAAACTAAGAAAAATAAAAAAAGGAATCAACAAGTCAAAAAATTAAAAATTTTAAGACCGTTCTGAACACAGTCAATCAAGGTAATAGAAAGCAACCAGAGATCATTTTAACGCATAATGAAGAACAAATTGTTCCCCATTGGAGTTGCCAATTTTTTATGGCAGACAAATCATTCTTGCGGACAAGGATGATCTTCCTAGATTCAAAGAAAAACCTAGAAACAAACAAACAATAAACAATAAACTTTCCTTATTCAATAACTAAAATATGATATATAAAATACGCAAGAACCTCTTACCTTTCTACAAAATGCTTGTAGATTTCCCTTGATGCTTTCAAAATCGCTTCCTTGTTGTTTCAAGAGAAGATATGCATAGATAAAACCAAACAAGGAATAAAATCATAACATATATAAACATTGAAACATAATATATACGAAAATTGTAACATAGCATATATCATAGCATGAATGGAATATTCAATTACAAACTATGAAAACTATCCAAGATATTTGCAATGAGAATCATAAGAAGTGAAAATAGGAAAGAAACAACTTCTTCTTTAATTTTGAATAAGAAGGAGAGATTCAACCTTACCCTTTGTGTTGCAAACCTCCTTCTAATAGCCTCCAATCCTCCATTAAGTGACATGATTCCAACCCCAATTTGACATAGTATGTTTACATTCCAAATTCCTCTTTTACCCTCTGGTCTATGCTGAATTTATAGGCCAAGAGGAGGAGGTTTTTGATCCTCTTCTCAATGGATTAGATCCATAAAGAGAGGCATTAGGGTTACAGAAAGAGAGGGAGTTTGATCCATGAACCAAGGGATGAGGCCCAAGTAAGTAAGGGCTCGAGGAATTCAGTTGGGAAATATTCATCCAACAAAGCTTCTAGAATTTTCTTTTTATTTTTTACCTATGTTAAGAGGATTGGGAACTTTTCAGTGGAGAAAAAAGCACGGGATTTTGCATCCACAATGATCATAACTGTAATTACATAGGAAATGACTAGGAAAAGTGCACAAATGCTTGAAAATAGGTTTTTAAGTAATGTAATCCATGATTCTTGTTGTCTTTGGGATTTTTATTCTTCCAATATTATAGGTGGATTCTTAGGAACAATTCATTGGATATTGAGATATATAGATTCATGGTCATTTTCCTTATGGTGAAAAAATGATGTGTAATAGCTAGACCTTAACTTATTCCACTAAGTGAAACTTCAAATTTCAAACTCTAATATCCAATATTTGTAATGGTTTGATCATAATGGTTCCCATGCATTACGGGAATTTTGAGGTCTAAAAGGGCCTCCTAAGTAAATTATAAAATAATAGTGGAAATAAAAATAAGATTTGATTACATCATCAAATTTTAGAGGGAAAAAATAAAAACTACTTTTTCAACTCATATTTTAAACTTATCTCCCAAATTTT
Source organism: Pinus albicaulis (assembly GCA_034641835.2). NCBI lineage: Eukaryota > Viridiplantae > Streptophyta > Pinopsida > Pinales > Pinaceae > Pinus > Pinus albicaulis. The sequence continues at coordinate 793,054,966 of CM076577.1, read as the reverse complement.
TTACTCGAATTTCGAGTGGGAGTACTCATTAGATGCAAAATTTTATTCCTAATCCAAGGAGTACACATGTTTCACACTTTTGATGGGTCCTACTACACGGAAAATTAGAAATACATGAAAAACGTTATTGTAGTCACGTTTTTTTAATGTATTTCTCATTTTTTGTGTCGCAAGGTCCATCGAAAGTATGAAACATGGGCACTCCTTGGATGAGGAATTAAATTCTGCATCCAATGAGTACTCTTGCTTGAAATTTGAGTAAAAAGTTTGGGAGATGAGTTGAAAATACGAGTTGAAAAAGTAGTTTTATTATTTTTTAATATTTTTACCTTTTTACATCAAAAATGGTGAATCATCCCCCATGGTTTACGTCATCATCTTGAATCCTATTGGTTCTTATAAAGTTTATTTTTTTTGTACATTTTTATGAGGAGGCCCATTTTAGACCTCAAAATTCCCCTAATGGTTCGATACCTACAATTCCATCTAATTGAGTTTTCGAGATTCATAAAAAAAATAACATCATAGAATAGATACATGAAAAAAATCATAATTTATATGCAAGTGGGATGGCTATATAGGATGATAGGAAATTGGTCCAATTTTCTCTTTGAACCTAAAAGGTCCTATAAAATGGTGTGACAAATTTTTCCCTTTTCCAATAAAAAGCGTGCTCTTGTTGGGTTTGAATTGAATCAAATATTGATCGCTAAAATCATAAATTTGATTGGTCCTGCATGCATCAACATAAATATTCTATCTATGATATGCTTGATTTAACCTTTGTCAATTCTGAATCAATCGTTCCTCCATCTCTTGTACCAATTCATGTGCTATTATACTCTATCCTCCAACCTTTCCAAAATCAACATTGTGTTGCGTGGCCTCCCATATAGGGATTGATAAAGGAGTCATATTCATCATACCATGGTAATTGTAGTGATAGGAAAATTCTACTAATGGTAGGTGTCTCTCCCATTCAGTCTAGTTATCCATAACATACATTTTAATCATGTATTTCACACCCAAATTTAATATTTCAATCTTCTTGTCCTTTTTGGCATGATATGAAGTGCACAACTTCAAATAAATACCTAAGTTTGACTATAAAATTTTATGAAACCTAGAGGTAAATCAAGAAACCCGTAATCCATGTAATGTGTCAATCACTGATAAACACTCATGCCACATCAGTGTGTTGATGGGGGCAAAATGTATTGCCAACAGTTAGGGGGTCTCCCCATTTTCAAGTACCAATTAGACCTCACACCATTTGGGATAGGAACCCCATATGGTATGTGGCACCAGTTCCCACCATGATTTTTTTCTTCTTAGATACTAAAATGAAAAGGTGTTAGTTTGAAGGCAATGGTGAAATACTGAAAATGGTGATGATATCAACCCACTATTGATAACTTGGAGAACATACTACAAGAATGTAGCAACAAAAAAATAATATGAATCATGTCTCAAGAACGGTTAGTGATCTAAAACCATCTCATACATACATGAATAAAAAAGTGATAAAAATTAATTTTAAGTTCATTCGCAATAATTTAATTACATAGTGTGAAATAAGAAACAAAAGATTCAAAGTCTACATGTAATGTAGGTTTTAACCATGTACATAAGTTACTTGCAAATATATTCTTAAATAGAAAAAAAATATACAATGGAGAGAACATAAAACAAATATACATAGATATTTTCCCATGGATCCAAAAACCGGGAATACTAGATTGTTTTTTCATATATTCCTTTCAATGTTATAACACACACACACACACACAAATATATATATATATATATATATATATATATATATATATATATATATATGATGAAGCATTCATAAACCCCAATCCAATAACCTTGGATTAGAGCATAATTGTAGTTTTCTTGAATGGACCCACAAATATCATTGGTAAAAAACATCATGCCAAAAAACCGTATGAAAATCCATGCACAAAACCATGGGTAGGTCCGGCCACCATCTGTGTGTCTACCCCCCATCCTTGGGGCCACCAAACTATTATTGGGTCTGCATAGAAAAATAAAATAAAAAAATCAAATCAAATAAAATTGGGGCACTTCCCTCAACCCCATGACACATGGAAATAACATAACATACACCCAACATGAAATTCATATGCAACTAATTAGTTCATTAACATATACCCAACATCTTAGCACACATCCACCACAATAAAAGTATTAGTTAGCCATTAAAAATGCCATGAAAATTCACAAGGATCAATGCAAAGAGTAAATCTTCTCATTAATATTGTTTCCATTCAAGGTACATGCACCACAAGCCGATAAAAATAAAATAGTAGAATGATGGCATCTCATATCATCTTCAAGAAAAAACACCTGGCCTCACCAACAATCAACCTAAAATCTATCAAGATTAAAGTGCTTTTAGCTCCCTAGGGAGAAAAAACTATCTAAATTTTCCTAGAGCACAAGTGCTAAAAGTCCATTTTTTAGAGGCATGGAGACACATTTATACAAATGGTTCAAGTGACCTTTAACATATCACCGTGACCTTTCATTTATACATGACCTTTAGAATCCCATTGAATCTTCATATTTTGTTGACTCTCTTAGTATTTATTATTTTTATAAACATTACAAAATATTATTTACAATCTATAAATATAGAAATTATAAAGTCTCCAATTGATTTTAATCCTAATTTCAATTTTTATTGGGGAGATAAAAAATGTTATTTGAACTTCCTCTCTTGTGTAAACAATTGAACATGAAATGTGTTCTTTTCTCTCTATGGTGGAAGTCCATCTACAAGTTGATGCACTTGTTTTCAAGTATATTTATCCTACTACGAAGCATAATATTGAGGTTGCAACGTTTGTTACTATGGTCCCTTTACATCAGCCCTGGAAGGAGTTTATAACCCACCACCTCAATCATTAATTTCATTTCACACCTAGGCTAACTTGGAAGGCTACATACCATATCTTTATTTCTTTAGGGAAACATTGTGGATTTTTCCTGTAATACCTCACCTAGAAATTATATAAAAAATCCAAAAAACATTATGTAGGACCTTCATGGCTTTCAAATAAACAAAATATTATAAATTTTGAAGTTGTCCCTTTCACCATTTCAAGATAAATCATCAATGTGCTAATATATTCCAATAATGGTCTTGAGATAATTGACTTTCAAGAATATTTAATAGTTATCGAAATATTTGGTAATATGGAAGAGTAAAGAGGTTTAAATTGTTTTCATATCCGATCATTGAAATAAATTAATACAACCCAACCAACAAAAATAATAAAAGAGACCTTGCCCAAAATATAACCTCTAAAAAGTGAGTGATGGGGAATTTCACACATTATGAATTTTCACACCCTAGAAAACAAGATAGATTCTTGCCATTAGATTTGATAAAATATAATGTGCTTAAATAGAGATCATTGGGTGCTCCCTACGTATAATCACTATTCTACACTACAAGAAAAAAGGACATTGGTGAGGGTCATGTTTGTGACATACCTTTAAGGTCCGTCACCAACGTCACATATGGTGACGATCCTTAAAAAAGCATTGTTGTAAGTGCATATAGTGATGTTCCTTTAAGTCTTGTCACCAAAGGCATTTTCAGTGACACATTTAGTGAGGGTTGTTAAAGGCATGTCACTAATTCTCTCTTTGGTGACACTTCTAGTGACGACCTTTTATTGACCCTCACCAATGCTCTTTTTGGTTACTTTTGGTGACGGTCGAAAAATTTTCATCATCATTGATCATTCCAATGAGTTTTTGATGACGCTATGTGCATGTTACTATATTTTTTGCCAAAAGATAATGATTTAAAACCATTTTTGTGGAGTATTTTTCATTATGTGTCCAAGGCCATATACTGTTTAGTTTTAGTCAATTTTATAAGAAGTAATTAGTGTGTATCATTTCCCTCGAGTAATGACAATATAGTTTTCCTATGAGCCAATACATGATTCATCTCTATTAGGTTTATTATCTAACAAATCCCCTTTAGATAAAGTTCCACTAGTGTGTGTAGAAACTATATTATTTAATACATAATCAAACTTTGTCAATTCTATTAATGAGAGAGATCTAGCACTCTAAAAGACTCCTGGCACACCTTAACATGCTTTGGCACCAAAAACATTCCTTGGAACCTCGCATGTCTTAGAACATATTTGAACCTAGAACATCTTTCCATGAATAGGGCACCCAAGCACATGTTTACAGGCCCTAACATAGCATAACACTCTCCTATCATGTGTGGACATGGATTTTAGTCCCTAGCATGCCCTAGAACATTTTGGCATGCATTAACATACATGAGCACTTGGCACACACTGGAACTTGGCATGTATTGGAACCTATTATTAGTGTGACTAGCATGCCATGCAACATTTTGGCATGCCTTAACATACATGATCACTTGGCACACATTGGAACTTGGCATGTATTGGAACCTATTATTAGTGTGCCTAGCATGCCCCTTTCGAAAAAGCTAAAGTCCTAAATTATTAACCCTCTTATGTGTTCATTTTCTTGCATTTTAGCTTGGTTCTTATTTTTTTTCCTTGATACTACTTGACACGTATTGGCATACCCTGGCTCGCTACACATCCTAGCATGCCTTAGCATCTTGCATGTGTTGGAACTATTTGGCACATGTTGACATGCATTGGAACTCCCTAGCAGACTCTCACACTTCTTGACATGACCTGATATTCACTAGCATGCCTTACTAGTGCTTATCATACCTTGTCACTCCCTCCCCGCCCTGATAGCTAGCAATAGTCGTTGACACTCCCTGGAACACCCTCATATTCATTCACTTTCATGCATTTTGACCTAGTGCTCCCTTGTGTTTCCATAGTTCTCCCGAACAGTAATCCTCAACATGCATTAGCACACTTTGTCCCACCTTGGCACTCTTTCACATGCCTTTCCACTTCATAGCATGTGTATCACTCTGTTAGCACCCAATCTGAACCTTAGGCTGAAAAAGGCAAATCAGGGTAACAACTAAAACGAATGCTCTCACCTCAGACAGCCCTACAAGGATGTGGTGGAGAGGGCTTCCCCTCTAATAGATATTCAATAACTGACATGAAACTGATTTTTAGTTGTTAGTATATAAATGGAAAAGGGGTTTTGATAAACAACTGTCTTTGTGATGAAGTAGACAAAAAGGAGAACAGAACCACAAATTAAAATCAAAACATACGCAGTATTTCAATAAAAGAGTGGGAGGAGATTAGAACCGTGTTGAAATAAGATGGAGTGAAAGACTACGTTGAGGCTGAAAAGGGCATAATAAATGAACTCTTTCAAACAGTAATAGTAAACAATACAGTGATGAATGATTCCTGTCGCGCAGCACATAAAATGGATTCTACCTTTCTAACTTGAAAACATTCAACCGGGAAATGTTTAAGAATGAATTGCAGAAACATAACAATGTACATATGAAACACAAAGGAGAGACATATGCTAAAACTCATACCACATGAATCCCACAAATCAGAGCTACATCACTTTATTAATTCCCTGCCAAACTGTACAATGGAGCGTAGAGCTCACTGCCACACTATTCCCCTACTTCTGAGTTTTCAGACTTCATACTTTCAGCCTATTTTACAAATGATTAGCATTTACAATAAATAGACATATTTTGTGGGAATATAGATCGATGGAAAGAGGGGAAATCATAACTGAAGATGGAAAACCAAGAGCCAATAATCTCTTCGTAAAGGAAGAGTTGCGTTACATCTGGTGAGTGAGAAGGTGAAACATTGTAACTTAGATCTCTTTACCATGTAACTACAGATGTGACTGTTACGAATTTGGGTCTCGGCCTCTGACTGTCACTTTGCTTTCTGTCATTACTCTGAAGAAGACCGACCTTTATAATACGCTGTTGAAATGAAATGAAATTATGCTTTCATGAAGGGAAAAATTTATTTTGCATGGGAAAAAGGGAAGGGGAGTAGGTGGGATCCACATATGTAAATCGCAATCGCAATGGACGGGGTGGAGAGATATAATATAATAAACACAATGTAATATGGCACCATCACAATCTGAATCGGAATGGGGAGATGGGTGGAGTGATACGTATTTGCAATGGTGTAATCACAATTGAGATAGGAGCGGGGCAATACAATGTGCCGACGGACTAACCAAAGCCTTTGTATAAAACAAAATATATAAGATTTGAATTTAACAAAGGGAAAAGGGCCATTATATTACGAATGGGCGGAAGTACTGTATGGTGGGCCCGGGGTCAATTGCAATTGCAATATCAGAGAGGAGCGGAGTGAAACACATATGGAAATGTCGATGCCGATGGCCCGATTGACTTTGAGCCGTCGGATCGGCGGGGACAGATCAACGGTTGAGGAGCGATCGTAGGTTTCAATCGGGGGATGCTGCGATCGGGCAATCGGAGGAGGGACTTGCGATTGGCCAATCGAAAAGGGACTTATGGAAGTACCGATTGCGATGGCCCGATTAGCTGTGGGTCGTCCGATCGGCAGGGCAGATCGACAGTGCCAGATCAATCGGAGGTTTCATTCGGGGGAGTGGAGGAGTGATGCGATCGAAAGATCGGAGGAAGTGATGCGATCGGGTAATCGGAGGAACGGGTGCGATCGCTCGCATCGGAGAAAGTTGCGATTGATCGATCGGAGTTTGTTGCGATTGGCCGATCGGAACATGAAAATAAAACATGCGATGCGATTAAAGTGTCGGGGTTTATATAACATAAAGTTTTGAACTTTGATATAAGGTTTAAAGGCCTAAAGGGGAAGTGGTTGCGGCGGGATATTATAATGTAGGACTTAAACTTCGTTATAAAATTTAAGGGGTTATGGAAAGGGGAAGTGGTTTGGCATGATTGCATTTATATTTATAATGCGATTTTATCGTCGGAAAGGGGAAAAGGGAGTTTTTAAGGGAAATATTAAAGCTTTAATAATACAAAGTTTTAAGGGGAAAAATGGGAAATAGGGGGTATATGAGGGTATAAGGACTTTTACTTCACTTAAGAATAAATTTCAATCTAGAAGTCAGTTTTGAGAGTGTAGTATACCATTGGAAATCTCTTTCTGGGCTCTTTCTGATGGATTTGCTTGGAAAATAATTTGACGCTGAACATGCTGTGAAAAAATTCTCTGAAAGGTAGGGTGATTATTTTTTCGGAGGTGACAACTTCTGAATTGTGACTGAAAGAAAATTATTATGTTTTCACCTCAAAACATGGTTTTGAGGTGAAAATTGCATCAAACTGAATAAATGATATCTCTGATCTTCCTGGTGCTACGATTTTGAGTTTATTGACTTCCTCATGACCTTGTTGATCTATATTTGACACTTGACTCATTAATTCGATCATGGTGAGGCCCTAGAAACTAATGAGACTCGTCCTATGACCTACTGACATGTTTTGAGAGTGAAAGAGACTTATGACGAAAGACCATAGAAAGGAGAATCAGCAAGTGCCTCATGAGAGAAGACTGATGAAAACTCACTACCATCAATGAATCCATGACCTAGCGGAACGGTGAAATTTATTTGATATGAGACTCCTAATATGCAAATGAAAAAGAGCAGTTTTGATCACTGATGATAGTATGACTAAACTGACACCAACATTGGCTCCAATGGGGATGGTAGCTCCTTGGAGGTGCCAAGAACAACATAGACCAAGTAGCCTTATCCATTGGGCATGGAGTCAAAAATACTGAAAAAATGACACAATGAAGACTGACATTGACTCAAGACTAAGACTGAGAAACTGAAATAAAACCAAACCATACACATACCATTCAAGTCTTATAGCCTTCACCTCAGGCCCCAAACTTCAATCACTGTGTACTCTGAACTCTGATAAAAATAACATGGTATATACAATGATGATGACATAAATTCTGATCCTTTGTTTTCAACAATGGTAGTGCTTTAAAAGCCTACCATTTACTACTCCTCCAGGGAAATCTTGGCCATCCATGTCTAAGAGAAAAAATGCATTCTGTCCTCTGTGTGCTGAAATCCTGTATGGTCCTTTCCATAGATTTTCGAAATTACCATTCTTCCCATTGTCTTCATTTCTGGCATCCCATTTCAACACTATATCATCCAGCTGAAACTTTTCTGCTTTGGTCTTTCTGTCAAAGATCTTCTTTATTTTCTCCTGCAACTGAGTGGCGTTCTGTGACACTTCCTCTCTTGTTTGCTGAAGGCAGATCATATGATTGATCCTTCGTTGATTATCATTATCCTCGCTACCAAATTCTTGCAATAATCTCATAACTGGGACTGTAAGGGACGTGGGGAAGACGTCATCAGTTCCATAAACTAATTCGAAAGGTGACATACCGATTGATTTCTTACTGCTAACTCTGTCTGCCCACAGAGCGCTGATGAGCTTGCGATGCCAGTTTATTTTGTTTGCCTTCAGCATTTTCTTAATTATATTTACCAGTGATTTGTTAGATGACTCAGCCAGGCCGCTGCCTTGTAGATAATACGCTATTTAATGGCCCAGCGCGATGTTATATTTGTCACAAAAATCGATCATCTTCTTGGATCGGAACACTGCTGCGTTGTCTATTAAGATTTTGCATGGGCAGCCAAAACGAGATAAAATATTCGATTCCAGGAATTGAATGATTACCGTGTATGTTTCTTGCCTAGCTAGGATGGCCTCGATCCATTTCGTAAAGTAATCTGTCCCTATCAATATCCATCGGTGCTGTGCCGAGGACGGAGGATGAATTTCTCCTATGAAATCGAGCCCCTACTGCTGAAAGGGTGCATTCATTGAAACTGGTTTCAAAGGGAGTGGAAGAAATTTCTTCTTCCCTTGGAAGATTTGGCACTCATGAAATTTCATCACTGTCTTATATAAATCAGAAAATAATGCGGGCCAATAATATCCTACTTTCAATACCTTGTTAGCTGTAGTCTTCCAAAACAAGTGACCGCCATAGTCGCCTTTATGAAAATCATGCATTACCTTCTGCGCCTCTTCTTCAACCAAACAATTGAGCAGAATTCCTCCTGGATCTTTCCAATATAGAGCGCTCTCTAAAATGTATTATTTTGTAGATTTTAGCTTCAGAGATCTACCCTTACTCTTAGACATGCCCATAGGAGGTGACAAATGCTGAAGGACATAGAAAATATCTGAATACCATGGGGACTGCAGAAAAATATCTAAAATTGGAACCAGCAAACCTTCATCTTCATCTTCTGCCACTGCTGTTATGAGGTTTATATCTAAAGCATGCATATTTGATTGGGCCATCAATTTCGCCAAGCCTTGGCCTTTGATCAACTTCGTGGGCTTGATCTCCAGATCGTACTCCAACATAGTTGCTATCCACTTACCTCTCCGAAATTCTGGATCAGTTTGCATCAACACATGCTTCACTGCTGCGTTAGGGACATATGCTATAGTATGTGAATGCAGAATATAGACCTTGAAATCCTTCAATGCCTTGATAAGAGCCAATGCTTGTTTTTCAATAATATTATACCTCAAAGCATCATCTCTAATAGTTCTAATGAAAAAGGCAATTGGCTTTTCAATCTCATCTCTCTTTTGCATTAAAACAACAGCCAAAGTATGCTCAGATGCAAACGAAAATATGATAAAGTCTTGAGTGTAGTCAGGACTGATCAAAACTAGGGCATTGGAAAAAGCAAACTTTACCAAATTGAATGACTTAATAGCTTCTTCACTCCACTTGACAGTGTTGTCCTTCTTCAACATGTTAGTCATTTTCCTCAAATGTTCAGCCAGATTGGGTATAAATCGACGTAAGAATTTCATCTTACCATTGAATGCTTGGATCTCCTTTTTGTTTCGTGGAAGGTCTATGTGTTGAATTGCCTCCACTCTAGATGGATCAATGCAGATACCATCTTTAGAGATGATATTCCCCAGCAGCTTGCCTTCATCCATGGAAAAGAGACACTTCTTGGGATTGAGAGAAATTCCAAACTTTCTGCATCACTGGAAAACAACTCTCAAATGGTGCAAATGCTCATCATCTGATCCTAAAAACACTGTCAAATCATCCAAATAAATGACCAGAAAAGCATCTTTTTCGTTGGCAAAAGCAATGTTCATTGCACGCTGGAAAGTAGCTCCTGCATTCTTCAGTCCAAATGGCATTTTGGCATACTGGAAGGTTCCCCAAGGTGTTGTGAAGGTAGTTTTATATTTTTCCTTCTCATGCACCAAGATTTGGTTATAGCCTGAGTAGCCATCAAGTAGTGACATCCTGGATGCTCCAACTACTCTCTGCAGAATATGGTCCATTTTCGGAAGTGGATAATTATCCTTTAAGGAAGCCTTAATCAAGTTACAAAAATCTATACACAACCTTATTTCTTCAGTCTTCTTACGTACAAGGACCAAATTTGAAATCCAGTCAGAAAACCTAATGGGGACTATGATACTAGCTTTGTACAATATTTTTACCTCTTTTTCGATGGATGGCAGCAGCTTCGGATTGATTCTTCTCAGCTTCTGTCTGAATGGCTTTTGATCCGGCTTGATAGGAAGAGTATGCTGGATTATGTTCTTATCATACACCTTCAAATATGAATAATCCCATGCAAATACATCAGAAAATTTAGAAAGAAACTTCACATAATTCTCCTTCGCTTCAGGGGACAATGCCTTTGACAATTTCACGAACTTGGGTTGATCAGGTGTTTCAAGATTCACATCTTCAACTCCTTTCTCCGTGGGCACCAAGCTTGGATTCTTTGCCACATCTTCCTAATAAAAAAACTCCTCTAAAGGTATGAGACCTCTAGGAATTACATTATCTTTCAGCTGCAATATGTCCATCTAGTTTGTTTCCAATTATTGATCACCAACCACATACTCACCTTCTATGGGAGTGTCCATGAATTTTCCATCACCCTACAAAAGTGCATCGATCTCATTATCATCCCAAAATAATTGCCAATACCTTAAATTGTCTGGAACAACAGGCCTATGTTTGACATGGATCTCAAACTCGTTGCTGGAGTTCATCAGAATCTTCAGGTTACTTGCAGTAGTGGCAAGAGAATCAGCAATAAGATTCTGCATCTTGGGCACTGCTGTCAAAGTGTACTCTGGTAATGTCTTCAAAATGTCCAAAACTACATTTCTGTATGTCCTCAGTATTGGATGTTTAGCTTGGTATTCTCCTTTCACCTGCTTGATTATTAACTCAGAGTCACCATACACAGAAATCCTTTTCGCCTTCAACTTCTTCAAGATTTTTAGGCCTGCAATCAAAGCTTCATACTCTACTTCATTGTTGGAGCAGTCAAAAGCCAACTTATAAGCACATACTCTAACATTACTAGGGACCTTTTCAGGCTGGAAAATAGGGCTCCGAATCTGTATTCTAATACCTACTCCATCCTTACTAACAGCTCCATCAAAATACATACCCCATAGGCCTTCTTCTTCTTCTTGTAGACACTGAAATTTAGTTTCTTCCTTCTCTTTACCTTGGCTTATTTATGGTTGTTCACTGTCTTTCTGCTGCTGGTGGACAGGAGGCTCAAAAGTACTTGTTGCTTTGTCCTTTTCCTGTTCGATGACCTCTTTGAAATTTTCTGAAATCTCAAGTATCTCATCCACTTGTACCAACTGAACATCCTCATCATTTAAATCACCGTCTGAATATAAGACGAAAGACTCTAAATCTGTGCGGACTGCATTTATGGGATGGTTTAATAGCTTGTCTTTGCTAGTAATCATATATTTCATTTTCTTTTCCCTATATAACTTTCTCAACTGGCCAAACATAGGGATTGTGGCATAAGAGAAGTCAAGTTCTATGGTCCCCTTAAGTCTTCCGCCCCAAGACCTAGATAGAAGCATTCCAAACCGTGGTGGGACATCAGCAACAACTACATCCATCAAGACATTTTTGGCTGGGATTTGATCTAAAGACACTACCAAGTCTTTGATAAGGCCAATACAATGGACCCTACTTGAGTCAAAAGAATAAAAATCATGGTATTTTCTCATAACATCAAGGCCTAACTTCTCCATGACAGCTTTGGGCATCAAATTATGTGAGGCCCCGGAGTCCAACATGGCGTTATGCAAGATAAACTCATGCAACCTAAGACTTAGATAAAAGGGAGGGACTTCATTTTCTTCAGATTCTTCTGTGGCTGGACCAAAAATAAGTTCAGGGTAGTCATCTTCCACATTAACCATATCAGAAAGAGGGTCAATTTGCAAGACTTTAGACACCTGACTTCTATATACACTATTTTTCACCAACTCAATCAGGGGCACAGACACTTTGAGTTTAGAAATTTCATTTTATAAATTAAAGGAAGGAGCTTTTTCTACCTCTTTAATGGGAGGGTCTTTCTTCTCTATTTTCTCCTTCACTATGCTCTACTGGCTTTTTTCATTTGCTGTGTTAGTAGCTGCGGGTGCTTTGCTGGATGAAGGATTGGCCAGCTCTTTTCCTTTCTTCTGTGCCTCGTCCTTCATTTGGAGTTCTTTTATCTTTTGAATGGGACTTATTGTGACGTTTCTATTCCTTAGAGAATAATTCCTTTGCTGGGCTGATAGAGCGTTCATATACCCTCTCTGGTAGTCATCAGATTTTTTCTCTAACACCACGTCAGTGGCCAAAATGAAATTTTCATCCCCTCGAATGTCTGGAATCACCACTGTGTATTCTTCGTCTTCTATGAGGAAAATGGGCGCACCATCAGCTGTGAAAAACTGATTGGCCTCGATTGCAGGGTCATCATCATCTCAGTCTATCCCTTGCATGTAGTTCTATTGCAATGGCGTTTTAATTTGCTACTGTGGTGCTGCTTGGTCCTGCACCCTCTGTTCTCTCTGTCTAATTCTAAATTGCGGCTACTGTTGTCCTCTAAAATTTGGATTTCTTATTTGGGGTTTAGGTCTATCCGAAATTTTTAATCGATCAACCATCCTTTCCATTGTACGAATCAGTGTGTCCATTTTTTTGTCCGAAGGGGAGGATTCCTCTTTCACCACGAATTTCTTTTCAGCTCTGGCTTAAGCTCTTCTAGCCAACAGATTAGCTTCAACGCTTACTAATATCCTCTGCATGTCTTCAAGTGATGGTGGATCTCTTTCACGCAGCTGATATGCCATATTGACATCAAAACCATCCGGAAACTTCAGCAAAGTTGAATCCACATGAGCTTTGAGGTTAGCTGGAATAGCATTGTATACAGCATTGAATCTTAAAAAATAGTCTTGTACAGTTTCACCCATATTTATTTTATATTCTCATATTCAGACATAATTTGGAGTGGGTTATTTCTCACCTCCCACCGGTCTAATACCTGTGTGTGTAACTCATGTAACGTACGAATAGAGCCTGCTGGCAAGGCTCTAAACCACTTTCTAACTTTTCCTCCAAAGCTTTGAACAAATAGTCTAGTGGTTACATTCTCTTCCTCTACCTCATGAAGATAAAAAAAATCATTCATCTTATCAACATGCTGCTGGGCTGTGATGCTTTGAGTGGCATCAAAGATTGTAATTTTACTCTGATAGTCAGCAGGCATATCGTTGAGGACCTGGGGTAAAACCAGGGGTGCATACCTGGCAGCCATGATTCTGGGAGGATTTACAACATCGTTTGTAGTACTGGGATTTGAGGGAGGTGTTGATGGAGGAGATGAAAACTGGAAAATGACTGATGGGAATGTTGATGAGTTATGAGGATGGAATGTTGTCCTTGATGATTTTGAAACCTTGGGAATATTAGTTACAGTGATGGACTGGGGAGAATTAAAAATGTAGTCATCAATGGAGGAATTCGCTCTTTGAACTTCAATATCCACAAGGAATTTTGGATCTAAAACTGTGTCTTCGAGTGCAGTTTCAGACTTATTTCTAAACAAAGAGAGCTCAAAAATCTCGTCAAAAGAAAGCTCTTCTACAAAAAGCCACTCATTGGGCCAAGTATGGGACCTGAAAATAGGTGTAGGACTTAGTGATCCCTCCTGTCTTCTAACTATTTTGGGATAATATTTGGATTTTTAAACACAGGGGGAGGATTTGGATCAAGATTAGCCCTTGTGTATCTTCTTGAAGCCAGTGTGGTCAAATTTCTACTGTACAATATTTATATCAGCCTAGAAAACTCTGAAATATCATCATCAAGACTTTACAAGAAAGGTATTACTGGGGTGATGAATCTTCTATGCAAAAAGTTTATAGTTCCCCAGTATGGTCGCCAGAGATGTTAGCACCCAATCTGAACCTCAGGATAAAAAAGGCAAATCAAGGTAACAACAAAACCATGCTCAGCCTTGTAGCTAGCCCTACAAGGACAGGAGAGGGCTCTCTCCGCAGAATAGATATTCAATAACTCAATAATGAACTAATTTTAGGCTAGGTATATAAATGGTAAAAGGGGTTTTAATAAATGAATGAATTTTCAGGGATGTATGGGACAAAAGGACAGTATGAACCGAGGAATTAAATCAAAGACACAGAGCATTTCATGGGGCAATATAGGCAGGAGATTTAGCAATCAAGTTGAAATAAGATGGAGTGGAAAGACTGTTGAGAAGCTAAAAAGGGCATAATACATGAATCCTTTTCAAACATAAGAAAACGCACAGAGTATGAATGATTCCCCAAGGCAGAGCATATAAAATGGATTCTACCTTTCTAACTTGAAAACATTCAACTAGAAATGTTTATGAATGAATGGTGAAACATAAGAATGTACATATGAAACACAAAGGAGAGACATATGCTAAAACTCATACCACATGAATCCACAAATCAGAGCTGCATCACTTTATTAATTCCCTGCCAAACTGTACAATGGAGCGCAGAGCTCACTGCCACACTATTCCCATACTTCTGAGTTTTCAGACTTCAGACTTTCAGTCTCTTTTACAAATGATTAGAATTTACAATAAATAGACAGATTTTGTGGGAATATAGATCGATGGAAAGAGGGGAAATCATAACTGAAGATGGAAAACCAAGAGCCAATAATCTCTCTGTAAAGGAAGAGCTGCGTTACATCTGGTCAGTGAGAAGGCGAAACATTGTAACGTAGATCTCTTTACCACATAACTGCAGATGTGACTATTACGAATTTGGGTCTCAGCCTCTGACTGTCGCTTTTCTTTCCGTCATTACTCAGAAGAAGACAAACCTTTATAATATGCTTTTGAACTGAAATGAAATTATGCTTTCGTGAAGGGAAAAAATTATTTTGCATGGGAAAAAGGGAAGGGGAGTAGGCAGGATCCACATATGTAAATCGCAATCGCAATGGATGGGGCGGAGAGATATAATATAATAAACACATTTTAATATGGCGCCATCGCAATCAGAATCGGAATGGGGAGATGGGCGGAGTGATACATATTTGCAATGGTGTAATTGCAATCTAGATAGGAGCGGGGCAATACAATGTGCCGACGGACTAACCAAAGCCTTTGTATAAAACAAAATATATAAGATTTGAATTTAACAAAGGGAAAAGGGCCATTATATTATGAATGGGCGGAAGTACTGTATGGTGGGCCCGGGGTCAATCGCAATTGCAATATCGGAGGGGAGCAGAGTGCAATACATATGGAAATTCCAATGCCGATGGCCCGATTGACTTTGAGCCGTCGGATCGGCGAGGACAGATCAACGGTTGAGGAGCGATCGAAGGTTTCAATCGGGGGATGCTGCGATCGGGAAATCAGAGGAGGGACTTGTGATTGGCCAATCGGAAGGGGATTTATGGAAGTGCCGATTGCGATGGCCTGATTAGCTGTGGGCCGTCCGATCGGTGGGGTAGATTGATGGTGCCAGATCAATTGGAGGTTTCAATCGGGGGAGCGGAGGAGTGATGCGATCGAAAGATCGGAGGAAGTGATGCGATCGGGTAATTGGAGGAAGGGGTGTGATCGCTCGCATTGGAGAAAGTTGTGATTGATCGATCGGAGTTTTTTGCGATTGGCCAATCAGAACATGAAAATAAAACATGCGATGCGATTAAAGTGTCGGGGTTTATATAACATAAAGTTTTGAACTTTGATATAAGGTTTAAAGGCATGAAGGGGAAGTGGTTGCGACGGGATATTATAATGTAGGACTTAAAATTAATTATAAATTTTAATGGGTTATGGAAAGGGGAAGTGGTTTGGCATGATTGCATTTGTAGTTATAATGCGATTTTATCGTCGGAAAGGGGAAAAGGGAATTTTTAAGGGAAATATTAAAACTTTAATAATACAAAGTTTTAAGGGGAAATATGGGAAATAAGGGGTATATGAGGGTATAAGGACTTTTACTTCACTTAAGCATAAATTTCAATCCAGAAGTCAGTTTTGAGAGTGTAGTATACCGTTGGAAAGCTATTTCCAAGCTCTTTCTGATGGATCTTCTTGGAAAATAATTTGACGCTGAACATGCTATGAGAAACTTCTCTGAAAGGGAGGGTGATGATTTTGTCAGAGGTGACAGCTTCTGAATTGTGACTGAAAGCAAAGTATTATGTTTTCACCTCAAAACATGGTTTTGAGGTGAAACTTGCATAAAACTGAATAAATGATATCTCTGATCTTCCTGGTGCTATTATTTTGAGTTTATTGACTTCCTCATGACCTTGCTGATCTTTATTTGAAACTTGACTCATTAATTCAATCATGGTGAGGCCCTAGAAACTAATGAGACCCATCCTATGACCTACTGACATGTTTTGAGAGTGAAAGTGACTTATGACCAAAGACCATAGAAAGGAGAATCAGAAAGTGCCTCATGAGAGAAGACTGATGAAAACTCACTACCATCAATGAATCCATGACCTAGCAGAATGGTGAAATTTATTCGGTATGAGACTCTTACTATGCAAATGAAAAAGAGCAGTTTTGATCACTGATGGCAGTATGACTAGACTGACACTAACACACTCCATGACACACATTGGCACTTGTCATATGTTCGAACATGGAAATTATTAGCATGTCTAACATTCATTAAGATGCCTTGGTATGCTTTGGCATGGTTTAATATTAAAGTTATTTAAGATCAGTTATTGGAAAGTATATAAGAAGTAACAGAAGAAGATTTGGCACTTAGAATGCATTAACACTTGGCACTTATCACCTATTTCCACCTAGTGTTAGTGTGCCTAGCATGCCCCTCCTAGAAAAGGTAAACAAATGACTTATTAAACCTCTTATGTGTTCAATTCCTTGTATTTTAACTTGTTTCTCCTTTTTTTTCCTTGATAGTCCCTAGCACGTATTGGAACACCCTTGCAAATATTGGAATGCCTTATCACTTGACACATCTTAGAATATTTGACATGCCTTAAAACTATCTGGCACATGTTAGCATTCCCTAGTATGCCTTGGCACTCATGCCCTCACAACCAGCCTTACATCTTTTCACGACTTGGGAACTGAATCAAGTCCTTAGCTATTGTAGTTCATGTGAGATTGGCCTGCTTCAGCTGCAACAAATTTTCCAATTGCACCTACTACAAGTAGATAATGCCTTTTTCACCTAAGAATAACCTATATATCATCTTACGCTACTCATGTCCAAGCTGAACTTGTCCCACTTAAGAGCTTACCAAGACAAGGATCACATCTAGCCATGTCCCTAAAAGAACTAAGAAACATAGCTTGCATAGGCAATATTTCACATTTATTTTAAGTTCATATAAACAATAGATCATTAAATGAGAGTTTGCGAGAACCACAAGATACACAAGACACACAAGATATACGTTAGCATAAGCCGAGTGCCTGAAAAATTATACACAAAAATGTACAATACGAAATTGTCTAAAATAGTTTAAAACATGAGAATTCGACCAAAGTGTGCCACATGTCATATAAAAATAATAGATAAAGGAAAAATAGTGTTGTGCCTAGCAAAAAGTCTCCCTTTGTTTAAAACTGCTTTGTTGAGCCCCTTATCGCAATTGTAGGCTTTCCTCTTGCAAATCCTATTATGAAAATTTTCTAAAAAACTTTGTGGAGTCTTTTGAGCTAGACATTTTAATTTCTAAATATTTGTTTGGATTGTCACTGAATTGGTGGAATTATCAAATTCATGGCATTGTAAATTATGTAGGAAAAGTCATGACAATGTAACATTTGGAGGCAGTTTTGGAAACCCCCTCGCAAAAAAAAAATAAAGAAAATCCTTAGAATTAAAATTTTAGAGGCGATTTTTAAATGACTACCTATAAATGTTCAATTCTCATAAACATTGGGGGAGCCAGATCTTTTGGTGTATTGAATGGGGAAAGGGGACATAAGGGTAGAATGGATGGGTAGAAGTGAGAGGTTCAAGCATGGTTACTGAGATCTATAATCATAGAAATATAAAATTAGAAAGGGCCTTAGGATCTCATGGCATAGGGGCTAAGGGGCCCAGAGGGATGGAGATGAAATAAATTGGTAGAGGAACCCCCAATAGTTGTGATAAGGGGATTAAGGACCCCACTACCACAACCCATAAGACCTTAAACCATAACTACTAAATTCACTATCCCATTAACCCCAAATTCGTAATCCCTTAACCCCCACAATTATAAATCGTAACCCATTAACCCGTTCATCCATTAAATCCTAAAAAAATAACTCTTAACCCCTAACTTAGAATCCTTGAACCATCCTTAAAATTCACAAAAATGTAACTTTTGAAGATATTTTTAGACAAGGCCCCCACAAAAGTCATTAGAATTAAGATTTTAGAGGTGTTCATTAAATGGCCACCTCCAAATGTTCAATTCTAATGAATTTTTGGGTAGAGGGATCTTTTGGTGTATTTAATGTGGCAAGGGGACATAAGGGTAACATGGATGGGTGTAAGTCAGAGGTTTGACTCTTGAGCATGGTTTAGTGAGATCTATAATTGTAGAATTGGAGAATGGGAAGGGGCCTTACGACCCAATGGTATAGGAGAAAAGAAGCTTAGAGGGAAGGGAACAAGATAAATTGATAGGGGAACCCCCAATAGTTGTGATAAGGGGATCATGGGGGCCATTATCACAAGCCATGAGCCTTTAAACCATAACCGCTAAATTTCCTATCCCTTTAACCCCAAAAACATAATCCATTAACCCATAAACTCATAAATCATAATCCATTAATGCCTTGATCCCTTAAACCCTAAGCCACCAACCCCTTGACCCCTGCACCATAACTAAGAATCCCCAAACCCCCTAAGCCCTAAGCCCTTATCCTCTTAAACCTTGACCCTTAACCCTTAACCCTTATCCCCTAAAACCCTAAACCCCTAACCCCTAACCCATTAACTCACTGACACCTAAATCCCATAGCCCTTAAGCACTTAAACCCTAAATCCCCTGACCTATAATCCCTTGGTGCTTAACCCTTAACCCCTAAATACCTTAACCAATAAGCCATTAATCTCTAACCCATAATCCTCCTATACCTCAACCACTTGACCCTCATCTTCATAAGCCCTAACCCTTTACCATTAACTCTTGAACCCCTAATCCCTTAACTCCTAGAACCCTTAATCCTTTTTCCCAAACCACAGGTGCTCCAACACTAATATTCTTGGTCATATTACGAATTTTTCCACTAACCCCTACAAATGAAACATGCACGCACTACTAGGTGTTATGAAGTAAATCCTCTCTGTGGACAAAGACGATTCCTCTAGCCTTAGGGTGGGTCTAGTAACAAAAGGACGTTAAAGTGTTTCTTCCTAGTTAATGAATGAACAAAAACACAGTAGATTGACCTACCTTGAATCCAACGCCGTATTCGTTGCAGAAAGAGTATTGGCCTATCGCTTCTGCCTTGGAAAATCACAATCTGTTCGCTGTCATGATCAGATACCTGCACATCAGACAAAGAACAAGAACAACATAAGATAGAATAGTTTCACTCATAACTATTAGCTAGTAAAATAGGGCTAAACATATCGCATCAAATAAACATCATAACGCAATAGTGGAACCAAACAATAGTCATGTATATAAATGAATAGAAGGAAGAGTACAATCGATGCTTTGACGTCGCAGTCTCCTCCAGCGGGGTTCAAGCGACGTGCATCTCAAATGTTGGTTAGGGGATTCGAACTCAAGCTCTCTTAGAGGTCTTTGAATCAATCTCTCTCAACATAATCCTTCTTATACTATCCTCTCCAGTAGCTTAGATATAGTATGTATAATTATCCTAGTTCAGTTATTCAGTCGTTCAACTAGCTTCTACTAAAAGAGATAGTTTCTTTTATAGAGGAAAAGGAGGAGGTTGGGATCCCTACAAAGGTGGGAGGGAGTACTAACCTTTAGGAGAGTTTCAAGGGAGGTGGAAACTACTAACTAAAGAAAGGAGTCTGTGGTTGTTTCAGTTTAACCACTCCCAATGACTCATCCCCGAGGTGGTTGGAATGGAACCTCCACCTCTATTTTTTAAAAACATTGCATAAACATCTTGGTGCGGGTGTCTAACTAGAACATAGTGCCAAGGGGCACATGCTCAGTGTTAAATTTCTCTGTCAGCGTGAGGGTGTAACTGGCTACTCGCGCCAAGGTAAAAATAGGGATTTTTATAGCTCTGCTCAGGGAAATGTCAACAAGAAGAATGTTGCTTTCATCAAAAGGGATGCAAGGATGGTATTTACAAAGCATGACACTGCTTATTTTTCATAGAAACGACCCTCCAATATGCGAGTTGGGGATTGCAGGGATAGTGAAAAAATGCTATGTAACAGATGCCCCCTAAAGCATGAAGTCCGAGAGAGAGGGAGGGGTGAAATGATTTATGAGAACATGTTTGAACCAAACATCATTGTCAGAAGACCTGTAATTACAAACACAACTGATATCTGTGATACATGAGTCATGTGGCATGGGTGCAGCCATCCATAATAGAGTATATAAAAAGCTAAGATCCGAGGTATGGACACAACCATCCAGCAGGAAGGATCAAATAAATAGACTCAGGTATGGTCACAACCATCCAATCAAGAGAGTCATGCAATAAGTCATAATAATCCACAAAAAATCCACAGCATGGATTTTATCAGAAAAACCCAGGGTCTTGTGCTCCATCTCGACCTGAACAAGTACAATTTCGAGCATGTGAATATATGAGCTAAAGTCGAACATGTAGGAAAACTATCTGGTTACCAGCCAATGATGAAAGTTGTTAACAAACATGAGAGAAACCACCAATGACAACGATGGCCCTCAAGGTACAACGGGTACAATCTACGCAATGTGAAAAACGATCTAACGTTGAACATCCGCAGAATCACTCGATCGAAGGTCAATGATGTGAACCTTGCGTCGAATGCGAAAAACCTGCCATTGAGGCATGCAGGCTCCAAGGTACCAAAAGGGAGTCTCTAGATCAAATTCCTGGATAATGAGCTGAAGTCGACAGGAAATGACCTGGTCGAAGGAGGGCCATAATTTCTCCCACATCATCGAGACGAGAGAGACGAACATGATGAAAGCAGATCAGGACCAACAGGAGATTAGAGGAAGGTTGACAACTGCAGATGCAAACTTCTCTTGAACATATCAATAACATGGCACTGGATTTGGCAGTATTTGACATCAAAGGATCTGAAGTCATGATGACGTGGAAAAGAGAATATGAGAGATCAAAAGAGATTACCCAAACCCATGGAGGTAAAAAATGACGAAATGAGATGTCCCCAACTGAACAAAAATGCAGACAAGTGCCATGTTCAAGAGTGACATACTGCCAACATAACTAAAAATTGGTTTCATTTTCCCCCACCATTTCTGGCGAGTGCCCCAATTATTTTTTAAAACAAGCTTGAAGGGGATATCATATGCTTGCACTGTAAGTTTTCCCTTCGGACAAATCCAACCTAGTAGATTTTAAGAGCCCTAGGAAGGAGGAACTCGAATAATGTCATGATGACGAAGTCCAATGTCATCAGGGTTTAACGAGTCTGACAAAGGAAGAACTCGACATATTTTCATATTTAGAGAGTTTGACAAGAAGGCAGAAAAGAAAACTCCAACAGGCCCTTTTCGTAGGTAGTCTCACAGATCCGAAAAGGTAGAAAACTATGTCTAAGAGAACCTCTTAGTCGCGATCGACTAAGGTATTCGTTTTTCGTAACTAATCCATCCCATCCCAAAAAAGGGTTAAACGTATACTGGGTAGATATCGTTTCACAACCATTTAATGAGATCAAAATGATAAGAATCTCGGAAATATGTTCAATTTTAGAGAGTCAGAAAAGCGCTGAAAGATTACTCCAATAGGGAATTTTTTGTGTTTTTACCGAGTCCGAAAAGGTATAAAATATAACTCGTTACTTCATCATTGTCGCATGAAAAACCTGTTGTTGCACAATAGACATGTGTAAAACCTATTTCTCAAAAATAATATAATAAAATAATCAAAAAACAAGTCTTAAAACCTAGTTAGGGTTGTGAAAAAATTATAAAATGACAAAAATGGTAAAAATAATTACTTTTCACTTTTTACCTCTTGTGGAGCAATAGTTACCCATTTCACTGTGTGATCTTGCAGCGAAGATAGTGGCCAATCCAGCGGACCAATCAAAAATCCGTCAATTCTAGGTAAGAGCCGAGATCCCTCTGGTCATTTTAAGTCATTTCTTACTACCTGCAATTTTTAATTTTTAATTTTGGGGGAGGAAATGCAAAAATTAGGGCTTGGCAGTTGGCGTGGGTTTCGGGCACAGAGTCATGCCAACTACATGATTTTTTACACTAGGATGCGCCCATTGGCGCGACTGTTAATGCTGATCAATTACCCTAATTATTTACAAATTTAAGGTTCAAAATTGACTAATACCACTCATATGAATGTGTTTGAAGCAGAAATAAGCAAAATGGTCATTGAATGGAAATAACGGGAACATAGTGAAGAAGACGAGCTGGGCATGGAAAATGAGGGAGCCATGGAAGCTCTCAGAAACTGTGGTCTGAATTTTTTTTTCCTAATGCCATGTCTCTAAGCCTAACCAGAGTTATTACAGTATCTGGTCAGCATTTGGGACGAAAATCAAGGGAAGTTCATCCTTCGAGATCAAGAACTTGAGATTGATGTCTCTAACGTGTATTTTTTCATAGGATTATCATAGAGGGGAGTAGCACCAATCCTAACCAGCACCTGGCCCTGCATGGAAAAAATGACCATGGTGATAGATAGCGTATGTCTAGGAGCACAGAAAGGATCAGGTAGCGGGAGCTTTGACATTCAAACTATCCCAAACTTGACACTAAGAGTGGTGCTACATACCATCACATGAGCTGCGTGGTCTCAAGCACTACACAAAGCAACAAAGACACAGTTGCTTCTTGTTGTAGACTGCATGGCACCGACCATCTACAACTGGATAGAGGCCATGAAAATAAACATGAAGTGAAAACTAAAAAAATGCAAGAATACCAAACTAAAACAATTTGGTTATGGATCTATTCTAGTATCGTTCTTCTTGGAATGACAACCCATTTTTCAGCGACATGAGATCATAGTCCTGACACCACCAACGAGAGAACCATGGATGGCTCAATGGGAAGCTCTGATGCAAATGGTAGTGGGCGGTCAACAGATGTCCTAGAGACTGGAATTATTTGATTGGATCCCTTGATAATTGATTATCATGGAGGACTGGCCCTACTCTGGTACAGATTTCACTGATGATCCAGACCTCCCACTCCCGGAGGGAAAAAATTGGGATGAAGATTTGGGTGAGACTCATTTTTAAGTTTTATGAGTATTTGTGATTTTTATTTATTTATTTATTGATGCATTTTCTGACATGAAATCCATGTAATTACAGACATTGTCCTAGAGAGACCTGTTGGCATGTCACCGATAGCGAGTCGAATCCCTCGCGATTTCGACCCTCAAGGCGAGGGCGGCGAGGAAGATGAGATAGTACGCAACCTGGAGGGGATCACACGAGGAGTCTCGAATTATGCACGTTTGGAAGATGTTCCTCACGCATACCAGAGATATACCATAGGGGTGCCTAGCCGAATTCACTGCTTGCTAAGGTGGCTAGTACGGGCAGTGACATGTTATCACAAGCACCATGCTGATTAGACACCTAGGTTTTATTTTATCTGCATATTTGAGAGACATGATGTATCGAGATGTAACAGAAACATACATATATTTTTTGAAGTTATGATGCACACGGTTGCAAACATGTGATATATATATATATATATATATACATACATACATCTATTTCCATACATGGATATTTTACATATGATGATGTTTTTACAAATCATGCAAACGTCTATCTAATACAATGTTAGCCATTGTATCAGTTAATGTGTTCATTTGTCTAGGAATATGTTGACAGGTAATAAAATCAAAATGTCTTTCCAACAAACAAATATGTAAATACAATCTTAGAATGTGCGGACTTCTAACTGAATAATGATTATTGAGTTGCAGAATGACAATCTGTGAATCTAGATTTACAAGCAACGCATGTATACTGAGGTTGATCGCCTCGGTTAATAGCTCAATGAAAAAACTATATTCAACAACAGTGTTTGCAGTTCGTCCTAGGAAAATACCTTGTAGATCTATCAACTCACCAGCAGGATCATAAATTACCCAGACTGCCGAAGACAAATTCTTAGTACTGCGGGAAGCACCATCCGCGAAATCGACACAAGGGGTAATAGACATCTGCACAATAAGAAAGACCCAATAAGCAGGAAAAACACTCACAAAGCACACCAAACCAAAAACATGTACAAAAATGAAAACAACACCTATGTACACCTATTACACATGAATGACTCACACATAATATTTTTTGAGATACAACCCATTTCTGGGTTGTTCAAGAGGATGACCTTCATATTCATTTAGCTCATTGGCCCCATTTTTCAACACATGCCTAACGATGTACGGCCCATGCCACATACGTTGCAATTTTCCTACCCCTAGCTTATCACGAGCTTGGTCATATAGGAGGATGAGATCTCCTTCAATTAAAGAATGAGGGGAAACTGACTGATCAAAATGAGCTTTGAACAACTTCTTATGTACTTCAATAACGAGAGCAGAAAAGTGATGGGTTTCATCGAAACTTTCTAAATAAATGAGACTCTTATTCTGGCGAAGTATTCGGCAGTAATTCAACAACCAACTTGAGTGAAGGTATTTCACATTCAATCGAGAGAGTAGCTTCCAAGCCATAAACCAACTGGAAAGGAGTGAACCTGGTTGCATTTTTAACTGAGGTACGGTAAGCCCAAAGAGGCAAAAATAAAATTAGATGCCAATTGGATTTGTGGATCCCAATCATATGTTGAAGCATCATGACAAGAAATTTATTCATAGCTTCAACCTAGCCATTGGCTTGAGGGTAGTACATCGTTGAGCTGTCGTGATGCAGACCCAACTTAGAAGTCAAATCCGCCACCATATAATGACGAAAATGGGAACCATGATCAGTGATGATGGTTCGAGGGACACCAAACCTAGCAATAATGTGATTGAATATGAACTGAGCAGCTGTCTTACCGTCAGTGGCAAGTGTAGGAATTGCTTTGGCCCATTTGGTGAAGTAGTCCACGGCTATGATAATATAAGCATGCCCCCCAACCGAGTGAGGGTTACACATCATAAATTGATGCCCAACTTTGAAAAGGGACCAACGGTAATGACAGGATGAAGAGGAACGGGTGGTGCGCAACTTGCGTTGATAAATCTGGCAATCATGGCATTTACGAACTGCGACAATATAGTCTTTGAAAATAGAAGGCCAAAAACAACCAGCAAGAAGAATATTATGTGTAGTAGCATAACCAGACATGTGACCACCACAGGTGCCACTATGACAATAATTCAGAGATTTCTCAGCTTCCTCGAGAGTCAAACATCATTGGAGAATGGAATCAACTCCAACACGATAAAGAGTATCTCCAACTATACGGTAAGGTTGTAACTGATGGCGAATGCGTCAGCAGGAATCCTTCGTCAACTCAGATCTAAATGATGAATTCTAGAGATAGAAAATGATATCACCATACCAAGGATCGAGGGTGTTAATCAAGAAAAGTGAATCATCTAGAATGAATTCCTCACATCGAGAAGGAAAGGAGTCGGAAGGGAGAGAATAGAGTAAATAAACAAAGACCAATGATTTCTTATACTTGGCAACAGCAAATTCCAAATCAAACTCTTGGAGGATAAAAATCCACTTGGAGTATTTCCCCCCAGCAATTTTCGAGACAATATGTAGGTCATGGGGTTGCATTCAGAAATCACCGTCATTGTACGTAAAAGAATATAATGACGAAAACGTTGAACAGTTTGAACATGGACATAATGTGTTTCAGGGTCGAGAAGGTTAAGAGACAAGTAATAAATATCATGCTCATGATTGTCATCATCGTCTTGTACCAAAACCATGGAAATCGTGCTGAAAGAGGTAGCTAAATACAGGGAAAAATCAAGATGATAATTTGGAGCGTGAATGAGAGGAGCATTGACCAACAATGTTTTCAATGCATCAAAATATTTCTGAGCGATTTCATCCCAGTAAAAAGGAACACCCTGCTTTAACAATCATGTGAATCCTTTAGCTACTTCGGCATATTTAGGTATAAAATGACATAGAAAATTAGCTTTCCCTTGTAAAATCTGCAATTGATGCAATGAGGAAGGAGAGGGGAGATTGATAATAGCCTCAACCTTGAGAGGATCCAGGCCAATCCCATCTTCGGAAACGATAAACACTAAGAGTCTACCAGAATCGATGCAGAAGACACACTTATGCGGATTGAGACGAATGTTATAGTGTCTACAAAAAAGAAAAATTTGACGGAGATGGTTAGGATGGTCTCTATGCTTAGCTGAATGAGCTGGAAGATCATCCAAATAAAGATAAATGATGTGGTGAATATCATGAAAGGCATAAGACATCCTACGATGAAATGTGGCCCCGACATACTTCAAACCAAAAGGAAGCTTCTTATATGCAAAGGTGCCCCAAGGACAGATGAAGGAAGTCTTACGTTGATCAGTCGAGAGAATGTTGATTTGATTATAGCCCGAAAAAACGTCCATAAGGGAAAAAATCTCGCTCCTGGCATAGTCGTCAATAATTTGATCGATGAAGGGAGTAGGATAATTATCCTTAGGACAAGCTCGATTGATATCACGATATTTAACACAGACACGAATAGTGCCTTGTTTATTATCGATAGGAACAATATTAGAGACCTAGTCTGTCAATGAAATTGGATAAATGAAACCAGCTTTGATAAGCTTTTCCACTTCGGCCTTAATGGCAACATCTTTCCTAGGTTGCACCAGATGCAGACAATGATGAATAGGTTTCGAACCAGGGTAAGTAGGAATTTCATGTACCATGATTCTAGGATCAATGCTGAGAATTTATTCATAGGACCATTCAAATACATCACGGAATTCGCAAAAAAGGTTAGTATAGACTTGCACTTCATCAGAAGAACAAGTAATCCCAATATGGGTATTTTTGACGATTCCCTGTTTAATGGAAATGTCGATAGGCATCATCTGAGTAATGTTACTCAAGTTACCTTCTGAGAAAACTTCATGGACCTGAATAGGTGTTTGAAGCGGAGGAGAAGGAACCTGAGAGGCAAAATGCTCAAGACAAGTAGACATGGCCCTGAGGCTTGGTAGAAACGAGGAACGATGATGACCATCATCCCATAGTAGATCGTCTAGAGACAGGGTTTCCACGATAGCCTTGTCGGAAGGAAACACTTCTTTCAAAGGATCCGATGAATCAAAATCACCAAGCCAAGGGGATTGAGAATAGATGTCAAGAGTCATGCTTGAAGGAGCAGAATCAGAGGATGGAGTGTCCAATGCAGCAATGAGTTCACAATAGTCAATTTCAATTGGACTCAATGGCATCGAATCTCCAAATGAATTGATTTGGTCACGAGAAGGGATAACCCAGGGCTCATCGTTTCGAGAAATCATGTTGAACTGAACAATATTTGGTGGTGGAAGAGGGAAAACATCCATGAGGGTAAGATCCTTGAAAAGGGCTAGCCCCACGCTCTCGTAAGGAGTAGGGATCTTGTCCACATAAAGAACATTTTTCTCGGAAGAATAAGTGAAAAAATACAATTGATCGACATTGATAATCTTTCCCTTGTGTGGAAATTTAAAAACACGAAAGAGAGTGGACGGAACACATAGCATGGCGTGAGTCCAACTGCATCCGAGGAGAAGATTATAATTGAGTTTTGCATCAATAACTTCAATCTCGACATTGACTTTCTTCCCTTCTAATGTGACCAGTAAACTAGCAAGAACACAAAGAGGTTTAGATTCTCTTCCATCAAATGCTTCAAGGGCATTAGGTGACAAAGTGAGAGCACGAGAACCAATGGTTTTCCAACAAGTAGATGACATAACACAGGTAGATGCACCCTGGTCCATGACAGCCCGATGAATATTCAAACCATTTATACCAACTTGAATGATGAGTGAAATTTGGTGTGGGAGTCATGGGACGAAATTCTCTAAATCAAAAGCAAGAAGGCTAGTGTCGGCAGGATCGACCCCACCTATCACAGATAGCAAATCCTTTCGTTGCGACAGAAAACTTTGAAGTACTTATAACGCAGACATTGCGGATGGCACCTGAGCTAAATATTTAACAATACTCTAATGCTGAGCGGCACGGGCGTTAGGGTTGTACGAATACTTATGGAGAACGCCTTTGGAAGGAGGCCAAACAACGGATTCGGCATTAGGCCGTTCAATCTCAAGAAGGCCAAAAACAGGTGGAGGAGGAGGACCATTCCTTTCCCCGCTGCCTAACGTGAACCATAATAATATTTCGATTGAGTAGCAATAGAAATGGGTACAGAACCATTCATCATGAACACTTGCGAACCATATGGAACAGAGGACTGAGGGTGCTTGACAATCTGGGTCTGTTGAGGGAACAGTTCCTTAAGAATGGCCAGAGCTCCTTGGGTGCCTTTGAGAAATTAACTCACTTCATACTATTGAGGACAGTCCTTGATGAAGTGCTCATCATCATAAATAAAACAAGGATACTTCAATTTGCGTTGAGAACTATCAAAAGAACGAGGTTTTGGAGAATCCTGTTTCGGGGTATCGACTTTGGCCTTACCTTTACCCTTCTTCTTACCTTTGGAAGTGTTATCTGTAGGATTTTCCTGAATAGAATTCACTTCTGCGGGTTTTACAAAATTCTAAGTTGACTGAGAAGCTACATTATTGGAAGAAGTATACTTTTGATTCCCAGAGTTAGATGAAGGAGACTTCTGAGAAGTCTGTGCTACGGAACCAATAATACCATCAACGGATGGAGTCACTGGTGGTTTAGAAGTTCTAGGTCAAGGAGCATCAGGCAAGAAATCATATAATGCGCCAAACTGACAGTACACGAGATCAAGGTACTGGGCGTAGGAAATGGCTTGTTCCTCGGTTACACATGCCCCCATAGCTATCCCTTTGGAAATATGATTGAAAAAGGAGGTAGTGAACCAATGAGTTAGAAGCTGATCAGGTATCTCAAATTTGATCATGCGACGACGCCGCCGCCCCTCATGAATATGATCTGAGATATGAGTAGCTCGATTCTATTTCAATGAAGTGAGGAGATGCGTCCCAGTCTCACAGCGGATTGGTAATTGAAAATGTGTAAGGAATGCCATGGCCAAAGAATTGAAATCTTGGAAAACTCCACGAGACAGCTCAATGTACCACTTCGCAGTGGCACCAGTAAGAGTTCCCTGGAAAAGATGGAGATGAATAGAATCATCAACCCAAGAGTTTGAAGAACACCACAAGTGGTAAGCGATAACATGTGTTTGGGGGTCTTCACTAGGTTTACCCTCAAATTTAGGACAATCACCAAGAATCTTGGTCGGAACCAGAGGCCAATATGGATTATGAAGAATAGTATCATTTGTCAACTTTGACACATCGGGTAATTCCAACGTAGCAAGAAATGGTAATTGAGTATTAAAAGTCATTAGAGGTCTTTGATAAGGACCTATGTGTACATTCCACCCAGTCCGAGCGGGATTTTATCCCCATACATTCTGTCCCGAAGGATTTGGATCATAGGGATTAAAAATAGGATAATTCGGTTGATACTGGGATTGGGGACTAGTATATTGAGTCGAAACAGACCATTTAGGTCCTTGCTGAGTAGCATAAGGATTCTGCTGCAGAATGTAAGTATGACTTTGAAGTTTTTGATACATAGGTTGATTTTCAGGGTAAGGAATTTGGGGTGTGCTATATACCGGTTTATATGAAGCTTGAGGGTAATAAGCACCCTGTAGTTGCACAGGTTGACCTTGTGGAGTAGGTTGAGCTAGCTACTGAGCAGGGTAAACAGGTAAAATTGGCTGCAGGAATGAAAGAATCTGCTGGTGGGCAGGTTGCAACGGCTGTTGAGCTGGTTGAAATGGATGTTGAAATGGTTGTTGAGGGCCACCAGGTTGACCTTATGGGAAAGGTTGGCCTGATGGTTGCGACGGACCAGGTTGTCCCTAATGAACAGGTTGACCCAGAGAAGGACCAAGGGGTTGTCTTGGTTGCACAATATTTGGGCCATACTGAATGTGCGTCTATGATTGAGGTGCAATAGGTTGTCCATGTAACGGATAATTTTTCTCCCCTGGACCAAAAGATGATCCGGGTTGATTAACGATTGACCTAAGAGACCAAAGGGTTGTCCATGTTGGACCAAAGGTTGTCCTTGTAAAGGTTGGCCTTGTGGACCATATGGTTGTCCTTGTAGACTAGAAGCAGGGCCCTGCTGTGCTAAAGGTTGTCCCTAATAGGGTTGTCCTTCTAAGCCAGAGGGTTGCATAGGCAGAGTAGGTCCCAGATGAGTAACAGTCTGATAAGGATCATAAACAGCCTGATAAGGATCAATAGGAGGCAAATAAAACCGATTACCATACACATCATAATGGTGCAGGTAGATATATACAGGATTACCAACAACATCATATTGATGGAATCGATGATTAGCAGGAGCTTGAGATTGCTGAGAACCCTAAGAATTCTACTGCTGAAAAACCAACAGATATTCTTCAAAAGTAAGACCGCCAGGAATCACAGGAGCAGTGGAAACTGAGCTAGAAGCCACACAAACCATTGGTTGAACTGGAACAGATGTGATAGTAACTGACGAACCAGGAGTTGAAGGTGATATCCCTAATGAAGGTAGGACCGAACTCGGAGGAGGAGTTACTCTACTAGATTGCACAATGGAGGCAACACCAAACTTAATCTGACTCAAAGACCTATATCCAAGTAGAAGTGAGACCGATGGTGGTGAAGATTGGGTGGAGGCATGAGAGAGATCTTCAAGAAAGAGTTGATATTATCCTGTGGAAATGGGCATTCCTTTACTGCCAACAGAACTGGAGGAATCCATATCTGAGTCCAATGTAATATCTTCGAAAAGACTATGGGGACTAGGGGGTACCGCAACAGCAACAAAAGGCGATCCAGACATAAGAGGAGGAAACTCTCCTTCTTCCCCAAAACTAGACCGAGCACTTAAAGGAGGCCAATGGAATTCAACTGGCTCGTGAAGAAGAGATTGAGTAGCAAGGGGTTGGATAGACCAAAGAATATGCTGCGAGAACTTGACAAACCTAGTGGACTGAGGAGTTTCAAAATAAACGTCCGGAAAAGAACTACCAGTAGGAGGAAGTGAGGACGACAAAAATAGATGTTCTGCCACTTTGAATGTATATCAGAACAGGAAGGAAAAGAGATAACCAATTGAAGGTGCCCAAACAAGAACCAAAGAAATCAATCAGGCCAAGCACGAAACTTCTGATGGGCGTGTGATCGTAGGTGGTTAATTTTATAAGGTTGAAACTAAAATTCACTGTTTCATGTTTTAAGAGTCGAGAAACAGGAAAAAGATGACTCTAGTCACTTTCAATTTGAAATGAGCGTGAAAGGAAAAGTACTCAATGATCTCTTCTCTTGTTTAAGAGTCACGAAAAGATCAAAATTTTTTCTCAGGAATTCTAAGCAAGAGGGTATACCAGGTTTCTGTGAACTGCCATATATGCCTTGGTGATCAAACGAAACATAAATGACCAAGGACTTGACATACGTGTAGGTAGTCTCCCTGAATGCTATGTTCGGTGTATCACGGTTACAAGGCAGCAGACTCGGCTTCCTATGGATAAAATGATTGCAACCTAGAGGGGTCTCCCTTTATATACGTGACGATATGGGGAGCACAAGTCAGTACTATTGCGTGTGGAGCCTGATTATCTTGTTTATTTTGTGTCACAACATTGGATCCTTGTACCTTAATGGGGCGGCAACGCCACCCGTAATTAAACACTGCCTGGGGGGTCTAGGGGGGGTGGCTGCGACTTTATGGAGCCCCCCCTGGCGGGGGGTTTTGGGGGCAGTGCCCCTGAAGCTTAAAAAAAAATGTAAAATTGCCTTGTAGAAGTATAGTAATTTCTTTTCAATCTGGGTCGTTCATTAGGCGGATGATCTAACAGTAGAAGTTATGTTTAGTTTAGTGTTTTTTGCCCTAGAAGGCAAACCCTCTCTTTGTATGATGGTATTGTATTACGGTTGTGTATGGTATGAGTATTTTCTCAGAGCAAGAAAAAGAGAGGAATATTATGAGAGAGAACAGAGGATATTACAGCGGATCTGCTGTAGTTTGTGTCTCTTCATTTTGCTGGATAATAGAAAGGAAGGACTGGTTGTTCAGGGTGGACGTAGCCCAAACTGGGTGAACCACATATATCTATGTCTCCCCGGTTTTATGTGTTTTGTGTGCTTGTGTTTTCGACATATTTTATGTGTTGCATTTCTCTGTAATATATAAAATTTTCTAACAACTGGTATCAGAGCCGAAAGTCTATTTGGATGATACACTTGCAGGAAAGAAGGGTTATTGGTTCGAGTGGGAGAAATGGAGGAAGATGGTAAATTTAATGTCGAGAAATTTAACGGCCAAAACTTCCCACTGTGGAAGTTGCAGATGGAAGATTATCTGTATCAGAAAGACCTGTACCTACCATTAAGCAGAAAAACAAAGAAGCCAACGGCTATGACAGATGAAGAATGCAAGATTCATGATATAAAGGCACTTGGAAGAGTACAGTTGTGCCTCTCGGTGTCGGTAGCCTTCAATATTTAAAAGGAAACAACAACAGAGGGTTTTATTAAGGTGTTGGTGAAATTTTATGAAAAACCCTCGGCCTCAAACAAGGTATTTCTTATGAAAAGTTTATTTAAGATGAAGATGTCAAAAGGTGGATCTGTTGCAGACTATTTAAATGATTTTAATACATTTACCAGTCAGTTAAGTTCTGTAGGGGTAAACTTTAATGATGAAGTTAGGGCTCTTTTATTTCTATGCTCATTTCCAGAAAGTTGGAACGGTTTAGTTATGGCCATTAGTAACTCTGTCTCTGGATCTAGTACTTTAAAGTTTGATGATGTTTTTGGTGCTATCCTTAGCGAGGAAATGCAACTAAAAAGCTTCGGTGAGACATCGGGTAATGCTTTGAGTGCAGAGTCTAGGGGAAGAAAAATTGAAAGAGGAAAGAGCTTAGGATATCGTAGTAAATCAAGGAAAGGCAGATCCAAGTCTAGATCAGGGATAGCGTGCTGGAAATGTGGAAGGAAAGGACACCGAAAGAAAGACTGTAGATCTCAGAAGGGAAAAGAAGAGACACATAGCAAGAAAAAAATCATGAAGCAAATGTGACAGGTGATGTGTTACAAGATGCTTTGATTCTTTCTTTCGAAAATGTTACTGATTCTTGGGTTGTAGATTCAGGGGCCTCATTCCATGCCACACTTGATAAGAAATATTTTCATGACTATGTTCAACGAGATTTTGGACAAGTCCATTTGGGTGATGATAAACCCTGTAAAATTGTTGGAATGGGTAAAGTTCTTGTAAAATAACAGAATGGAAACCAATGTCTATTAAATGAGGTAAGGCATTTTCCAGATCTGAAGAAAAAATTGATTTCAATAGGGCAGTTAGGCGGTGAAGGTTGTGTGACAACTTTCATAGATAAAACTTGGAAGGTCACCAAAGGAGCCCTGGTAATAGAAAAAGGAGAAAAGGCTGGTACATTGTATTTATGCAATGGTATTTCTAACTCTGTTAATGATTTAAATTCTAAAGGAGCAGATGCATCATTATGGCATCATAGGCTCTAACACATGAGTGAGAAGGGGATGAAGATTCTTCACTCAAGAAATTTGTTGCCGAGTTTGAAGAATGTTGATTTGGATTTATGTGAGAATTGCATTTATGGAAAACAGAAGAGAGTCAGATTTCTTAGAGTTGGGAAAGAAAATAAGAGTGAAAAATTAGAGCTTGTGCATACAGATGTATGGGGACCTGCTCAGGTATTATCTCTTGGCGACTCTCATTATTATGTTACTTTTATTGATGATGCAACTAGAAAAACTTGGATTTATTGTATTCAGAATATATCTGATGTATTTGATACTTTCAAGAAATGGAAAGCTTTGGTTGAGATTGAGACAAGAAAGAAGTTGAAGTGTCTCAGATTAGACAATGGAGGTGAATATTTCAGTATTTTGATAGGTACTGTTCAGAGCATGGAATTCACAGAGAGAAGATAGTTCCAAGAACACCACAAAATGGTGCGTCAGAAAGGATGAATAGAACAATCATGGATCGTGCAAGGTGCATGAGATTGCATGCAGGATTTCCTTTACAATTTTGGGCAGATGTTGTAGATATTGTTGTTTATCTAATAAACAGAGGGCCTTCAAGTTCCTTGGATGGTGGTATTCCAGAGGAAGCATGGATAGGTAAAAATGTAAACTACTCTTTTTTAAAGCCTTTTGGCTATGAGGCCTTTGTCCATATTAATAAAGAAAACAGAACAAATCTTGAGGAAAAATCAAAGAAATGTACCTTTATTGGATATGGTGTTAATGATTTTGGTTATAGCTTATATGATTATGAAAATCACAAAATCATTAGGAGCGGAGATGTAATATTCAATGAAAAGGTATTGTATAATAATTAGTTGTAGGAAAAGAAAGAGGAAAAAGAAAACAAAGAATACATAGTCCTTGATGAGATCATAGAAAAGTTAAAGGTGCCTGAAAATAATAATAATCAAGAGCCACGAAAACAACAACAAGCACCTCAAACACCTGAAAGTGGTGTTAGAAGATCTACTAGGATAAGTAAACCCCCTAAACTATACTCTCCTTCATTATATTATTTATTGTTGACTGATTCTAGTGAGCCTGAATGTTATGAAGAAGCAATGCAGGTTGAAAGCATGAAGAAGTGTGAACTAGCCATGGAAGAAGAGATGGACTCCTTAATGCATAACTAGACTTGGGACTTAGTCAGGTTACCTGTAGGTAAAACTACATTGCAGAATAAATGAGTTTACAGGCTAAAGGAAGAAGGTGGAGGAAAACAGAGGTACAAAGCTAGACTTGTGGTGAAGGGGTTTGCATGGAAGAAAGGTATTGATTTTGATGAAATATTTTTTCCTGTTGTTAAGATGACTTCAATTAGAACTATTTTAAGTCTTGTAGCAGCGGAAGATTTACATCTTGAACAGTTAGATGTAAAGACAACATTTCTCCATGGAGATTTGGAGGAAGAGATCTATATGGAGCATCCAGAAGGATATGAGGTCAAAGGGGAGGAAAAATTAGTGTGCAGGTTAAAGAAGATCTTGTATGGCTTAAAAGAGGCTCCAAGGCAGTGGTATCTAAAATTTGACAGGTTTATGTCTGAACAAGGTTATACTAGATGTCACTCTGATCATTGTGTTTATATGAAAAAGCAAAATGATGGAAGCTATATTATATAATGTTATTGTATGTATATGACATGCTTGTTGCAGGGTCTAACATGCAGGAAATAAATGTGCTCAAAATAAAATTGGTAAATTCATTTTCAATGAAGGATTTGGCAGCTACAAAACAAATCCTTGGTATGAGAATAACTAGAGACAGGAAAAATTTCAAATTAACAATGTCTCAGAATGATTACATACAAAAGGTGTTGAAAAGATTTAATATGCAGAATGAAAAACCAGTTAGTACACCTTTTGCTATCCATTTCAAACTTAGTAAGGAGATGTGCCCCAAGACCCAAGAAGAAATGGACTATATGTCTAAAGTTCCATATGCATCAGCAGTTGAAAGCTTAATGTATGCAATGGTCTGCACAAGGCCTAATATTTCAAATGCAGTGGGAGTTTTAAGCTAACACATGAAAAATATAGGAAAACAACATTGTATGGCAGTAAAATGGATTCTCAGATATTTGAGAGGTACCAAAAATAAAGCATTATTCTTTGGTGGTTCAAACATTGCCCTACAGGGATATGTTGATGCAGATATGGCAGGTGACAGAGATAACATGATGAGCACTACAGGATATGTTATTACTGTAGGTGGAACATCTATCAGTTGGGTTTCAAAAATCCAAAGTGTTGTTTCACTTTCAAAAACAGAAGCAGAGTATGTTGTTGCTACAGAGGCTAGTAAATAAATGATTTGGTTACAAAGGTTTATGGATGAATTGGGTAAGAAGAATGATATGGGCATGTTATACAATGATAGCCAAAGTTCCATTCATCTTGCAAAGAACTCAGCATTTAATTCCAGGACTAAACACATACAGCTCAAGTACCATTTCATACGGTCAGTATTGGAAGATGGACAGTTGAAGCTGGAAAAGATACACACTAGCCAGAATCCTGTAGATATGCTAACAAAAGTTGTAACCAGGGAGAAACTGAGAATATGCTCAGTTTCAATTGGTCTTCAAGGATGATGATGAAGATGAGAAACAACCAGGTCCAAAGAGGATTCATTTTCCAGCAAATGAAGCAGCAGTGGAGTTTCTACAATTAGTCTCCAAGTGGGAGATTGTTGGGTGTGGAGCCTGATTATCTTGTTTATTTTGTATCACAACGTTGGAACCCTGTACCTTAATGGGGCAACAACACCACCCATAATTAAACACTGCCTGGGGGGTCTCGGGGGGGGGGGACTGCGACTTTATGGAGCCCCCCCCCTTAGCGGGGGGTTTCGGGGGAAGTGCCCTCGAAGCTAAAAACAAATGCAAATTTTCCTTGTAAAAGTGTAGTAATTTCTAGTCAATCTGGGTCGTTCATTAGGTGGATGATATGACAGTATAAGTTATGTTTAGTTTAGGGTTTTTTTCCCTATAAGGCAACCCCTCTCTTTGTATGAGGGTATTCTATTGCGGCTGTGTATGGTATGATTATTTTCTCAGAGCGAGAAATAGAGAAGGAGACTGTGAGAGAGAACAGAGGATATTACATTGGATCTGCTGTAGGTTGTGTCTCTTCATTTTTCTAGATAATAGAAAGGAAGGACTGGTTGTTCAGGGTGGACTTAGCCAAAAATGAGTGAACCACATATATCTATGTCTCTCTGGTTTTATGTGTTTTGTGTGCTTGTGTTTTCGGCATATTTTATGTGTTGCATTGGTTTGTAATATATATAATTTTCTAACACGTACTAGCACTGTCTAAAGCCAACAGGTGAGAAACAACTGCTAGGTTTTAAGACGTTGGAACACATCTCTAGCCTAGACCACCAGAAATATTGCGTTAGGTTTCAATTTTGCCTTAGGTTCATTGAGTAAATTTTAAATTTAATCTTGAATTAGGTTTCAATTTCCAGGCCCTATCGAATTTGGAGCTCAAATTCCTAAATGCAAACTATATGCAAATGAATATCATTTCAATTCAATGAATGCTAGTTATAGGAAGGATAGAAATATTTCAAACAAGCAAGCAAAGAAAATATGCAAAGAAACTTCTAATGACCTTAATGCAATCAATCGAAAATGAAATTCCTTCCTAAATTGACCAATGCTAGTTATGTAAATGAACTTTCCACTTTTGATACAATAAAAGAATGCAAAGATATTTTTTGATTTTTTCAATGAAATAAAGCACACAACATACTAATTCAATGGAAAACAAAATAAAAACTAGTTTTAGTTTTGCAAATGTAAGGTTTTGAAATTGAATGACTCAACCAAAATGAAACAGACACAAAAATAGACAAGCTAATGCAGAAAACTTTCAATTGAAAAAGAGAGTTTCCCAAAGAAACCCAAACAAGAAAAGTAATCAATGTTAAAAGTATTGAAGAATAAGGACTAACTAAAAAATGAAAATACCATTCAATCAACAAAACAAAACGATCAAGAAAAATTCAGTCTAATGACCCGAAACAAGACTGATAACAATAAAAGAGACTTGTTCTCGAACAGAAGGCTCGGTGTGCAAGAACGCTTAGAAACCCTAAGGTCTTAAATGACATCGACAAGAAAATGGACAAACGACTGAGGGAAACAAGTATACAGTAGTTAACAAAGTCTGAAAGGCTTAAATACACAAAATGACCCAGAAGCAAGAACAAATGACCAAAATACTCATTAAGGAGGTCAAATCAAAACCTACAGGGGTTGGTGCAATTGAAAGGATGTAATACATGCCATACAGGGGTTGGCATGAGTGCTAAAAGAGAAACATGTTCCAATTGGCGCGACTGTCCAGACAAAAACTGCGCCAAGCTAGATACCTATGGGAAAAAGAGGAAAAAACCCTAACCTAATGAGCAGAGGTCAACCTTGACACTCTGGAGCTGAACAGAGGATGGAAACTCAGCAAACAAACCAGAAAAAGATAGATAACTAAACCAATACTCAAAACCGACCCAAGAGGATTACACGACAAACTCGCACTGCTCCCTAGTGGAGTCACCAATTTATTATGAAGGTAAATCCTCTCTGCAGTCAGAGATGATCCCTTCAGCCCTAGGGTGGGTCTAGTAACAAAAGGACACGCTAAAGTGTTGCTTCCTAGTTAATGAATGAACAAAAACATAGTAGATTTACCTACCTTGAATCCAATGTTGTCGTCATTTCAGAAAGAGTAGTGGCCTCTCGCTCATGCCTTGGAAAATGACAATCTGTTCGCTATCTCGCTCGGATACCTGCACATTAGACAAAGAACAAGAACAACATATGACAGAATATTTTCACTCATAACTATTAGCCAGCCAAACAGGGCTAAACATATCGCATCAAATAAACAACATAACGCAATAGTGAAACCAAACAGTAGTCATGTATTTAAATGAATATAAGGAAGAGTACAACCGATGCTTCGATGTCGCAGTCTCCTATAGCGGGGTTCAAGCAAAGCACGTGTAAAATTTTGGTCAGGGGATTTGGACTCAAGCTCTCTCAACATAATCCTTCTTATTCTATCCTCTCTAGCTGCTTAGCTATGGTATGTATAATTCTCCTAGTTCAGCTATTCAGCCATTCAGCTAGCTTCTACTAAAAGAGAGAGTTTATTTTATAGAGGAAAAGGAGGAGGTTAGGATCCCTACAAAGGTGGGAGGGAGTCATAACCTTTAGGAGAGTTTCAAGGGAGGTGGAAAATACTAACTAAAGGAAGGATTCTATGGTTGTTTCAGTTCAACCACTCCGAATGACTCATCCCTGAGGTGGTTGGAATGGAACCTCCACCTCTATTTTTTTTTTAAAATCCATAAACAGCTTAGCACAGGTGTCTAACTGGCACAGAGTGCAAAGGGGTGCGGGCTCAATGTTAAATTTCTCTGTCGGCATGAGGTTGTAACTGGCTACTCACGCCAAGGTTAAAATAGGGATTTTTACAGCTCTTCTCAGGGAAATGTCAACAAGAATAATGTTTCTTTCATCAAAAGGGATGCAAGGATGGTATTTGAAAAGCATGAAACTGCTTATTGGTCACAAAAACGACCCTCCATTGTGCGAGTTGGGGATTGCAGGGATAGTGAAAAAATTCTATGTAACACTAGGGTCCAAGGAAAAGAGCCACAAGGTCCCCAAATATGATCTACAATTTATGGGCAATCATATTTACCCCAAATATCCTTCCTGTTTTTTATTTGAAAGGGAAATAATCTCATTCTCTAATGTCCACAAATGCATTTATGTTCATAGGAATAAAGTAAGGTTCATATCCATGCACTTTACAAACATAATCGATGTTCACTCAAAATAAAAAAGAGGATATAAGGATTCCCCTTTAGGTTTCATCATACTTTAACACTGGCCCATTCTCTTACCAAATGTATGGGTAAAAATCCCATACAAGTCTATAATATTTCTCAAATGTTTGGTCCACAAAAATCTCAAAACAAAATTCAAATTCCCTTAGTTTTCTCCAAGTCTATTTGAAACTGGCACAAGAAGTCCTCAACTACATGAATGGTGCAATCTTCAAGCTATCCATATCTAGGTTCATCCCCTTTTAAGCCCCTCTTTTGTGCCTTTCATAAACATCTGACCAAGTTCATCTTATAATTGGATCTCCCTTTTGCATTTGGTGAGAATACCACATCATTATTTATGAATGGCTTGCTTTTAAAAATGATTACATTAATACTCTAAAAATATTTGGGGCTAGAAGATACATTAAGAGGATAAATAATAGGTCAAACTCAACCTTATTGTCAAACATAGGTCAAACATATATATAAAAAAATTGTCTACACATGTAATTCTTACATTATTGGATGGCTTTGCATTAACTCTACCATTTATTTCCCCAACACCATCGTAGCTTTTCATTCCATCAATTCCTCAACAACTGATTTCAATTTTCTAATTTCCTTGTCTTTTCCTCTCAATTTCTCTTATGTATCATGCAATTGAAGTTTATTAGGGAACTTCCAATAGTTGTAATAAGGGGATTAGGGGCTCCCCCATCACAACCCATAAAACCTAATGAATTTAAGCTCTTATGCAAGGGGGGCCAAGGGTGTAGTTGTAGGGACATTGGGACCAAATTTTGGGGTTCATAACATTAGCAGAAGTTGAATGGTATGGAAAAATGGTGGGAGGGGTATCTTGTTATGTATTGAATGGGGAAAGGGGAGTTAAGGAATGGTTTAGTAAGATCTATAATTCTAGCATTAGAGAATTAAAAGGTGGCTTAGGACCTAATTTCATATAGAAAAAGGGTCCTAGAGGTAAGACAATGAGAGCAATTGACACAGGAACCCCAGTAGTGGTGATAAGGGGATTAGGGGCCCCATTATCACAACCCATAAGCCCTTAACCCATAACCAATAAATTACCTCTCCCCTTATCCCCTAAGCCATAATCCCTTAACACGTACACTCATAACTGATCATAACCCATTAATCCCTTGACCCATCAAACCTTAAGCCACTAACCGCTTACCTGAATTCCATGAAACCCCTAATCCTTAACCCCCAACCCCCACTAGTACATATGGGTAGAAAATATGATGTTGTGCTCCGATATTTCAGTCATACTATTGGACTTTACTCACAAATATTTTTTTTATTTTTTAAAGAAAAAGCCCCAACAAATATTTTTCAGATATTTGACAAATACAATTATCATTAGATATCCGATGATATGTTATTTAGATATCTACCAATAATTTTTTTCGTTAATAATGTGACGACAATTGAATGCTCATCAAATATCTAACATTTAACTAGGTCAATTATTTATCTATTAGTATACCGATGTTTGACAAAGTCAAAAAATTTCTAGTTGGACAATGTTTCGGTGGTCAATAGTCATTGAAAGTCCAACGAAATGACTATTTTTTGGTAATAATACAAAAATATTTTATTTTGTTAATTGCATTACAAATAGTTAAACAATATTGAGGTTTATTTTTTTAAGGTAATCATCACTGAAAGTTTGGTAAGGTAGAATGCCACATAACATTCCTCCAATAGTACAAGGAGACATGAGATCGACATTGGAGGCTTTGGGTGATTTCTTTCCCTTGTTTCATCCATGTTTGTCATCCTTAAGCCCTCACAAAATTTAAAATTACTCAAAAAAGAATTTCAATCTCTAAATTTTGAACATGCCAAAAATTGATTTGTTTCCAACCGATTTTTTTACAATTGAACATCATGCATCATTGAGTGCATCCATCATGCTTCCTATGGGATGGTACCTAGGTATGAACACCTTGAAAAACATAAAGGAAACCTATGTACTAAGGCTTGGTTGGATCACCAACATATAGCACAACAAATTTTATCTCAATTTTTCAATGATAGAATGGAAATTGAATTTTTCCCGAAAATGACTTTTGTCTTTCCATTCCTAGCTAACAAAAAAAGCATCCTCACATGCTAGCTAAATAATAGTGAGAAAATGAGTTAATAAAAAATGCATTGAGCATAGAAGCAACAGAGAAATCAGCTAAGAGTATTCATATGAATTGAGGGCACATTGAGGCATCCAAGAGCATTGTACTTAGCATTGTACTAACATTCATCCATTTGTGTAACTATAACATTAGGCTATGTCTTATATGCAATGCATACAAAGACTAGGGAAAACGAGTTTCTCATGATCCATGAAGATACCAATGATCAGGTTTGAGGAATTAACATATAGTTCATAACAACCTAAATCTCCATGATGATGATCCAAGTTCTCTTTAATGAAAATTCAATGAAGAAGAAGAAATTTCAAAGAATTGTTTTGTTTTCTACTGAAGGAAGAATAGCATGGATCGAGCCTTATAATCCAGAAAAAAAATATTACATGATGGAGATGCCATAAGTACTAATAGGAAATTTTGGAAAAGGTCAAAATAAGGTCTGAAAGTGTTTTAAAGTATGTCTCAAATAAGACCATATTTCAAAGGGTTGAAGGTCTCAAAAGTCAATAACAAAATTCAAGCTACCTCAAATCCTAAATTCAAAAATTTTAAAGACAATCATAGTAAATTACTTCAAAGGGCCAAATTAAAATGTTCATCTAGGTCAAAAATACTCAGTAATTATCTCAAGAAGAATTCAAGAGGAAATTAGATATATAAAGTTTGTTTAAAGTTTGTTAGAATGTGGAAGTATCAAAGATACTTTCTATTGATAATAATATAATGTTTACGCATATTGATGATAATGTTGGAAGGTCAAGTTCTTCCTCAACATCGATGTTTTATAATATAAAGCAACATTGTTCAAGCACAAGTCTCCTTCTTCCTAAATAACATCCACATAGAAGAGTTCTAGAGGGAAAATACAATTTGGATTTTTCTTAAACTTCACTATAATTTGTAGAATGATAATACAATGGAGATATAATAGAACCACTAAAAATTGGATGTCACAAAGGTAATAATTCCTTAGACCTTTTGCTAATCACTTTAAGTGCATTATACACAAGGCTATTGGAGTCCCAATTTTTCACTTATCGAAGCCTCAAATTCACATTGATTTCACAGAGAGTGGGAGCCTTAGGTTTGCAATTTTTTCATAGGGAATTTAGAGCTTCATGTAGCTTATATAACAAAGATAGATATGAGAGCTATCTCACTTGAACATAACAGAGAGTTTCACATATATAAGTCCCACATAAGAGCTCGCATACCTCTGTCACAACTTTTTTCTTAAGTGTTACTACAAGTTCAACCTTCAAATATAGAACATAGAGATACTTTGAATTCCAAGAGACTTCTTCGATTTTCTCCTTTACTTGGTTTGAATGCTCATAACATACTCTTATCAACTCACCCTTATCCTCAAATGTGCTTCATGGCCTCAGGTCTACAAGGGTTCAAAGAGTTAGGTGCCTTAGGATTGCACTTATAACAGAGATATGGTGCCTCAAGTGATCTCGCATGAGCCACTACAGGACTTGGTCTAAAAAATACAGAGATGTAATGCTATAGGGAGATTTGGAAATTTTTTTTCTTTAACCATAGTAGGGTTTCCTCAGTCTGTTCGTTACACATACTCTCTAGATTTTGACCCATGCACAACTGTGATCACAAAACTACCTATTTTGGTTAGGCTCCCAAATTTTCCAACACATCTATGACATTCTTGAATTTCTATGGGTTTTGGAAACACCTTGGGTAATTTTCTAGCAGCAGATCCCTCAAATCCCACTGTGGACCCTTCACCTATGACAGTGTTTGCATAGAAATCAACATCAAAAAAGGCTTTCTTGACAAAATTAATTTAAAAATAAGTGATTTTCATTGGATCCAACAACTGAAATACAAGAACATGATTTTCTATGTCGAATTTTCCATCAAACAGGTCATCTTCGGAACTCTTGTTCTAAAAAAGTAGTCAAACGGAAGCCCAGATCTAAAGCATGGAATCCATGTAGTTTGCCTGCTCGAGAAGAGGAGGAATCCACTTCCTGAGATCAATAATATGGTGAGTTTGATGGTTACATGCTCCCATTGGACAACTCCCAAATTAATTCGAATCTCTAAAATCCTCATGAAGGAGGTCAGGAGATCCAAGTTTTTTCAGCTAGAAGAGAAGAACTCAGTAACAATATTCTGAAGGGTGTCATGAAGCGTGCCCATGAATCAACCTCCTTAGACTATTAGAACAATATTAAAGTAGATTTGGTAGCCACACCTCTAGAAGGTTTGATCAAAGTAGCAAAGAATAAATGAAAGACAGGATGCAGTGGGGATTAGCCCCAAGCTGTGAGATTCCAATGTCTTAGTGTTTTCATTTCCTATATGTGTTCTGGACTTTTTTTCATGGCCATCCTCAAACTTGTTCTGTTTATGGCCATTGTTAAATCGATTCTATCATACAACATCATATACTATAAATGTAAATAAAAAAACAACACAATAATATTAATATTA
The DNA here is from genome assembly GCA_034641835.2 of Pinus albicaulis. Classification (NCBI taxonomy): domain Eukaryota; kingdom Viridiplantae; phylum Streptophyta; class Pinopsida; order Pinales; family Pinaceae; genus Pinus; species Pinus albicaulis. The sequence continues at coordinate 793,010,213 of CM076577.1, read as the reverse complement.
ATATAATACTTTTTGTAAACTAAATTTTATTGCATTATTTCAAAGAAATTTACATTCGTATTATTTGAAAGAAATTTACAGTTTGAATGCATAGACAATATTTTAAATAAATTTAATAAAATACTATTGGTCGGTGATGCATGCATATTTCATCAACCTACTATGTTGTTACCATGAACAACTGTTATTAAATGAAATTTTCATGTTCAAAAGCTCCCACCATAAAATTTTGTTCTTTGACAAGATATATACAAATTAATTTTCAAATTCAACCAAATTTGGAGGATTCCAAGTGATGAGATTAACCTTGAATATCAATCACACGAATGAATGGGATGGGAGTGAGGAAGGAGGTGTGAATGTGGCGTGTGGTCCCTATTGAAGGTGAGCATGGGAAATGCGTCCTCCTCATAACTCAAAATTTTGTCCCTGCAAATGGCAGTCGCGTTACAGACAATGATGAGGATTTTAGCCCCCTACCCTCCATGGCCGAATTCATGTAGAAATTTACTTCAATTTTATTTCAGACAAAATAAATAAAATATTTCTTCAAATCTGAATTTTGCAGCTTAGTTTTTTTTAACTTTGTTCGCTATATTAATGTTGGATTTTTAGTTTGCTTAGTGTTTGGTAGCTCGTGTAATTAGAGGAATAAAAATAATAGGTTATCAATTTTTTTTTTGTTTTTTCTCATGGGTTTTTATTTTATTACTCATTTAAAGATTTTGTATTGAACTGAGCCTTACAGTTTGAGGTAGCAGTTCATGAAAAAATCATTCGAATCACTAAAAATTCACAATGCATTTCCTAACTTACTATTTAGGCTTTCAGTACATCATTTTTTGTACATGAACATAATATTTATGTATTTTTACTTCAAACATATATCTTTAACACTGTGAAATTCTTAACCTAAACATCGAAGACTGTCTCAAAAAAATAATATGTTTTTGAAGACAAAAATTGCAAGGATAATGCACATGGTTGTCATTTTTCAACTATGGTTGGACTTGATCATGTAGTAATGGTTATTTTTGACCAATCATTAAATTCAAAAAGATGTTTTTGAAGCATTTTCGTAATATTTGCATAATATATTTCTGATTTCACTGCTTTTGTAAACTTCACATGGATTAATGGGTATTCTTGGAAATTATCTAATGAATTTAATTATTTATGAATCTTTGGTCAAATATTTAATTACTTTTCCCCCCTCCTCATTATGCACAGGGTTTCAATCATTTTTGGAAAAAACTAAGGATAACATCTCTTCACATTGAGTAATGGTAGTTTCTTAGATGACATGGAATTCAATTGATATACATAACTACAAGCCCTATTCTTCATAATAACGAACAAAGTAGTAAGACAAATGAGAAATTTTGTAATGAAAAAAGTATTCAGTATGAGTCTAGCTTGATACAGAACAATGCGGCCTCTCCACAGCTTCCTCCCAAAATGTCAAAAAAGGACACTGAAAAATTAAATACTTTCCAAAAACCTAGTAGAAAACATGCACCATTCAGATCATATTTCAGGAGAGGAGAAGTGAATTAAAAGCATTGCACAAAAGGTGATGCTTTGTCGAATTCCTTGCCTTCTAGAAATTCTAGTTATGAGAGGTTGAGATGTAAAGGAGAATTTGGAGAGGCGACATTAATTTTCCTGGAAACTAGAGGGAAACATTTAGGCATATCATCTAAATATTTAAAAAAATCAAGGGTTATTCTCAGTGAAGATATTTGCTCAAAATCACCCAAAAATGCCTCGGTTGGGTCCCTACAAATTAGTAAATCTGTAAGAATGTTACAAGGTGCTTTGGGAGATTTTGTGGCTGTATCATCCTCCTTCAAGAGGGCATGGGTTATTTTTCATTAAAATCATAGCCAGTGCTGGAGCCACATGGTATGTCATGCCTCATATGATGAATGAGACAAAAACAATTGTTGTAGGAAATCATGTGAATATTTCAACTTCATATTCAATAAAGAGACCACAGTCTATTTCTTAAAAATATATCTATTCAAGAGTGCAAGAATCATATGGTAGGAATGAACCAAAAGCAATGGGTAAAGCCATTAAAGTGTGTGATGATGTTTCAAAAAACAACCTGAAAATATCACCCTTATCTATAGTTCCTCCTTTGGAAGCAATAGAATCACATCACAGGGCTAGGCCTCAAACAATTGATAATACCACATCTATGCTTAATATTGGCATAGGAAATCTTGTAAAGTTGGAAAAATCCTCCACATAGAAAGTTAAATCTAGTTCTAGTGAATATTGTACTTCAAAGGTATTGGAACCAGATAGTGGATACGTACCTCAAAAAATTAGTAAGACAACATCAATATTTCAAACTACTACATGAAACCATGTATCATTATCATATCTCTCGATCAAGAGAGCACATGATATTTTGTGAGGAGATTTTTATTTGGAAGACTTGGAATTGAATGGAGGGCCTAAGTCTCAAATTTTCAATGAGACTACTACAATGCTTCAAGCTTATGCTTGAAATACTCTAAAAATGTTGTCTTTGTCCGTTAAGAAGGGTCCAACTCTATTTGGCAAGGATTACACACTTGAAGTACTTCAAAAACATGGTAAGGTCAAACCACAAATAGTAATCAAGACTGTACTACCCTTCAAAACTGATGTAAGTAAGTCCCCTGTTATTTTCAGCCCTCCCTCCCAAGAAATCAGAAACTCCATTGCATGAATATCCTTAAAAAATAATGGGTAATTGCAAACTTGAGATTGAATTCAATGATATCACTTCAACAACACTACAAACTACTCCAGGAAATTTCTTGATATCATCTTCGATTTCTACCAGTAAATAAAAGGCTTTTCTTGAGGAAGATCTAGAGAAAGTGCACAATTATAAATCTCTTCATGGATTTCCTACCAACAAGAATAATTTCATAGTTATTAAGGAAAACACTGAAACTTATCCTATGTTTATGATGTAAGATAATCACCCCACAATCCACATCCTACCTACTCTAACTTATTGGTTCTGCAACTTAAGATTCCCCACCACGTCCAACCATGGACTATGATCATAATATTATATGATGATCAAATTGTAATGGCCTACTTTATTCATATTATATGGCAATTACATTTTATTTTTTCATAGATAATCTACAACCACCCAATGTAATTCACAACAAAAGTATTTTCTTTCTGGAACCAATTCAAAATTTGGTGATTCTTCAAAAATACTCAAAAGTGGAATTGTAGCCTACTTTTTTCATATGTATAAGATCATTTATTGCAGTCTTCAAATGGAAATTAGTATCTGCAGAAACCTTGCAGAAAAGTAACAGGGGTCTATAGCCATTCAAGAATTCCCTTTCACTCATTACAAGCATTTGAGGCCATTCTGGTATTGTAGGATGATTTTTCATTGACATTATTAAATTGATGAGCACGTTTGGGTTTTATGTGTTTTATCTTTGACATTACAGGTTTCAAAGGAGCTCTGAATTTTGCACGTAAAAATGCTTGTAAGAAAACAGACAAGGTCAAACGTGATATAACATAACTAACTAGAAATGAACATTTTTGAGGGTCGAAGCCTTGCATGCAATAAGTGTATTTTGTTTATTTGGTTTTGAATTCATGGGGAAACCTTTGGAGAATCTGGTGTACAGTCTAAAAATTAATATAAAAGGCTTGAGAATGAAGATATTTTACAAGAAGATGGACAAGACTGATAGCATGCAAATGGAAGCTCAAAGAATACTCACATATAAAGTGATCGCCGAAATCCTAAAGGTGGTTGATCATCCCAAGTAGAAGGCCAGTGCTAAATTCTTTCTGTTGGGGTCCTGTGATTTGGTTGATTGGAAAACCAAATGACAATGAAATAAATAAACCAAGCTTTAGAGCTCTAGGATCTAGCCCTCCTTGTCTCAAAGAGGGAACTCCCAATTGTTTGCAAAGATATGACTTGTTTGCTTGTAAAAGGTTGATTTTAGGCTAGTTATTAAGTGCAAGTTTGTTTGTTTGGGTTTGGTTGGTTGTACATGAATGATCTAGGAAGCATAGATAGAAAGGGGAAATATCAGAGCCATTGGGCAATGGAGTCAAGAAGAATTTATAACAAGCTCAATCAATGGATATGGAATATCAAAGGGCAAAGCTAACTTGGCGAGTGGATCTTGGGTTTGGTCGATCAAATGAAATGGACATTAAGGATTTAGAAGGAGAAGTAGAACTAAGGTTAGTTAATAATCCTTAATTATATGTACTCCTCAACAAATGGAATTAAAACATTATCTAAATATGAAGAGGCATTCCATAGACAGGGCTAACCATAAATTCTAGAAACCACACTTCAGAAAATAACAATTTCAAGACAAACTTTTAAAATGAAATCAAGGAGTCAAGGAACGCTCTATTTCATCCAAATATTTCACCTTCAAGGATAATAAAACATTCAAGATTCAAAAATAACTACATTCATAGAAGAGGTAACTCCTAGACATCTAGGAATGCTATTATAAAGACCTTCAAAACAATTATCTCAGCAATAATAGAGAGTATGATCAAAACAGACCTCTCTGGCAGACTGTAAACAATGGTACTTTAAAGGGAGACTTCAGAAATAGTTTTCAAGTGGCAGCAAGTAAGCAGGGCAAACCATAAATAATTCTTGACACCAACTGTTTGAACTATTTCTGAAATAAACAAGCTTAAGGGTTGAAAAGAAGTCAAACTACTCAATAAAACCTTCAACAGATGAAAACATAAAGGCACTGAAGAGTAAACAGGTGTAAGGTGCTTCTAACAGACATTTCTTAGCCTAAAATTTTTACTCTACTGTAAGTATAGAATGATGGAACAAAATGGAAAATAGGAAATAACGATTAACAGATTAGAATACATCATCAACAACCATGCTCAGGGATCCAATGATAGAGCCTTCTCATTAACAAAACATGTCAAAACATCATCATTCTTCTAATACTTCAATTTATTCTTTAATCTTCAGCCAGACTATGTACAACTTCAAAGAGTTTGAATGCCAGCAACCAACCCCTAACAAAGAGCTCCTCATAGAGTATTTCTAGAAGAATGAGGAGGTGGAACTCTCTTTAGGGTGTGAGAGTCATTAAATATAGAGTAAATGCATTCCTAACCTTGAAAACCATGCAAGGTACAAGGTAGGAAGATGTTCAACTACTTCTCTGTGCCAATAACTCTGTCTTAACTTCTAAGGAAAGATAGGTGAAAAGTTTGACTTTGCAACCTATTTCTGTCTTTTACAATAACTTCCTAACAGCTTAAAATATCTTCTATCTTTGTAATAACTGCCAATTTTGTCTTTGCAGGTAGAAAGTAGGCCAAGGTTTCAGTTAGATATTTTGGATGAATAAATTCCTTTGTTTATTTATTCGAGGCTACCTTTGGTCTAATTTTCCTTGATTTCATCATTAAACTGTGTTTTAGGCCTGACGATGCTTTAGGCCTACATAATCCATTATGTTGTCTTTATTCATTGTGCTGACTGATTTAGCTTTAATTATCTGTCTTTAAATTGTGTATTTATCCTTAATCCGTTGCTTTAGCTTTTGATCTTTTGTCTCTATTCTTCACTGTTCTTCCCTTGTGTTCTGCATGCAAGTGTCCTTGGCACGCTAGAGGGTTTAATTGATTTACCAGTGTTCATGAGGTACTGATAAAATAGCTAAAAGCCCTGTAAATGCCCTTTTTTCATTTATACCTCAAGGATCGTCATCCTGGGGGTTTCCACCACTAATATTTGGCTATGGGATGGTCTGTAATACTTTGGCCTCCATTAAAACCTGCAAAATAAACAAACATATTAAATAAATCCTGTGGGCTGGGGTAAAACTGCTTCAGAGGCTCAGGAAGGTTTTGGAGCATTGCAGAGGCAAATGGATATGTGGGAAGAGATTCCACAGGTGAAGAGGTAGAGAAACAAGGTTTAAAATATGGTTTTGGCGCGAAAGTGCATTGGCGATTTTGCGGAAAACAGGAGCAGTTTTTGTGCGAGGCAATGGTGGTTTTTGGTTTTCCACTGAGGGAACGTGATACGCATCGGAAGTTGACATGTATCCCCCGCAAAACCACTAGTTTCGCATTCAAACTGCATGATTGGGAGAAATGGATGATTAGGCACGAAACGATGCGATGACCATTGGATTTGGGGAAGCCAGATCAACGACTGAGAGGGAACGCGATGGGGGAAAGGTTCTCGAGTAGGTAAAGAGGTGGAGGACAGGTGGAAAGCGTTGATCGGAGCAGCGGAAGGTTAGTGGATGATGGGCCAGCAGATTACGCTAGCAAAATCGTGGGGTAGTGGATGGGTTTATATGCAGGGTTAAATGGTTTAAAGAAATGGGGGTCGTTAGATGATAGGAGTCAACAATCGAGATAGGTTTGTGGCGTGAATGAAATTGTTTGTGGTCAAGAGGATGGAGGGTGAGAGGGGAGAACGGTCATCGTTAGATCTGGAGAAGATCGACGACTAAGATTAACTGTGGGGGGACTGGGGGGGTACAGAGCCATTTCCTGGCCTATGCTTCCGTAGTGAATCTCAGCCGTTCACCTGAGATCTCTGATAGTTAGGATGGTCAACTTCGGGGGCACCAAAGGTTTGACTTGTAGAATGATAAGTGCCTACATGAGCGTTGGATCGAGTCGATGGATGGTGTGGATTACTACGATGAACTGTGAGGGTGTGAGGTAAATGGTAAGGAAAGGGGTCTAAGGATAAGGTGCGAGAAGGGTGGTCTCACGAAGGAGTAAGGTGACCGGGGGTGGAGATGAAGAGGGGCCAAGGTATTTAGCTCATGGTTATGGGTCTTTGTCTCATGATGAGAAAAGGGCTAGGGTTTTAAGCAAAAGGCGCTTAAAAAGCCCAAAGTTAAAAAGGAGCGTTTTTAGGCCAAAAGGTGGGTTTTTAAAGCTTAAAAAAGGGTTCTGATAGATAAAATAGAGGTTTTTAAACCATTATAAGGGTTTCTAATGATTTAAAAAGGGTTTTTTAGGGAAAATGGAGGTTAATGAAGAGGAAAAAGGACTTTTTAGAGGGAAAAAAGACTGATAGAAAATAGGGACAGGAGTGATAAGATGAGGAAATGAAATGGAGATGAAAATGGTGGAAATTATGGCTTTGAAGGCAGTTTTCTTTTTGAATCAGCAGGGCTTCTTTGAAGGATTTCTGGTGGAAACAATAGTGAAGATGATTTGTAAGATAAAAGACACCAAGAAGGCTTCAAGAACTAGCAGTTTTCCATGAAGATTTCTTCTTGAAGGCTTAAGAACATATTTAACCATCATTTGGTATAACATAAATTATAGATGGCTAACAGTGGCTCCACTTGGGGAGGACAACTTACTGGGTGTCGGGAACCTCGGTTTATCAATCTGGCTTTTAGCGAGACAGGTGCCTTATCCATTGGGAAGAATATCTTTGTTTTCTTACTGAAGTTAAATGCATTTGATAATTCTTCAATGACCTGCAACATGAAATTCACTTTAAACCACACATCTCTACCTACCCAAAACTACTTGTCCTAAATTTTTCTTCTCTTGAGTGCACTTGGACTTGGAAAACTCTTTGACATTTTATTTTGAAAACGAGAAAGATAAAACTATCTAATGCTACCTTTTTTCTTAAGAGTCAGTTAAGCAGTTGGACTCTAAATCTTCTACCTAATATACTGCTCTGTCAAAGATTAAGGTTGTTTGTGAATCGCATTCTCTACATTCTAAAGCAGAAAATTTAACACAGATAAACAGGATTAAAAAGTCGATTTGTTGTAGTGTCTATGGCATAAGAAACCCATTTGCACACATAATTTATTTGCGAAAAATTAAAACAAAAATGTGAATACTTAAGATCTGAGAATAGTAAGCATCCTTCCCTTCTTTTGCTTTCACGATTTTGATCTTTTTGAGTTGTCCTCTTCTTCTTTTCCTGGATTTGATTTTTTTAGCATATTAAGAACTAGCCTTTATTTCTTTCTTTGGCTCAAGTTTTTATCATGTTAGAGCCATCTTTTTCTTGTAATTATCGGTTCATATTTTGAGCATGTTTGAACCATTTTTCTTCTATCCTAATATATTTTATGATAAGCCAAGATTAAGCAGGTTTTGGAAAATCTTCCTCACTAACCTATTAGCAGTAAATTGAAATCTATCTAGTCATGATTAGGTTGTATGACTAAATAACATTGCTTTCTTTTGGTAGTGCCATTTAAGCTTGCACACTTTCAGATTCTTCTTTTCTTTTTTGGTATGGGGTTGTACCTTTCTTCTTTTTCTAATTTTCCCTCTTTTTATTTTCTTATTGTTTTTGTATTTTTTCAACTTTTCTTTTAAAGAAAAAACAATAAACTAACTAAATGCTCACAGGCTGAGCTTATTTTATTTCCTATCTAACCTAATCTAACCTGGAAATTTTACATATTTAGCTGATGAACTCCCTTTTCCTATATAGCCAATCAAGTAAATGGTTCCATGATTGGTCTTTTCTCATCTCCTTGAGCATGTTGGACAAACAGGGCCACTCCCATTTCCCTTATTCTTTAGCAGTAGTGCTAAAAAAATTTCTTGCTTTTGGTAATATACTGCTTCTAACAACCTTTCTCCCTTCTTAAAATATCTTCAAGAAATGAGCATAGGGATCTTGAAATAAAGCCTGGTTATGAATATTTGGAAGATAGGTTTCAACCAGGATTACCTTTTCCTCCACTGGATCAAGATTAAGATTCTTTTGAGAAAGAAACTCTTCCTCATCTTCATTATCATTTGAACTGGAGGACTCATCATATATTGCAGTGTTATCCTCTTGTAGTCCTGGTATGTTCTGATTCAGTGGACTGTACTCTGTGAAGAGATCATCATATTCTTGAGCAGGGGTATTTTTTATTACCTCAACCATCTCAGGAGAAGGTTCCTTATATTCATCCCGCTCAAGAAACTCCTCTTGCTTCTCAACCTCATCATCACAACTGATAGATTGTTGACTCTTAATTATGTGAAAGCCGTTTCTGATGGATTGGATTGGTTGATTGCTGCTTTCCAGCCGATGATAGTGAATTTCATGACACCAATCAACTGTTGGTTGCCCTGTATGATTAGTTTCTTCTTGAAGCTCATCATCATCATCAGACTGATCAAAAATTGGAAAATCATTAGTATAAACAATCTCACCAATCAAACATATTGGGTTATTAGTTTGTTTTTCTTTAAGCTGATCTACAACTTTATTTTATGGTTCAAGACAACAAGGTTCAGTAGGTTGATGAGCAGAAGTTTTTTTTTCCAATGAAGATTTGGAGGCTAGCTGCTTATTTAATATTTGATCAATTTCTTCTTCTGTCAAAAGAGGAGGAGTTTTTATCTTGCTTTGGACAAAAGTACAGCAGTCCTCTTTCTCTTGTGTTGACTGATTTTGAGGCTGGATATCTTCTTGAGCCTCTCTTAGGGGATATTTACTTGTGCTTGCAGGAAAAATTTGAGGATTCTCTTCTATTTCTGGTTCTATGTTTCCTAGGAGGCTTATTGTTTCGTCAAAGCACTACTCACTTTTTTCATTTGCATTTTGGTCGTAAAGTTATCTTAACAGTGCAATACAAGATAAAGGTATGATGTCAGGACTTTCTTGACAACCTTCTTCATTTTTTTCTCTGTAACCTTACTCATCATACATATTTTTCTTGTTGTTTATGTCTTGTAGTGGTTGAGTTTGTGTTTGATCAGGGAAAGGCATAGGTTGCTCTGGATAATCAACATCTGTACCAGCCTCATGCATTTCCAGTTTCCTATCAAGTATGTACACTATTTTTCTAATTAGGTCCAATAATGTGTTTAGTTTAGCTTCTTTGTCTATACTTGGATCCATTTTTGTAAAAAGAGGTCACTGTATCTTTTCAACCAGTTCAGAGTCTTCTTCCGGTGGAGTCATTAGGTCTTTTGGAGGTTGTGGAGTCTCCAATGGGAAGATTTGAACTTTTTTGTCCACCAACAGCATGATTGGGTTTTCTCAATGCGTTCCTAGGGGAGTTTACAAGGAATAGTGAAGTAATAGGCCTACTACAGGCCAGTGGAGTTGCTAGGTGGAAATGTTTAGCTCTTTTGGAGGTGAAATATTCTATGGTCCACCACCAATGTTTATTATGAAGGCCAATCTGAATTTTTTTTGGGGTTTTTTGAGTTTCTATGGTTATTGAAGGACTTAGTGAGTCTACAAGAGCTTGCTAGGCTATTATGTACTCAAAATTCCCACCGTGATGGCCAAAATGTTGGGGTCCTGTGATTTGGCTGATTGGCAAACCAAATGACAAGGCAACATATAAACCAAGCTTTAGAACTCTAGGATCTAGCCCTCCTAGTCTCAGAGAGGGATCTCTCAATTTTTTGCAAAGATATGACTTGTTTTCTTGTAAAAGGTTGATTTTAGGCTAGTTATTAAGTGCAAGTTTGTTTGTTTGGGTTTGGTTCGTTGGACATGAATGATCTAGGAAGCATAGATAGAAAGGGGAAATATTAGATCCATTGGGAAATGGAGTCAAGAGTAAGTTATAACAAGCTCAATCAATGGATATGGGATATCAAAGGGAAAATCTAACTTGGCCAGTGGATCTTGGGTTTGGTGGATGAAATGGAATGGACATTAAGGATTTAGAAGGAGAAGTAGAACTAAGGGTAGTTAAGAATCCTTAATTATATGTACTCCTCAACAAAGGGACTTAATACATTATCTGAACATGAAGAGGCATTCCATAGATAGGGCTAACCATAAATTCTAGAAACCACACTTCAGCAAATAAAAATTTCAAGACAAACTTTTCAAATGAAATCAAGGAGTCGAGGAACGCTCTATTTCATCCAAAGATTTCACCTTCAAGGATAATAAAACATTAAAGATTCACAAATAACTGCATTCATAGAAGAGGGAACTCCTAGACATCTAGGAATGCAATTATAAATACCTTCAAAACAATTATCTTAGCAAGAATAGAGGGTATGATCAAAACATACCTCTCTGGAAGACTGTAAACAATGGTACTTTAAAGGGAGACTTCAGAAACAATTTTCAAGTGGTAGCAAGTAAGCAAGGAAAACCATAAATCATTCTTGAGACCAATTGTTTGAACTATTTCTGAAATAAACAAGCTCAAGGGTTGAAAAGCAGTCAAACTACTCAATAAAACCTTCAGCAGATGAAAACATAAAGGCAATGAAGAGTAAACAGGTGTAAGGTGCTTCTAGCAGACATTTCTTAGCCTAAAATTTTTACTCTACTGTAAGTATAGAATGATGGAACAAAATGTAAAACAGGAAATAACAATTAACAGATTAGAATACATCACTAACAACCATGCTTAGGGATCCAATGATAGAGCCTTCTCATTAACAAAACATGTCAAAACATCATCATTCTTCCAATACTTCAATTTATTCTTTAATATTCAGCCAGACCATGTACAACTTCAAAGAGTTTGAATGCCAGCAATCAACCCCTAACAAAGAGCTCCTCATAGAGTATTTATAGAAGAATGAGGAGGTGGAACTCTTTTTAGGGTTTGAGAGTCATTAAATATAGAGTAAATTCATTCCTAACCTTGAAAACCATGCAAGGTACAAGGTAGGAAGATGTTCAACTACTTCTATGTGCCAATAACTCTGTCTTAACTTATAAGGAAAGATAGGTGAAAAGTTTGACTTTGCAGCCTATTTTTGTCTTTTACAATAACTGCCTGATAGCTTAAAATATCTTCTATCTATGTAATAACTGCCAATTTTGTCTTTGCAGGTAGAAAGTAGGCCAAGGTGTCAGTTAGATATTTTGGATGAATAACTGCCTCTGTTGATTTATTCGATGCTGCCTTTCATCTAATTTTCCTTGATTTCATCATTAAACTGTTTTTTAGGTCGGATGATGCTTTAGGCCTGCATAATCCATTATGTTGTCTTTATTCACTACTCTGACTGATTTGGCTTTAATTATTTGTCTTTAAACTGTGTATTTATCCTTAATCTGTTGCTTTATCTTTTGATCTTTTGTCTCTATTCTTCACTGTTCTTCCCTTGTGTTCTGCATGCAGGTGTCCTTGGTGCGCTAGAGGGTTTAATTGATTTACCAGTGTTCATGAGGTACTAATAAAATAACTAAAAGCCTTGTAAATCCCCTTTTTTCATTTAAACCTCAAGGATCGTCATCCTGGGGGTTTCCTCCACTGATATTTGTCTATGGGATGGTCTGTAATACTTTGGCCTCCATTAAAACCTGCAAAATAAACAAGCATATTAAATAAATCCTGCAGGCTGGGGTAAAACTGCTTCAGAGGCTTCGGGAAGGTTTTGGAGCATTTCAGAGGCAAATGGATATGTGGGATGAGATTCCACAGGTGAAGAGGTGGAGAAACAAGGTTTAAAATATGGTTTTTGTGCGAAAGTGCATCGGCGGTTTTGTAGAAAACCGGAGTGGTTTTTGCGTGAGACAACAGTGGTTTGTGGTTTTGCGCCGAGGGAACACGATACGTGTTGGAAGCTGACATGTATCCCCCGCAAAACCACCAGTTTCACGTTCAAACTGCATGATTGGGAGAAATGGATGATCGGGCACGAAACGATGTGATGACCGTTGGATCTTGGGAAGCTAGATGAATGGCAAAGAGGGCACACGATGGGGGAAAGGTGCTCGAGTGGGTAAAGAGGTGGAGGACAGGTGGCAAGCATCGATTGGAGTAGTGGAAGGTTAGTGGATGATGGGCCAACATATTACACCAGCAAAGTCGTCTGGTAGCGGATGGGTTTATATGCGAGGTTAAATGGTTTAAAGAAATGGGGGCCATTGGATGATGGGATTCAACGGTCGAGATAGGTTTGTGGGGTGAATGAAAAAGTTTGTCGTCGGGAGGATGGAGGGTGAGAGGGGAGAACAGTTGTTGTTATATCTGGAGAAGATCGACCACTAAGATTAACTGCGGGGGGACGAGGGGGTTACAAAGCAGTCTCAGTTTACTCTCTTTAGGGTTTTAAGTGGAGATCTTCCCACCATGCCGTGAAACTAAAAATTTAACATTGCATCAAACTTGTACATCTGAAATACAAGTATGGAGAAGGTTGTGGCATGTGAGATGGAGTTGTTGGAGGATTTCTCTAGGTTTTCCTTATGCTTCTTCCTAAAATGTATGCCCCAAAACAATAGTGGTCCTCTCTAAGAGCATTTTATATGGTTTAATTTATGCTTGTAAGATATTTGTGTGACCACCATTACTGCTACAAAATCCCTTGGTATTCATTTTGAGACATTATCCCTCAACCTTGTTTGACTATTCTTTGGGCCCTAATGCCACATTATTGGTGTGCATGTATCATAGTTTATATGTATGTGTGTGTTTATTCTGTATTCTATGTATTTTGTATTATATTATAAAATTGTAAAGCCACAAAGGTTGCATTGTCAACCCCAACTACTACTTTCTGCCATTATCAAGGGAGATACATTAATTCCTTTCAATGTAACTTCATACTTACTAGAATTTTATGCACTCTCGTTAGTGACTCGGAGCTTGAGACCTTTGGAACCTACTGGAGAGCATTGTTGACCTATACCATTGCAGAATGAAAATGGGCTTATATCTGCAATAGGAAACATAATTGAATTGGCCTCAGTCACCAGTACTTGCTTTCTTGAATCTATGGCTTGTCTTGATGTGAAACATACATTGTGATTTTATGATTCCTATGCCTCCCTACAAATCCAACTTGCATTACCTTTTATTGTCAACCACCTTTCCTATTGTTAGCAACATTTTCCATCCCTTGGTGAAAACCCACATCAGGATATTATTGATAAAGCATTTGTACTTATGGATCTAGGGATATTTTATTTTCAAAATACCAACTTGTGTGTCCTATATCATCAAATTTATGATTAGGAAATAATCCCTGCTTCCAAATTAGGTGGAAATCCATTTAACACTTTTCAAAACGTCAAGTGTTAAATGCATTGATAACAAGGAACAAATCAATAGGTTTTGAGAAGAATAAGTAAATTTCTTATTAGAAATCAGAATTCTATCAGTACAACACAATGGAAAAATGGAATATCATTACGAATTGAAAAAACCAGTTCACATCTCATACAATTTTTAAGTCTTTTAGTTTTGTCATAATCTACTGTAGTAGATGGTTCCAAATTGGAAGAGTTGATTTTCTAACCTCTCTTGTCCCACTTGAAGATTCTAGTTGTCTAGATCCAATCTTTGGTTTCATCAAACCACCTTCCCTACCATCCCCAAGTGATTCTGAATCATTACCCTGAATTGGAGTTTCAACCCAAACTAGTCCTTTCTAGTGGCTTTTACAGCTACCTTCACGTAACAAAGTGCTTTCACAATATTTTTGTTTTAGATTTGGTTATATCAGATTGACATGAAGCAAATTCCAATAGGGAGGTTGGGTTCTCCTTTTTACCATAAAGTCTCTTTTCTACTGATTTGACATTGGACTTACCTTTCTATGGTATCAATCTATTAAAGTTGTGAGTTGTAAACCTTGTATCTATCTCTTGGTTTGGCTTAGAAATGAATGCACTAGAAAATGATGGTCTGTATGTTTCTTTTGCATATTGTACACGTGTTTCTAGAAGCTACATGAGATGCTTTCATCTCATGTTCTTCACATGCCTCTCTTTCGGCAATCTGGTCAACAATAATCTTACCAAATTGAAATAGGGTTTTCCACCATGGAGGTTTTCATTGATTGGATGCACCAATTGAGCATCCCATTCTTGCACCTACCTTCATGGAAGCATGGAATATTAGGAAAGTGAGTAGATACTACATTTCCTAGAACCAAAACATATGCAGAGAAAGAATATTTAGTTATTAAACATTAATATTCAATATAGAACAAAAATGAATCTTAAGACGATGTTCCAAAATAGTTCATTTTAACTTCTATTATACATAGCATAGATACTAGTTACAAAAATGAGAAAGATCTCGCAGATATGTTTTACTTAGAAAGACCTCTCAGAGACGTTTAATTTTAAAGACAATGCATACCAAGGACTAACAAATTAAAACTTGTGATGTATCACTTATAATACAAGGATGTATTATTTTATACTCTTACCTACAACTTACCCAATTGTGCTAAATCCTGCACTCTTAAAATTTAACATAGCTATCTACCATTATCAAGTGTTTTTGTATGCCATAAACCTTGCAGCATCTTTCTATGTATTGCTTTTGAAGGGTTTTTGTGGCGGAATTTGTTTCATATTGGGAAAGCGGATTGAATTTCATTTTGGGTATGTTGTAGATAGAGTACAAAAGATGTATCCCTTAGAAGATAGGACCATTTTTTTATTGAAAAAATACTAGAAAAATAGACTATGTTGTATATATCCTTGAGTACAAATATTTTTATGAATAAATATCCATTGTGGGTTTGTACCAAGGGATGACAAATATTACTGAAAATAAGATGATATTGTAATTTTCATTGCACAGGTAGGCATTGGAATCATATAACTACAACATTGGCATAATTCTGAATTTTCGGCAACAGGCAAGAAATGGTGGCAGTTAAAAACATGTGCATTAGTGTTGGGTCACCCTTGTATAATTTTGAATTAACCTCAGCCACCCCTTATAATCAACTCCTTCTTCTCAACTCAATGTGCCATTACTTTGACCAACAGAGGACAAACAAATATCTTTTGGTTTTGTGATCCCTACACAAAACAAATCTTAGAAAATATAATATACATTATTATTTTATTTTCAACCACCTATTTATTATATTTTTTAATGTCAGCAACCCTATTTCCATCCATTGGTGAAAAATCATGAAAGGGTCTATGACACATAACCTATCTTTTTAGAGTATGTCTTATGCACAAGGCACATTGCTACTTTCTTCAAAGGAACATGTCACTGTATTCTACCTCACTCATACCCATACACACTTAAAAGTTCAACTTATTCACAAAATTTGAAACAAATTCAACCACAATATTCCTTCAAAAGGAAACATAGAGAAAGATGCTCTAAGCACTTCAACTTTCTTAGGGAAAATTCACTTTCAACATTTGACCAGAGATCCACATGTAGCCAACAATTTAGAAATAGCAAAGAACTATTTTTTTCCTATGATTTGCAACAAATGGTACTCCACCAAAGAACCAATAATTAACCTCTTAGTATAAATTAGTTAATTGTTTTCCCACTATTCCAGTAATTTATCTGGAATCTACTTGAGAACATAAAACCTTGGTATCATACTACTGTCAAGCATTTATAGATCTTTCCCAACATCTACATATGTTTTTTTTTTCATTTTATGGAAGGAAATTAATCAGCTTGTACTATATTTGGATCCTATGGGGATAGCCTTCCTGTTGTTGGATCGGTGTCCAATGTAGGTTGCAGAATGTGTTTCCATTTTATGTGTTGTTTCTCTTAATCTTAATTGCTAGCTTTCATACTATTTTATAGCCTTTTAGGTAAGAAAAATTCTTTGTTTTAGAGGTCCTTGACCGCGGTGAAAATATAGAACTTTTGGTTGACAAAATAGAGAACCTTCGGTTTCAAGTTTGATCTCGAACCAAGCTAGAAATTTAATGGGAGGTAAATATTCCATTATGTATGTGTGTGTATTTTGTATTCAGAATTCTTGTATTTTATTATAAAATTGTGAAACTAGAAAGCTTTCATTATCAACTTCAACTACTACTTTCTTCCCTTATCAAGAGAGAGAAATTAATGTGTTTCAATGTAACTTAATACTTACTAGAATTTGATGCACCATGGCTATTGACTCAGAGCTTGAGACCTTTGGAACCTACTGGAGAGAATTTTTGACCTATACTATTGCAAGATGAAAATGCTCATATCTGAAGTGGGACACAAAATTGAATTGGCCTTAGTCACCACTACTTGCCTTCTCGAATCTAAGGTTGTCTTGACGTGCAACTACTCTCACCAACATATGATAGGCACATACCTTGTGATTTTGTGATCCATATGCCTCCATGCAAATCCAACTTGAATTACCTTTTATTTTCAACCACCTTTCCTATTGTTAGCAACATTTTCCATCCCTTGGTGAAAACCCACATGAGGAGATTATCGATGAAAGCATGTTTTCTTATGGATATAGCAATAGTGTATTTTTTAAGGATCATATTCTATACAACCCATTAGTCCTTTATACCAAGGGATGCATTATGTTGTACTCTTACCTACAACTTGCCCAATTGTGTTGAAGTATGCACTCTAAAAAATTTAACGTAGTTATAATCTACCATTCTCAAAGTGTTGATGTATGCCAGAAACCTTGCATCATATTTCTATGTCTTCCTTTTGAGGTGATTTTGTGGCTGACTTTGTTTCATATTGGGAAAGTGGACTAACTTGCATTCTGGGTATGTTGTAGATAGAGTACAAAGGATGCATCCCTTGGAGTATAGGACACTTTACAGGTATCACTTGTTTTCAAAATTAAAGTTCCATTTAATTATATGGCGTGAACAATAAGAGATATAGGAGCTTATGATTTGTAACACATCAGAGATTAACCTTGTTTAAGCTGCTAAATTGGATGGATCATGAAAACTAGCCATATGAGGAAAATATGAATGGGATTTTTATGAGAAACATGGAGTTAAATTTCTCTTCTTGTGATATAGATATAATTTGATATCGTTTGTTCTGTATTGTAGTATTTTTTTTTCCCTTTGTAGGTATTTTACTTGAGCTCATCTTTTAATGGAATGGAATCCAATTTGTGTAACTTGTAAGTTGTAGCTTCCTACGAACCCTTATGGACATGTCTGGTGATGGAAGGAGATCTGGAAGAACATGCAGTGAAGAAAATCCATATCTTTCTCTGGTTGGCATTAAAGAATAAAGTTTTGACTTGGGAAGCAGTTCAAAGGAGAGGTAGACATGGACCAGCTATATGTTTTTTTTTACAAATATGCTAAATAAAACTGTGTACCATTTACCTATCAATTGTCCATATGAACAAGAATTTTTGAAGGAAGACAAATTAATTACACATCAAATAAATGTCTGTACTAGTGATACAACAGACTTCTTCTTAAGAAATTGGTTTTGAATCCTGCTTTGAAAGAATGGAAAAATTTTCCATGCATATTGGGGTGGGTGATCTGGTTGGCTAGAATCTCAGCTCTATTTAAAGGGATGTTTATCTTTCCTAATCAAGTTTATTCAAGGGTAAGTGTTATGGTTTCTGTGATTTAAAAGAAGTTAAACTTGCTCAACATAATGTCATTCTAGCTATAGATAAATCTGTCGGTTTTTTTAGATGGCACCTGGAATTTGGAATAGATATGCCAATAATAGTAGTGTGGGAAGCATGCTTTTCCTTTCTTATTCTCATTGGAGCAAGTCTAAAGGAATTCTAGGGCATGGTATATGAAATTTAGAAGAGTTGTTGGCTCTGAAATCACTCGTAAAGTGTGCTACAAAAAGAGAAGTAAAGGTCCTACAAGTTTATGAAGACTCAACCTTGGTTATCAATTGGATACAAAGCAACAAACAACTTCAAGATATTGATAGAAAGCCTACAAATGATCATTTGAAGGAGATATTATAGTTGTCCGAAGTCATTTATTTTATTCTTTTTTTTGTAGAATTGAATCAAGAAGTAGATCAGTTGTCAAAAGAGGCTCAATGTTTGCCAACATGTCTCTATCTCCTTTGATGAAATGAAGGACAATGTTTCTTCATTGTTTGTTTCAGCACTCTACAACTACTTATCTTCCTTGATTTTTTCTTATATAGTTTTGGACCACTACAGTCCCAGTAGCGTGAGTTGTAGCATTGTTTTTGGACTTTGGAGGCCACTAAAAGCCTCATTGTAGCATTTTTTTGGGACTCTAGAATCCATTTAGAACCTCATTGGTTATGTATTTTGTCGATGATATCATTGATATGTATTTCACTTGGTGCCATTTTGATATATGCACCCTTAAATGGTATATAGATGAGAATAATTTCCATATTTGGTCTCCAATGGTTTGGCATGATGGTTTATAATCTTAAAAATAATTCTTTGTTGGGTATGTGTTATATTATTTCCACGACTAAGCATGCACGGGGGGGCAATAGCCCCCCCTTTGCGCTGGGTGCCACAGGGGGGGCGGTAGCCTCCCCTGTCGGGGTCCAGGGTAGCGCCCCGGCGAAAATTTTTGGTCCTTAATTTTCAGTGGGTAGTCCGTATCCATGGTTTTGTGTATGGTTTTGCACATGGTTTTGGGGTTCGATGGTTTTCGGCCCCTGGTATTTTTGTAGATCCGGTCAAGGGAACTACGGTTATGTTCTAATCCAGGGTTAATGGATTGGGGTTTATGTATGCTTCGGCATGTATATATATATATGTTGTAACACTAAAAGGAATATAATGAAAAATCAAGCTGGTCGTCCCGATTTGAGATCCAGGGGAAAATCTCTGTGTTTATCTGTTTTATGTTTTATGCTCTCTATTGTTTATTTTCTCGTTATTAGATTCATGAGTAGATAATTTCTGCTCAGGGTTAAAACCTACATTTGGTATCGTAGGTCGTTTTCTGGGCCTTCCAAGGGGACGCCTTTGCTGGCTGAGGGCTTTTTCTCAGCTCCGAGGTAGACCCCGGCTCAAGGGGAGATCTGCTGATCGATTCTTTGGCAAAGGAGGCTGAAGAAGATGGCTAGTAGTGAAGATAGAGATCGAGAAATTTAATGGTCGTAGCTTTGAGTTATAGCTTCCCATGATGGAGGATCCACTCGGTGGATAAAGACTGCTGATCGCGGTATATCCCTTCCGGGTAAACCAACGGCAATGTCGATGAAGACTGGAAGAATCTCCTCCTAGGATCGGGCGGCCAAGATCACAATACGGTTGTGTGTCTCAGATTCGTATTGTTGAATGTATCTGGGGAAGCTAAGGCGAAGAATTTGTGGGAAAAACTTGGGACTTTGTACCAATCTAAGTCTCTGGTGAATAAGTTGTTCCTGTGGAAAAAGTTGTATAACCCGAGGATGAAGGATGGAGACTCGGTGACAGAGCATCTGAACGCCTTCAATACTGTGGTAAGTCAGCTGTCATCTGTTGATATTAAAATCTCAGATGAAGATAAGTGCATCAATTTGTTGTGCTCTCTACCAGACTCGTGGGACAGTCTGGTTATTGCAATAGGTAACAATACAACTACCTTGAATTTTGATGACATTGTCTCAGCCTTGCTGTCGGAGGAAATGAGACGGAGAAATATGGAGGGTCATAATGGAGATGCCTTATCTGTAAGAGGAAGGTCCCAGAACAGAAACAAGAATAAGGGTTCGAGTGGGAGATCCAAATCTAGAGGGAGATCTAAATCTCCTGGAAAGTTTGTAAAGGTGTGCTGGAAATGCGGAAAGGAAGGGCACTACAAAAAGGACTGCAGATCTAAAGCTCCTGAGAAAGGAAAGGGATCCGATGATGCTCCTTCTGCAGAGGAAAAAACCACCTCGGATGAAGGTGGGGATGTGTATTTGGCTTCTTCTTCAAACACACATGTAGATCATGAGTCATGGTTGATTGACTCAGGTGCATCCTTTCACTTCACTCCCCATAGGGAGTGGTTCTGCGAGTATGAGAAATATGATGGTGGTGATGTCTTCCTAGGGGATGATAGGAGGGCCAGAATCTTCGGACGTGGAAAGGTCAAGCTGAAGCTGCAAGGTGGAAGGATTAGAACACTTCCTGGTGTTCTGCATATTCCTGCATTGGCTAGAAATCTGATTTCTGTAAGCAAGATGGATGATGCATGTGTAAAAACAGTGTTCGAGAAATATGCCTGCAAGATGGTTCGGGGAACACTGTTATTAATGCGGGGAGTTTGAACTGGAACTCTGTACAAGCTACAAGGTAGCACTGTTATTGATGGGTGTAAAAATTCCTCTATGGTTCCCAAAGTGGAGCAGAAGCCTAGCAGTTTCCGGAGAAAAGACCATGTTATGGAATCAAAGGCTGGATATAATGGAGAGAAGGGCCTTTGGATACGATATAAAATGGTATGGTAGAAGGTATGTCTAATTTCTCTCTCGGATTTTGATTTTCTATGAACATTTGGTATATGGGAAGGCTTAATCGGTGAGTTTTCTATTTCGGTGCTAAGAGGGCTAATGGGTGAGGTGTACTTGTGTACGTTGATGTGTTTATGTGTTTGGACTCGTGTCGGTTCCTCACCGGGAGTCTTGTACTATGTTTCATTCATAGATGACTTCTCAAGGAATACATGGATATATTTCTTGAGGAAGAAATCTAAAGTCTTGACAAATTTAAAGAATTTAAGGCTCGGTGGAAAATGCATTAGTAGATGAAGATAAAGGTGCTGAGGATAGATAATGGTGGAGAGTTCTGCAAGAAGGAATTTGAAGAGTTCTGTAAGAAGTGTGGTATAGCACGGAAAAATACTACTCCATACACACCTCAGCAAAATGGAGTTACAGAAAGAATGAATAGAACGTTGATAGAAAAGGCAAGAAGCATGCTCAGAGGTACCAGATTAGCACATGAATTATGGGCAGAGGCAATTGAGATTGAATGTTACATGGTTAACATATCACCTTCATCAGTGTTGGAGGAAAAGATTCCACATGAGGTATGGACTCGTAAGAAACCCTCTCTTTCACATATGAAGGTATTTGGATGTGATTCACATGTGCATGTTCCAAAGGAGAAAATGACCAAGTTGGATAATAAATCTGAAAGGTGCATCTTTATTGGGTATAAGGATGGCTTGTGTGGAAGCAAGCTGGAAAACCTTACAAACAAGGAAGGTTGTGTACAGCCGAGATGTGGTGTTTAGAGAGGTGAAAGATGTTGTTACACATGAAGTCCTACCAAAGGAACCTGAGAAGATAGAGTTTGAGCTAAAGGAGGATGAATCAGACTCTATAGCAGAAGAAGATTTAGAAGAGGAAGAGCCACAAACTCCAGCTTTGAGAAGATCAGTCCAGGAAAGAAGGCAACCAGAAAGGTATAGTCCATCTACTTTCTGTTCAGGTTTTTCCTTAACTATAACTAATGATTATCCCAGAACTGTCAGGGATGAAGTAGATTCAGAGGATGGAAAACTCTGGAAGGAGGCCATGGTTGATGAGATGGCATCCTTGCACAAAAATCGATGCATGGGATTTGGTGGAGTTACAGGCTGGAAGGAAGCCCATTGGGAGCAAATGGGTGTTTAAGAAGAAGATGAATGTAGAAGGCAAGGTGGAGAAATACAAAGCTCGGTTGGTAGCCAAAGGCTATTCCCAGGTGCTGGGAATTGATTTTGGTGATATTTTTTTCTCCTATTGCCAAGGTTACTTCTATTAGATTACTTTTATCTGTTGCTGCTGCATTTGATTTTGAGATAGAACAGATGGATGTGAAGACAGCATTTCTTCATGAGGATCTAGAAGAGGAGATCTACATGAAGCAACCTGAAGGCTTTATGGTGAAGGGTAAGAAAGAACTGGTATGCAGGTTGAAGAAGTCTATGTATGGGTTAAAACAGTCACCAAGGATGTGGTATCAGAAATTTGATACCTATATACGGGGACTTGGATTCACTAGAAGCAAGGAGGATCACTGTGTTTATTTTAAATTAATTTGTGACCGTGTTATTTATTTGGTCTTGTATGTGGATGATATGTTGTTGATTGGAAATGACAAAGAAATTATCCAAGATTTGAAGACCCAACTGTTCTCCAAATTCGACATGAAGGATCTTGGTGCTGCAAACTATATTTTGGGCATGGAAATTAAGAGAGATCAGGCAAAGAGAAAACTCTGGTTAAACTAGAGGAAGTATGTAGAGACTATATTATAGAGGTTCAGTATGCAAGATAGTAAATCGGTGAATGTTCCTATTACTGTAGGTGTAAATTTGTCTGCTGAACAATGTCCCAAGACACAAGAAGAAGAGGAGGATATGTCCCATGTTCCATAGGCAAGTGCATTGGATAGATTGATGTATGCAATGGTATGTACTAGACCAAACATTGCACATGTAGTGGGAGTATTGAGCAATTTTATGTCAAACCCAAGGAAGGAGCATTGGACAACAGTGAAGCGGGTTTTCATATATTTACGTGTACTTAGTGATTATGGCTTGTGCTACCGGGGGAGAATCGAGAGGAAATTTGGTTAAATTGTGTTCAAATATGGGGTTGATACAATAAGCTATAAGGATAGACTGTGATAGCCAAAGTGCAATTTTCTTGGCTAAGAACCTTTCTTATCATTCAAAGACAAAGCACATTGATGTTCAATATCACTTTGTTAGAGATATGGTTGAGGCTAAAAGGGTGTTGCTGGTAAAGGTGGACACTTTGAAGAATGTTGCAGATGCATTGATGAAGTCTGTGAGCACTCATAAGTTCTCTTGGTGTAGAGATGGGTGTTGAAGAAATGGCCCAATGACTAAGCTCTCTTGTGGCCCCCTGTGGAAAGAAAACAATAAGTGGGAGAATGTTGGGTATGTGTTATATTCTTTCCACGACTAAGCACGCGCGGGGGGGTAAGAGGGGGGACGATAGCCCCCCCTGTCGGGGACCGGGGCAATGCCCCGACGAAAATTTTTGGTCCTTAATTTCCGGTGGGTAGTCCACGTCCATGGTTTTGTGCATGGTTTTGCACATGGTTTTGGGGTACGATGGTTTTCGGCCCCTGGTATTCTTGTAGATCCAGTCAAGGGAACTACGGTTATGTTCTAATCCAGGGTTTATGGATTGGGGTTTATGTATGCTTCGGCATGTATATATATGTGTTGTAACACTAAAAGGAATATAATGAAAAATCAAGTTGGTCGTCCCGATTTGGGATCTAGGGGAAAATCTCTGTGTTTATCTGTTTTATGTTTTATTTTTATTTCTCACTATTGTATTAAAAATTAAAATTAATTATTTTATGTAATTTTTCCAATTCGAGTTTATTAAACCCAGTTTGATCTTAGTTTGATCCGGTTTTGGTTGGAATCATCATTAGATAGGCGACGAGTTCTAATTTTTAAAACTATTCTCATAGTAGATAATATATAAAAAGATAAAAGTACTACTTGGTATTTACCTCTCCAAAAATGCAATAGAACCATTGAAGGAGGAGAAAAACAAGCTTTAAATCAAATCTTCAACGAAGAAAAGTAAACACGCATGCTTGTTGTTTCCAGTCCTTAACACAGGTTCTGAAGAAAATTTTCATTCTCTAGGATGAGTCCATACACCAATTATTTTCTAAGGAAAACCTATTCGGGAAGCCCAAATGATTCCTCCCCATATTCATAGATGACATCTCTAGTAAACCTATTTGTGTAGACTAGTGCAACTCACCTAGGTGGATTTGAACTGGACACCTACTAGCACTAAAATAGTAAATGGCCAACAAATTTGGCAATAAATGGTTGATCTAACCTCTTCGACTGATTTTGTGCACCATTTTTAGAACATATAAGAATTTTCACTCTTACTGCAGAAAATGTCCTAAAAACAAAATAATTTCTTGGGTTGATATATTCTTAATAAGTCAAATTTTCTTATAGTATGTTTATTTGGGAAAACATGTGCTTCTTTTGTCAAAATTCTTGCAGATTATGTTTTATTTCATAGTATTTTTCTTCAATGTTGAATTGTGTATCATGTAATTTTCAATGTAAAGGAAGAGTATGAACATTTTGGGTGTTTGAATTTTGTTTTGCAGCTTGAGAAGAACATTTGGCTCATTGCACTAGCAACAAGTTGGACTAAACATGTAGACGATTGGTTCCCACAAGTTTTAGCTAGTCATATAGGCACAAGTTCTATTATCTTAGCTACAAAACAAAGAGGTAATGGAAATCAACCTTAGAAAAACATAGCTCCATAGTGATGGCTACTCCAAAGGATGCTAGAGCTTTGAAGATTGTTTATTGGTGTAAAGGTGGAAGGTTCTCCACCCAAGTACTTTACTTATCGTGTGCAACAACAAATCAATCAGGATGACGGGGTGTGTTCTTTTTTGTACATTTATTAATACATTCTAATTGACATTAATAATATCATGTCATATTATCTCACTCTAATGTTACAAAAATTTGTGTCATTCCATATGGATTAGGGAGAATACCTGGAATTTGTATGTAGAAGGTTGTGATATCCCTAGAAGAAGTAGACATTGTACTTGGAGGGAAGCTGTTGAAAGTTGTAGGACTGTGTCACTGCTTACATTTCAGGTTTGTTTGTATTTATTTTGTATTTAGTTTCTCTAAATAATTTGACATATAAATGAAAATGTTTAAGCACTTTAAGATCTAAATTTATTTCATTTATAACCTTTTGAACATATTTATAGGTTAGGTATCTTGATTCTTATATCAAATGGAAAGATATTGTATACCCATAAGATCATTTTCCTGATTTTAAGGTTGTGGACAAAGAGGGTCTTTATTTTAGGAATGCTACCTTTTGTGGGAAAATATATGAAGGTGGTGAGGCTAAGAATTTATTAGACATTGGAAACATGAAAGACATTCCTATGTATGTTTTCAAACATGGTAGGAAATTTGAAGAGATTGAAGGTACTGTATTCCATGTTTCCCTTGATCTATTCACATATCGGTGTTCCCTTTCATTATAATGTGGTGGTTGTGTGATGTGCTGAAGTTTTCTATTAATTTGTTGATGAATAAATAATTTTTGGATTCAAGTAGGTTTGTGTTACAAATTATTTTGGTTTGAAGTAAATTTCTGTTAGTAATGGGTATGTGAAGAAGGAAGTGACCAGGTGAAATCTTGTGTTATTGAATACAACAACAGTATAGATGTTGGCCTATTTTTTAGCCTGAGTATGTCCTCAAAATATTTTTGATTCCCATCAGTCACGAGGATTATTCCTCCTTCAAGTGCTTCAGGAAGTTAATCAATGTAGAGAACACCATCATATAATCCACAAGTAGTTGCAAGTATAACGATTATTCACCTCCTTATGGTTTACTCATAACTCACTGGTATTTCTCACCTTTGTATTTTAATCATTCATCTATTGTATCTTGTGCTTTGATATTCTTCATTCACTTAGTAAAAAATGATGAAATTAATGACCAAGTGACTAAGTTGGAGAGGTAAATCCCCTCTGCGGACAGAGGCGATCCCTACTAGCCCAGATCGGGTCTAGCAACAATCAAACACGCTATGGTGCAGGTTCCTAATCATAAATAAACCAACTTGCGAGGAAGGCTTACCTGGAATCCAATGTTGTTGTTTGTAGAAGAGGTGGTGCTCTCGTTTCTTTTCCCTGGAAGATCACAATCCTCACGATCTCCGTGGTCGGACACCTGCACATGCAAGAAACAACACAAACGCAAGCATAAAATCCAGTATATACAACTATATGTCAGTCGAAGAGGACATAACTCATGAACGCGATCAACAACAAGACTGGAACCATAACCAATAGTCTCTTAGTATTAATGAGTCAAAAAGAAGAATACAACCAAAGCTTTGACGCCGAATTCTCCTTTGGCGGGTCGTCAGCAGCACATGTCTCGATAAAGCCTGTCAAGGATGGGACAAGCCTCTCTCTCCAGATACTTGGCAATAGTCTCCTTGCTTGGATTTGGCCTTAGGGAATCAAGAAGGCTTTTGCAGCATGAAAGCTCTTGGGAACTTGAGGATTTTGGAACTAGCTTGCTATGGAGATGGGCAAGCCTTTATAGGAGGAGGAAGGGAAGTTGGGATCCCTATAATTATGGGATTGGCCCTATCATCAAGGAAGCTTCCATGAGAGGTGGCAAACCACTCCCTCTCTATGGAAATCCATTGCCAAACCACCCAACTCAAGATAGATATCAGCCCAGGAATTTGTTAGGATGGAACTTCCGCCTCTTATTTTTAAAAAACACCTCTTAATATGGTTGGCGCGGGTGCGGCTCTATGACAGAGCTCCAATTGGCGCGCCCTCTTTGGAGGATTTCCCCTCTTGGCGCGAGGGCTGAACTATGGAACCGCGCCAATGGAAAAAGAGCTATTTTTAGGGTTTTTTGCAAGGAGATGTCTTCAGGGCAATTAAAGCTCATCTTTAGAGGGATGCAATGAAAGTATTTTCAAGTCTTAACTCTGCCCACAGGTCATGGAATGAACCCTCCAATGTGCGGGATGGGGATTTCAGGGATGGTGACAAATTGCTGTGTAATAGATGGCCCCTAAAGCATGAGGCCCGAGAGAGAGAGAGGGGTGAAATGCTTTACGAGATCATGCTGACTGAAAACACCGCCATCGGAAAACCTGCGGAGCGAAGTACAACTGATGTCTCAGATACATGATATATATACGTGGTATGGGCACAGCCATCCATAACAGAGTTTACAATAATCTAGATCCAAGGCATGGACGCAACCATCTGGTGAGGATTGATAAATAGATTCAGGTATGGTCGCATCCATCCAATCAGTGAGTCATGTAAATAATCATAATAATCCACAATATTGCAGCCTGGATTACAACAGACACAATCCAGGGTCTTGCGCTCCATCTCGACCCGAACAAAGTACAAGTTCAAGCATGCGAATGTGTGAGCTGAAGTCAAACATGCAAGAACATCGCCTGATTACCATCCAATGATGAAAGCTGTTAACAGACGCGAGAGGAACCACCAATAATGACAATGGCTCTCAAGGTACTACAGGTACAAACTACAGCGTGTGAATCAATGAGTTGGTGTCGAACACCCGTAGAATCACTCGATCGGAGGCCAATGATGAAAACCTCACGTTGAATGCGACGAACCTGCCATTGAGGCATGCAGGCTTCAAGGTACCATAAGGGAGTCTCTAGAGCAGCTTCCCGGATAATGAGCTGAAGTTGACGGGAAGTGACCTTGATCAAACGTGGGCCATAATGTTTCCCACATCATCGACACGAGACAGAGGAAAATGGTGTTTTTGTGAATTAGGATCATATGAGAATCAGAGGAAGGTTGATGCTTGCAGAGGTCAACTTCTCTTGAACATTTTAACGGCACGATAGTGGACTTGGCAGTATTTGACGTCAATGGATCAGAGGTCATGGTGACGAGGCAATGAGCAGAGGAGAGGTCAAAAGGGATTATCCAACCCACGGAGGCAAGTGAAGAACGAGATGAGATGTCCCCAACCCAACACGAATGTACACAAGTGCCATGTTCAAGAGCGACATACTGCCGACAAGACAATGATGCTGGTTCCATTTTTTCCCCACCATTTCGGTGATTACCTCTTTATTTTTACACAAGCTTGAAGAGCATACCATATGCTTGTAATATAAATCCGTCCTTCGGATGAATCCATCCTAGTACATTTAACGAGCCCTAGGAAGGAGAGACTCGAGTACCGTCATTACGACTGAATCCGATGTCATGAGGGTTTAACAAGTCTGACAAAGGAAGAACTCGGTGTCTTTTCATGTTTAGAGAGTTTGAAAAGACAGCTGAAAAGTAAACTCCATCGGTCCCTTTTCGTAGATAGTTCCTCGGACCCGAAAAGGTAGAAAACAATATCCGAGAAAACCTCCTAGTCGCGATAGGCTAGGGTATTCCTTTTTCGTAAGTAATCTATCCTAGCCCGAAAAAGGGGTAAACGTATACTGGGTAGATGTCGTTTCGTAGCCACTTTAACGAGATCGAAACGATAAGGGCCTCGGCAATATTTTCATGTTTAGAGAGAAAGAAAAGAGCTGAAAGTTGACTCCTCCTGGAGGAACGAGTGGTATAAAGGGGCAGCAACTGGTTCCGGTAATGGTGGAACTGCTCAGAACAAGTAAAGGTTAAGAGGCTGGCTAATAAGACCACTCATCGCAGCGGTTCCTCAGGAACAGGTAAAATAACCAAGTGAAGGCATATGATCGGCCAAGCAAAGAGTGACGATGGAGTGAGAAA